>CM065716.1:33687427-33704927 GCA_033310375.1 Conus canariensis | reverse complement strand
AAACGCCAGACTCTGTGTCTCAGATTATAAACAAAACCCACTTCTGTGAAAGGGAAAGAGGGAAATATGCAAAGAGGGAAATCACAAACAAACTCATATGTCACGTTTCTGAGTCCAATCTTTCTGATTGGGGTGACGTCTCCAATGATTATGGAGCTTAATATTTAATGGAGGACACGCGCTATGGGTAGTCACTACTACTACTACTACCACTACTTTCTACTACAACTACTACTACTACTGCTACTACTGCTGCTACAACTACCACTACTATACAACTGTTGTTGGTACTGTTGCTGCTGCTGCTGCTGGCGCCCGCTGCAGCTACTGCTACTGCTACATATGAGTTGTTTGTGATTTGCATATTGATAGTAGCTCTGATATAACAATGCATTACTATTTGATGACAACGAAAAATGTGAAACTCCATGCTATGAATCTGTTTGTAATTCAGGCAGCATGAATTTGTCATTTTTCTCAACCGAATTATAACGGTTTTTTCCACTGCTTTTTTTCTCATTCCGCGTAAAAGCAGTTCAGGTAGCTGCAAATGCTTTACAGTGGTCTATGATCCACAATCGATAATTCACAGAAGTGGGTTTTGTTTATATCTGAGACACAGAGTCTGTCGTTTTCTTTTGCATGTATGCATCTGATTATTGGGCATGTGCATGCAGCATGTATATTCGAGGCACACACTAGAAGCGGAAGGGAAAATAACAAAAGAAGTTAAGACAGAAGATTAAGACAGAATTAAGCTAAGAAGCAAAGAAAGAAGGGATTCAAAAAAGTAAATTCACCCTACCTCCTCAACCTCCCCGCATCCCCCACTCTGTACCAACCCCACCCACCCATCATACTTCCACCCGTAATAAACGTAGAGCATAACGAAAAAAAAAATAGAAAGGGAGATGGAAAACAACATCAGAAGAAAACATATCTCTCTCTGACATAAACTTGCTCCTAAATCAGATTATAAACGCTGTTGTAAGCAATTAAGAGACCTTGCTTCCAGCTTGCACCATTTAGTTTCCAGAGCATAAGATATCCGCCAGGATAAAATGAATTATCTTATCACCTATCCCAGATAATTTGTCACCCTTTCTTCTGCAGTCATCGTTTGTTTTGTCTTCCTTTGAAAGGTCTTTATTTCTAATGGTTAACAACCCTTTTCATACTCACCTCAGACCACTTTTCCTATTCACATTCCACATTTGTCATCAATCTACCTCCACCCAATCCTACACCCACTGCCACCCTTTCCATTACCATGCATCCAACGCTAATCTGACACACCACTCTCTCTCTCTCTCTCTCTCTCTCTCTCTCTCTCTCTCTCTCTCTCTCTCTCTCTCTCTCTCTCTCTCTCAAGCATCGTGTCTCCAGACATGCCAATGCAAAGACAAAAAAGCAATGTCGTGTTTATCATTAAATTCTTTTTAGAGTGCTTTTTGTTGTGCTATAACTATTTTTCTTTGGTGGAACGCTGTTGAATCACACAGACACACACAGCACACACAGACACACATACCCCCCCCCCCCCCACACACACACACACACACACACACACGCACACACATTTTATGTTCTTTTATGATAAACAATAGTAACATAAAGGATGGCATGATTATCAAGACAATCGCTACAGTTACAACTAACCTCTAATAGTTAAAACAAAAAAAAGAAACGTCGATGGCAACACACCTGAACAATAATAGAATGAAACAGGAGCCATACAGAGATGGAGATGGAGCTATGTGGAATGAAGCATGGGTTATATGATGATGGGCTGTGTAAAATTAGGCGGGGACATATGCAGTTGGAGCTGTGCAGAAATGAGCGGAAGACATCTGGATATTGCGTTTGTAGAATGAAGCATGGCACATTGATGATGTGGAAATGTATTTAACGTCCGCTTTTTATGGTAGCATTTCATGTTAGGACAGTGTCAGCTAGCGTTCATGTTGATTTGTAAGATTACTCGTACATCCGGCTTCTTCCAACAATCGTCATAGTTTTTTTTTCTGTTCAGAAAGGCAAGTTTAGTTGTAACAAATGTGATACGGAATAGGGAAGTAGGTGTGTGCTATAAATTTTAGGACATTTATTGAAAGCGTAGCATAGGCTGAACGACGCCAAGAGACAAATACTGTAAAGGGTGGAAAGTATAATGGGGAGCTGAGCATGGTACTTACCACAAAGCATCCACACATCAAAGCAAGGAGCAGTGACATTCGTGTTGATATACACTGGCCACCTTCCATCTTCATCTTCACTGCTTTTTGATCAGAGTGCGTGGCAGAGGGTCGTTTGCAACCCTCGTCACGCAAAACGCACGTGTGGGCACATCAATTACTCACCAGATAGTGTGTGTGTGTGTGTGTGTGTGTGTGTGGTGTGTGTGTGTGTGTGTGTGTGTGTGTGTGTGTGTGTGTGTGTGTGTGTGTGTGTGTGCACAGGAGGGATGGACGTTGGGGTGGCGATTGAGTAGAGTGTGGCTTGCATCTGGTATTGCAATTACAATGGGGGAAAAATGTAGAAGTCATAGTGACTGTCTCTGGTGTTCTGTGTTGTGCTCATTTGTGTTCTGTTGGATTGTATAGTGTATGCACTGTATTATATGGTACTGTCTTGCACTGTGTGGCTTCATTGTCCGAATAAATTTGAGTGTGTCGCATCAACGCTGGCATCGATGGTCGGCTGGGCGATAAACAGCAAGCCTTAACGTGGATCCTCTGTGTAAGATGCAGGCTCCTTCACCCATACCTACACAGGATGACCGCCTGTCCATGTGCCCCATTTTCGCTCCTGAACTTGCAGCCACTGCCAAATGTATTCTTGCGCTGATCCCATCACCAGCGCTGTCAACAAGGAACAGTTCATGTCTGGTCGCTAGGGGAAATAGCTTTGAACATGTGTCTCCCTGTTCTATGCCAGGTTGAGTATGGCTAGTAAAATAGGCGCGCACTGTATTTGCCCTCCGCTGTCCACCCTTTTACTCTTCCCCTTGCCAATATGCATTTACTTGCAATACAAAAGTCTTGGCATCTGCAAAGTTATCGAAAAGGAGTGGAACTGAGCAGAATGAAGGAGGTGATAAATAGAGTTGGAACTGTACGGAACGAAATATGAGATGGAGAAGGGACGTTGTTGAATGAAGCCGAGGACATATGGATATTTGGCTGTGTAGAATGGAGCAGGGAATATTTTGAAACGGAACAGTGTAAAATGAAACAGGGTACATCCACATATGTCGTTGTGTAGAACAAGGCAGGAAGCACCAAGAGAGGGGAGGGGAGCTATGTAGAATGAAAAGGAAAAAAATACAAAGATGGGGGTGGATAGAATTAGGCATGTATCATCTAGATATGGAGAGGAAATCTTGACTGCAGGATAGTGTAGCATGTACCTGGAGACAGGTAAATATGAGGTTGTGTATAATATACAGGAAAGATACGTTGTTGGGGCTGTGTAGCATGAGGCAGGGAACGGAGAGAAATGCCACTGGATTCATGAAGGAAGGAACGTGTGGTGGCGGGGCTGTGAAGAATGAAGCAGGGAACATATTCAAATAGGGTTATGTAGAATATAGTAAGGAATACACGAAGATGGGGCTGTGTAGTATGCAATGTAGAGCAGCAGAATCTGAGTGTGTAGAATACATCAAGGGACTCATGGAGTTGGTCTTTTGAAGACCAAAGCAGAATATATTCCTAGATGAGGTTATATGGAGTGAGGCATGGAACATCTAGAATTGCAACTGTGTTTGATAAAGAACGGGACACATGGGGATGAGTCTGTGTAGAATGAAGCAGGAACTGTATGACGATGGGGCAGTGATGAATGAAAGGGGGGAACGCCCAGAGAAGGAGCTGTATAGAATGAAGCAGACAACTCATGGAGATATGGTTGTGTAGACTGATTCAAGGAACATGCTGAGCAAGGCTTGTCTGGAATGAAGTAAGGACATGTAGAGAGAAAGCTATGTAGAATAAAACAGGAAATCTATTAAGTTGGAGCACGAAGAATGAAGCAGGAGACATATGAAGATGCTGTTGTTTTGAATGAAGCAAGAGACATGTGATAAGTTGTATAAAATGAAGCAACGGATGTATGAAAACAGGGCTGTGCAGAAATAAGTAGAAGACATCTGGAGATAATGCTCTGTAGACGAAGCAGGGAACACCAATCATGTAGAACTGTATCTAACGTCTGCTTTTCGTGGTAGCATTGCATGCAGTAACAGTGTTTGCTTGCATTTCTGTTGTCTGGTCAAATCACTTCGAACTATTTGTACACCCAGCTTGCACTATCATCTTTTGTCCTTTCGTCATGTCAGAAGGCCCAGTTTAGTTGAAATAAATACACTACAGAAAAGCAGGAGAAGTTGAAAAGGACAGAATTGGCTGAACGAAACCACGATGTGAAAACATGTGTAGAAGGTTAGAAAGAACGGCAGTGAATGTGGAGCGATGGTACTCCCCACAAATCAGCCAGACATCAAAGCAGGGAGCAGTGACATTCGTGTTGATTTACACTGGCCACCATCCGTCTTCGCTTTGACTGCTTTTCGATCAGAGTGCGTGGTAAGGGTTGTTTGGAGCACTCGCTACGCGTAACCTGTTTCTGAGTACATTTATTGCCCTCCAGTAAATGCAGCTTGCAGCCATATGCTCAGAGAAAAGGGACACAAATACATCATTTTTTTAGCGCTGTTGTATGCACACACACACACACACACACACACACACACACACACACACACACACACTCACACAGAGAGAGAGAGAGAGAGAGAGAGAGAGAGAGAGAGAGAGAGAGAGAGACGCAACACACCACACACACACACACACACACACACACACACACACACACACACACACACACCACACACACCACGCACACACACGAGCAAGAAGCGTATACACTTGCACACTATCATGAATTCATGCACATACACCATATGTCCGTGTGTGTGTGTGTGTGTGTGTGTGTGGTGTGTGTGTGTGTGTGTGTGTGTGTGTGTGTGTGTGTGTGTGTGTGTGTGTGCGTGTGTGTGGGTGCATCTGTGCGTGTATGTGTGTGTGTGTGTATCTGTGCGTGCGTGCGTGCGTGCGTGCTGTGTGTGTGTGTGTGTGTGTGGTGTGTGTGTGTGTGTGTGTGTGTGTGGGTGTGTGAGCACGTGCATGCATGTATGCTTGCATGCATGATGTGGCCATTTGCAGCTGCCTGCACTGCAAGCAACATGAAATGAAAGTACACATGTGTACACACAACTGTTTGCTTTCACTGATGACAGTTTGGAAACAACAGAATGGATATTCATTTCCACGTTTTCCTTTAATCATCTTTTATTCTGAACATGATTTTATTCTTCCGCTTTTGCATTGGTCTTTTCTTCTCTTCCATTCTTCAGGTGGCTGCAAGGGTGCAAACGTCAGATGTGTAGCTGATTCAATGTTCATATTGTCTGAAAATAGAACTTTTAGTTCCACGTTGCATGTGCACATGCATTTCGGCCATGTTAAATAGAAAGTTAACGGGGTGAGTGAGGGGTAGTGGGACGTGGTTGGGAAGGGACATTTCGATTGTGCAATGCTGTGTTTCCGTGAGAGGAGTACGTTGTGAGAGTGCGATTGTCGGACTGAGGTACTTTATGTAAGCGACTGGTTTCGTGTGGAGAGCGTATCTATTCTTGAACTGAGCATGCTCCGCGGAACGATCGAGTTCTGGTGTGCGACTAAGCACCGTAAAATTCCCTTCACATTGAAAAACACTTTTGGATGCTTGTACGCACGCACCTGCTAGTTTATGGTGTCTTTCTGAAGGTGTGCATAACCATTTTCTGTGTGTGTGTGTGTGTGTGTGTGTGTGTGTGTGTGTGTGTGTGTGCGTGCGTGTGCGTGCGTGCGTGTGCGTGCGTGCGTGCGTGCGTGCGTGCGTGGCGTGCGTGTGTGTGTGTGTGTGTGTGTGTGTGTGTGTGTGTGCGCGCGCGCTGGTCTGTGTGATTCCTCAGATACTATAGCTAAGCCCCCACATAAATGGTATAAAGAGTCATCGGTACTTGACTGTTAAACTGACAGTTCATTGCCTGATAGGGGGCGTAGGGCTGGTTGATGGTGATCGTAAAAGGTGTGCGGGGCGGTGTGGTGGTGGAGAAGATGACATAATGGCTTTCACAAAGTGCACGTGAATCAACTTGGACTTTATGTCACATGACTCAGTGGCGGAAGATCAATTCATGGGTCTAACAGTAGATACTGCCAGTGATAGGAGTGACCGTGGTTGTGGTGGTGATGTGTGTGTGTGTTGTGTGTGTGTGTGTGTGTGTGTGTGTGTGTGTGTGTGTGTGTGTGTGTGGTGCGTGCGTGCGTGCGTGCGTGCGTGCGTGGTGTGTGTGTGTGTGTGTGTGTGTGTGTGTGTGTGTGTGTGTGCGCGTGATTACTTGTTAGCATGTATGTTTAATTTTGTGCCTGTATGCGTATGTGTGTGTGTGTGTGTGTGTGTGTGTGTGTGTGTGTGGCGCGCGCGCGCGCGTGCATGAAAGCGTGCACAAATGCACGCGCGCACATGTGTGTGTGTGTGTGTGTGTGTGTGTGTGTGTGTGTGTGTGTGTGTGTGTGTGTGTAGTCACTCTCATGTGTGCGATGCATGCATGTCCGTTCACATGGATGCCAGCTCCTACTTAAATATTAGTAGAGAAATTGACGAATGGGGAAAAAAGATATGCCTGTGCAAGTGTGCATGAAACACACACACACACACACACACACACACACACACACACACACACACACACACACAACACACACACACACACACACACACATACACACACACATGCACACACACCACAGCACACACACACACACACGCACGCACACACACACACACACGCGCACACACACACACACACACACACACACACACACACACACACACACCCCACACACACACACACACACACACACACACACACAAGACTGGTGCTCGTTCAGTTCCTCTTTGGACACCTCGCTGACCGAGCAGCCTAATAACTTCCTACACGATAAAACTTCCACATTACATGCACGAGCAAGTGGGAGTGCATGCGTCGGTAGCGCGAGTGTGTGTGTGTGTGTTGTGTGTGTGTGTGTGTGTGTGTGTGTGTGTGGGTGAAGTGGAAGGAGGTGTGAGCGGGTGGTAGGCGAGAGTGAGTGCGAGGTGTTTGATGGATGGGTAGGAGAAGGGAATGAATGCCAATGCGCATGCATGTGCATATGAACACTGTAAATAGATGCAATGATATTGTCAGAATTTATATTTACTATACAGTCTCAATACCTGGGACCATGAGAGCTTAAAAAAGCCGACATGTCAGTTGACTTGCGCAATGACATGAATGACCGTATTTGACACACTCCCCATCCCCCTCCCTTCCCATCCCTTGATTTCCATCCTGCCCCCTTTCGTCACCCATTCATTCCATTGCTCACTTGCAACTCCCCGTCTACCCCTGGGCCACTGGTTTCTTTGTCTACACTACATGTTTTCTTTCTACTACCACTTCCCTGCCTTGATATGTATCCATTTAAACGGTTGCCCCAAATAGGTCTATGAATTTCACTTTTCTGTTCAAATCTTGAGTGTGGTTATAATCACAGTCATACAGTCATACGCTCCCTCTCTGTCTTTGTCTCTGTCTGTCTGTCTGTCTACCTGTCTGTCTGTCTGTCTGTCTGTCTGTCTGTTCTTCTGTCTCTCTCTCTCTCTCTCTCTATTTGTGAGTATGTATGCGTGTGTGTGTGTGTGTGTGTGTGTGTGTGTGTGTGTGTGTGTGTGTGTGTGTGTGTGCGTGTGTGTGTGTGTGTGTTTGTTTGTGTGTGTAAATGTGTGATGCCGTATATGCACATGTATGCATGTGTGTGTGTGTGTGTGTGTGTGTGTGTGTGTGTGTGTGTGTGTGTGTGTGCGTGTGTGTGCGTGTGTCTGTGTGTGTGTTTACGTGTGTGCGTGCGTGCGGTGTTGTGTGTGTGGTGTGTGTGTGTGGTCGGTGTGTGTGTGTGTGTGTGTGTGTGTGTGTGTGTGTGTGTGTGTACATGTGCCTCAATATGTGTGTATATTGTGTGCATGTGTGTGTGTGTGTGTGTGTGTGTGTGTGTGTGTGTGTGTGTGTGTGTGTGTGTGTGTGTGTGTGTGTGTGTGTGTGTGTGTGTGTGTGTGTGTGACTGTAGTTGTCTGCGTGTGTAAGTGTGTGGTGCTGTATGTACACGTGTGCATGCATGTGCATGTGTGTGTATTGTGTGTGTGTGTGTGTGTGTGTGTGTTGCGCGCGCGCGCGCGCGTGCGCGCGCGTGTATATGTGTGTGCATGCATGTGCCTCAGCGTGTGTGCGTGTGTGTGTGTGTGTGTGTGTGATGTGTGTGTGTGTGTGTGTGTGTGTGTGTGTGTAGTGTTGTTGGTGATGGTGGTGTTCTTGTTGCTAATGGTAGTAGTGGTGGTGGTGGTGTGTCTGAATGTGTGCGCGTGTGCACTCGCGCGCGTGTGTGTGGGCGTGTTATGTCAGTGTGTTTGTAGGTCTGTATCTGTGAGTGTCCGTGAGGAGAGAGAGAGAGAGAGAGAGAGAGAGAGAGAGAGAGAGAGAGAGAAGAGAGATTGCGTGGGGAAACATGGGAAAGGGGAGGATGGAGAAGCTGGAACTAAAGCGGAAAGGATGGAGGAGGTTATTTGGATGGGAAAGAAATTAGTGAGACGAAGTTAGCTCCCCCCATGTCTCAGTCCTCTGTAGGCAGTCCAGACTTTCTGTGGACAGACTGGTTGCTCAAGAATGCCTCCACAGACGGATACATGGTCGAGAGTAACAAAGTTTACGCTCCGCCTCTAACATCATCATTCTTTAAAAAAAAAAAAGTCGTCATCATTTGCCTATCTCTTGGGCTGGAATGGCTGGTTTCTGTCCTTTCTACTTATACTGGCCACTGACGTAACTATGTTGTAAACGTCCAACACCCTTTAGCTCCACTCCACATCGAAGTTCTCATAATTCCTCCGTTTCTCTCTCTCTTCTCTCTCTCTCTCTCTCTCTCTCTCTCTCTCTCTCTCTCTCTCTCTCTCTCTCTCTCTCTCTCTCTCTCTCTCTCTCCTCTCTCATTGCAAGCCATATTGCGTGCATTTTTTCACTCTTTGAAAACATTTGTTTGCTTGTTCTCTCTCTCCTCTCTCTCTCTCTCTCTCTTCTCTCTCTCTCTCTCTCTCTCTCTCTCTCTCTCTCTCTCTCTCTCTCTCTCTCTCATCTTGACAATCGGGTCATATTTTTTCTATCTTTCATCTCCTACTTAGGGATGCAGAATAACAGCACAAATAACACATTTCTTCATCGAAAACGGATCTCTAAGTCAAAAGTAATAGAACAGGGAACATGAAGACGTGAGCTTTTATGATAGTAGTTGTAACTCCGATGGCGGACAATGATTAAAACATTATGCATGGTGCATCGTTATAAATAGCAACATAAAATGTGCAACTGCATGCTATGAATCTATATGCGTATAACTTCAAATGGCATCAATTTGTGTAGTTTTTGAAACTGGACTACAATGATTAATACACAATTTTTTTTTTCTCAGTCCATGAACAGGTTTTTCTAGTAAGTCGAACTGCTTTATAGAAACAGCCAGTATGACGGCGGCAGAGGATTTACAATAAATAAATCACACAAGTGGGTTTGTTTTTTGTCAGAGCCACAGAGTCTGGAGTTTCGTTTTGTGTGTATCCTTCTGAATATGGGGCATAGACGTACATTATGCATGTCCGATTGTGAATCAGACACAAGGAAAAGTGAAGAAGAAAATAAGGGAAAAATGAAATCAAGAAGCAAGGATGGAAGGGAAGGAAAATTAGATCACCCTAGTCCTTCCAACACCAGTAACACAACATCCTCTCTCCCGTCCCCCCCCCCCCCCCCCACCATCCCCCATCTCTCTCTCAAGAGAAAAAGTGAGGATTGCCCAAGAGAAAAGCACAGAAAATGAGAAAATGACAAGAAGAAGAAGAAAGAATGAACTTGGTCATCAGCCAGGCGGTTAATGTTGTTGTAGGCAATCAAGACTGCTTCCAACTCGTACCATTTACTTTCCAGAACGGCAGGTAAGGTAAGGTAATGTTGCATATAGCTCAGCCGACTGCAAAGGGCCATATTGGGGCTGTCACCGCGTTGAAGTCAACTCACAAGTCATCTAGAACGGTAGGCATGTGCAAAGATAAAATCAGCTGTTTCATCACCTGAGCCACATAATTTGTCACCGTAATTATCTGATAACGTCCCCCTGTGAAAAGTCTTTGTTTGTGACGTTTAACAGCTGTTTCCATGCTCATCAACACCTCCCTGCTCCTACCCACACTCGTCATCAGGCTGCCCCCACCCAGCCCTTCACCACTACCATCCTCTCCATTTCTATGAGCCCTCTCTCTCTCTCTCTCTCTCTCTCTCTCTCTCTTGTAAAGGTCGGCATCAGCATCGCGTTTATGCCAACATGTTCAGTACACTTATACTGCCATGTCTTTCATCATTCTCATAAATGTTTTGAAAACGTGAAAGGGATGGAATATCGTTCTCCTTTGTCTACGCAAGGTTGAGTGTGGATACTGAAATGGGCGCTCACTATACTTGTTCTCCATGCTCCACTCTCTTGATCTTCTTGCAGCTGATTTATATTCCCTTGTAATGCCTAAGTCTTGAATTTGCAAATTTCTCGGAAAAAAAGTGAGGATGTGCAGACTTAAGCAAGTAACCAAAAGGGTAGAAACTGTACGGAATAAAGCATCGGATGTACAGAGACAAGAAAGTTGTTGAATGAATTAAGTGACATATGATGATATAGCTGTTTGAAATGGAGTAGGGAATATTCTGAAATGGAACAGTGTAGAATGAAGCACGGTACATCTAGATGTGTTGTTGTCTAGAACAAAGCAGGCAGTGTCAAGGGATGAAACTGTGCAGAATGAAGTTGGTAACACATACAAACGGGGTTACGGGGAATTAAGCTTTGATCATCCAAAGATGGGGTTGTGCAGCACTTACGAGTTATCATCAGATGCTCCAAAAGTCATGTTTTCACGATTCTGTCGTGAATCGGGTTGATAATTCCAGATTTGGCCAATCGACAGCTGCTATGGAAAAAACCACGTCGGACAGTGTGGCCATGCTGTTCACTCATAACGTAATAAACGGAACAACAAACAACAACAACAGCTAAAGAAGGATTGGAAGCGTCTCAGTGTTTGTCAAACGCCAGGCGTCTGCGATGATCGTTGTCCTGTTGCGATTTGATTGTCACGGTCAGCATGAACATGTTCACCTAACTCGCTCTCTGTTTCATGGAGGTTGAATCATGTCACATAACTCTGCATACATGACAGTCTGTCTGTTTGTATGTTTGTCTGTTTGTCTCTCTGTCTCTCTGTTTTCGCTCTCTCTCTCTCTCTATATATATCCATCTATCTATCTATCTATTTATCTATCTATATATCTAAAATACAGGAATAAATAACAGAGACAGAGAGAAAAATCGATGAGTTTGAATAGTTTTTGATCCATTTATTTATTTACTTAAAATTCTCTTATCATCAACAAAACCAGATAAGTATTGTCTACATCGGTTAGAGCTGTTACCATCTTACACCTTCATTTTCATCCATTTTCATTTTGCGCCAGATATAGTGACGTCATGTGGCTGGTCTAGATAGTTGTTATTTTCTTTTGTACGCTCAACCGTTTCGTATGCCTGTGTCAGAAAACCTGCTGACAAAGACAGAAATGGCATCGTATGTGCAGTCAGCTGTGTCCATTGCTGTTTGATCTCTCATGCGTGTAATATACCACCTCTTCAGTAGGACAGAAAATGGCACCATTTAGGGGATTAAAGTGAATTTTTTCCTCAAACAGTATTACGTGATTGCTTCATGTTTTGTCGTCGTTTTTCTACTTTTTCACTCTATTCATACAAAAAACAAAAACAAAACAAAACAAAAACACAAACAAAACTAAACACAAAAGACCCGAGGTCCCATGTGCAAAATACACTCCACGCATACAAAACAATCCATTCAAGACCTGTAACATCGAGGGTTTGGCAGGGGGTATTCTGCGTGTGTTGGATTGGATCAGGCAGCAATGAATCACTTTCAAATTGACTCTGCAGCAGGCCATGTCTCCTCTCGGGCGTTGCCTCTTCACGACCGGATATGAATTGCTCCCTGTGGATTGAGCTGAGCTGGTGCTGGGAGTGGCGCCAGGACAAATCTTCGTATGGCTGCAAACTGGGGAGCAGGAATCAGTCACCTGAGAGTATAGCTACTGAAAGAGGACAGAAGATGAAACAGCCTGATGAATAGTTAAAAATAAGCACATAAATAAGTGCATACATATAACAAACAAACAAACAAAAATAAAAAAAGACACTCTGACTTGTCAATAAGAAACAAAAAACATTTTAGAAAAGAACAACAAAAATAACAACCAGGAATGGCGTTCGTCCTGCGTTGACATGATCTTTGCTGGTACAGAGGCCCGAATTTTACACACAGAAGTCATCTTAACACAGGGTATTTACTGCCTAGCTGACCATTGAGGCCAGATCTGAGCTAACACTGTGGAAACTGTTCTGATAATAAATCCATACATCGAAACATAATTTTAAAAAAACACAGTGCAAACAATAATGTACGATGTAACAAACTTGAGCGCAATGCCGGATACAACATAAGGTCTGTCACAAGAATGGTGATCCTTATATCAGTTATCTTTGTTTTCATTGTAATCGGCACTACCAGAATCAGCCCATACTCTTTGACTCATCGACACCCTATCTTCCCATCCTTCCAATTTTGTCGCTGCCCCACCCCTCCCCCACGCCCGCGCTCACCACACACACACACACACACACCACACACCACACACACACACACCACACGCAGCACGCACGCACGCACGCACGCACAGACACACACACATACATGCACACACACGGGAAACACACACACACGCACACACATGCACATGCACACACACAAACTCTCTCTCTCTCTCTCTCTCTCTCTCTCTCTCTCTCTCTCCTTGTCTTGATCTATCACACACACACACACACACACACACACACACACACACACACACACACACACACACACACACATGCACACCCATACAAAGACACCATGAACAAGTACGTACGTCATACTAGCATTTAAACGTATTTTGTTTAGGGTGAAGGGGATTATACGGCTGCTTAGTCCTACACCAGAGCTGAACCATTCGTGGATCATGGCCAATCCAGAAATGGATATGCTGGCTACACGAAACCATTTCCCTGAATCAAATACCCCAGTCCTACAATCACACTCACGCTGCATACGCCTCTCATGAAAACGTTGCACTGCACGATCAAAATGTCCTCTTCCGTTCCTGCCCCCTACTTTTCTCTCTGTCACCGACTTTCTCTTTAATGCGTGGCAATCAAGGCAAATGTTCTATTTTCAGACACCGTGCGCAGAGAATGAATTATGCATCCGTTTCTTTCACCATGCCGCCATTTGAGAAAATGGAGGAAAGAGCAGGACGATACACAATCAGATGAGTGAAGTTATGTTCAAAGTAAACAATGATGGCAGGAAAATGCAGAAATGTTAACCAATTCTATCATTTTTGATTTCTGGATACAATCACAGTTGTCAAAATCCTCGTGCTCATCCATTTCATGTTCCACAAAAGGCCCATGCATGTAAGCACACACACACACACACAACACACACACACACACACACACACACACACACACACACACACATTGGCATGAAGCAATCAAACGTACATGCAACCACATACTAACATATGCACACCATTTGTGTGTGTGTGTGGTGCGTGCGTGCGTGTGTGTGTGTGTGTGTGTGTGTGTGTGTGTGGTGTGCGCGCGCGTGCGCGTGCGCATGTGCATGTGTGGGCATGTGTGTGAGAGTGTGCGCGCACTAACGAGCTTGCCCAGTCTTTTATGTACACGTGCACTAAAGCAAGCTGATGTATTATCTGTAGAGCAGTGGACGTGCTCACACGCTCATGTATCGTGACGAGGACTGCAAACGACTCTCTGTCACGCACCTTGATCAAAAAGCAGTGAAGATGAAGATGGAAGGTGGCCAGTGTAAATCAACACGAATGTCACTGCTCCTTGCTTTGATGTGTGGATGCTTTGTGGGAAGCATCCTCGCTCCACGTTCACCATCACTCTTTCCAGTCTTCTACACCGTTTTTTTTTTTTTACATGGTGGTTTTGTTCAGCCAGTGCTGCACGTTCTACACTGTTCTACTTTTCCCTAGAATTTTTGTAACAACTGAACATGGCTTTCTGAGTGGAATATTGTGTGAAGGTTATTGTGCAAGCTTGGTGTAGAAGCGATTTTACCGAACTACAGGTATGCCGCGAACACTGTCAAGACATGAAATGCTGCCATGGTAAACAATTTCCATATGACAGATGTTCTTAACTTCATTCTAAACAGTGTAGGGAGTGCCAGGGAGGGATAGTACCTCTGACAGGGGGACCATGTCGCACTCTGTTAAGGTGGTTCGTTTGGTTTGGTCCCCACCTGGCACTTAGCTCTCACTTATTGCTCTTCGTAGCTGTTTGCATGCAACAGCGGCCAAACCCCGGGGAACGGCTTCGACGGGTTGGCGGAACTAGGTGAGGGTAGTCGCTGGGTCTCATGCAAAGACTGGTTTTGGCAGACAGCACAGACGAAACCTATAAGTAGTTGAACAGGTTAGAAGGCGGATCCAGCAAAGCGTTGTGGAGTGTGAACAGGGTTCAGTGAGACACGAAGGACACTGCTGGCTCTCCACTCCATCTACGCTCCTATCCAGCCTTCTTGAGAGAGAGAGAGAGAGAGAGAGAGAGAGAGAGAGAGAGAGAGAGAGAGAGAAGACAGACAGACAGACAGACAGACAGACAGACAGACAGAGACAGAGAGGGGGGGGGGGGGTAAGGTAATGTTGCTTATAGCCCAGCCGACCGCAAAGGGCCATATCAGGGCTGTCAGCGCGTCAAAGTTAACTAACAAGCCATTAAAAAGAAAAAAAAAACTCATTTACGCAACTCATAGAGAGAGAGAGAGAGAGAGAGAGAGAGAGGAGGGGGGGGGGGGGATACGAGGAAAAAGGAGTATCAGATTAGGAAGGGCGCATGGAAATGGAGTGGGAGAATTATGGAATGGAAGCAGAGTGATGACAAGTGCAGGCAGGGATAGGGAGGGGTAAGGTAAGCATGTCGTTGGTTGTTAAACGTCACAAATAAAAACTTGTCACAGGCAGATATTTTCAGACGATGGCGGCAGCCAATTGTGTGGGACAGGTGATGAGATGACTCATCTTATCCTAGAAAGTAAATGGTGCAAGCTAGAAGCAAACTGTCTTGGTTGCCTACAACAGGACTTGGCCTCTGGCTTCGGAACAAGTCCGCTCTTTTGTTCTTATTCTCATTTTCTGTCTGTGCTTTTCGGCTGGGCATTGCTCGGTGTGTTTGCTTTGTTTTGTTTGTTTTGGGTGGATGTGGTAGGGGGTGATGGCAGAGGGAGTAGAGTGAATCTTTTTTTTTCCGTTCCATCTTTGCCTCTTGATTTCATTGTTCTTTTCTTTTACCCTTCTTCTTGTCTCACTGTAGTGTTTGCCTCTCAATCGGACATACATCAAGCATGCCCATAATCCATTTTCATACATACTACACAAAATGCTAGACTCTGTGGCTCAGATTAAAAAAAAAACAAATCCATTTGTGTGATTTATATATTTTGAATCGTTGACCGCCGTCACGTTAGCTTATTCTAAAAGCAGCGATAGGTTATCTGAATTGTCTGCACATGGACTGAGAAAAAAGCGCAATAAATCATTCTAACCAAGTAAAAATTAAATTCTAAACAAATTGATGCCAATGAATTTTTGAACAGATAGATGCATTGCACGCGGTTCCACATTTTCTTTTTTTTTTCAAATAAAGTAATGTGTTCTGCATATATATTTTCATAACGTTGCAAGTTGGAGATTTTATTATTATTGTAAAAAAAACACACCAACAAACTCATATATCTTGATGTTTCTAGTTCTGCTACTTTCTACTTGGAGTGATGCCTCTGATGAAGAAAAGCGTCATTTGTGCTATACCTCTGCATCCGTACGTCAAAGGGAGAGGGGGAGAGAGAGAGAGAGAGAGAGAGGAGAGAGAGAGAGAGAGAGAGAGAGAGAGAGAGGGGGGGGGAGGGAGCGAGAGAGAGAGAGAGAGACAGAGACAGACAGACAGACAGACAGATTGACAGTCAGAGAGATAGACAGTGCCAGACATAATGAAGAGAGAGTGTATGGGATAAAGGAGGAGGTATGAGAACATTGCCATAGAATAGAGCTAGAGGGAGATAGATATGTGCATATGGCTGTCAATGCTCAATGTAAGAAGAAAGGGCTACAATCAGCCAGTCATAGCCTGGAGGAAGGGAGATGCTGACGACTTTGTTATGGATCGTTACAAAGTGTTTGGGACAAGTATTCAGATAACCCACTTACCTTCAACCATGTCTCCGTCTGTGGAGACTTCCTAGTGCAACCAGTCTGTCTAGGCTGGCCACATGGCCACAGAATGTCTGGATTTTCTGTTGAGGGCTGAGGCAGGGGGGGGGGGGGGGGGGGGGGGAGCTAACTTCGTTTCACTAATGTCCTCACCATCCCAAATCCCTTCCTCCCACTTTTCTCGTTCATTTCGAGCTCCTCCATCCTGCATTTCCTCCTGCTTCCTCTCATGATCCCCATCTCTTTTTTCAGCTGTTCAATTCCGCGTTCCTTCCTTGTCTTGAATAGAGTATTGTGATCATGTCTAGTAAACTGAACAAACCGGTGCCACCGAAGTTATGCACCACATGCATTTAGAGTATTCAGTTTGGTTTGGTATCGTACTAATAAAGAGAAACGCGTCATACAGATTTTTAACAGATCTTTACTACTATTGTTGGCATTATTATTGTTTTAGAACAAAAAACAGTCGACGAACTCACAGCTCTTAAGGTATTTTGTTCTTATACTTGTAAAACTGGAGTCATATTTCTGTCATTTGTGATATTATTCTCCATCTGCAAGTGTGTGTGGAGAAAGGAATGAGTGATTTTTATGACCAGATCATAAGACGGCTAATTATCATTGCTGGATCATTTCAATGATTCCTTGACATGTAATCGTTTTAACACATACAACTATTCGGATTCAAAGTTTCTATCACAAGCTCATCTATATGTGACACAAAACATCACTAAAAAAATAAAAAACAAATTTAATAAGACGGCCAACACATATCCACAATTAACACATTCACAGTAATATCAGCAGGAACAGCATATTGATGCGACATCGTAACATACTACCACTGCAGCTGTTGCATCTGCTGCTACTGAAACTTGTTACCATTACAATTGTTACCGGTAGAGATGATGGTTT
>CM065716.1:33652427-33682427 GCA_033310375.1 Conus canariensis | reverse complement strand
TTAGGAGGGCTATTTGTCAACCAAGTTGGGATTTCATTCTATTGTGAGGAATGACTGGCTATTGAAAGCTATCTGAATAGGGGTGGGATGTGTGTTCACACAAGCGTAGAATCGTGGCACGTTGTTGAAGATTATTCTAAGCAGCCACCAAGTGCACTTATTAAAAGCTTGATTCAACAAACAAGACAATTGTATAAAGTACACCCGGCGGCCGCCTGAATAGGCAGCCTGTTGAATAGGACGTGACAAAGCATGGAGTAGACTTCAATGAAAGGTAGTCCAACAGTAGAAAACCTTTTCATACGTTTCCAGAAACAAGCCAGCTCCGAAATTCTCAAGAATTCTAGGATTCTAAAAATAGTACCGTTCACGCGTGAACGGTAGGTCTTCCAGACAAGCCAGCTCCGACAGATAGGATTCTAAAAATAGTACCGTTCACGCGTGAACGGTCTCAGCAATCGAGATATCACCCTCAGTTTACGGGAATAGGAAGGTGAGATTCCAATATGTTGTCTCAACCAATCTTCCCATTTTTGTCTTGAGTAAATCTAGCAATTCTTAATGAACGGTTTGTGATTCAAGAAGTTCTATCTCTAATTCAGAAGAGATACTGTCTTGCGACATAACACAACACTTTCTAACTGAAAACACGACTGCACTGCACACCCGCAAATGACAAGACAGCTAGGTTCAGTTGCTAACAACACAAGTGCTGGGCGGAAATGTCGTCACTGTTACTAATCAGCTGATTCTATCTAGTCTTGTGATTGGGGGAAGGTAAGAAACATGTTTTGATATGTTTGGAAATTTAGACGCTAAATTTATACAATGACGTCTAACGCCTGTACTAAACGACGCCGTCTAAATTTATACAATGCCGCGTGGCGGCCCGACGCCCTTATGTGTAACTTGACACGAACCCGGAAACAGTGCGACGCTTCGACTCGGCAATTATGCAGTTGAGTAAGCCGTGGCCAGACATGTCTGACCTAGATACTACATAAAGGCAGAAGGGAGTTGTCTCCCCGGAAAAGAATGTAACAATTAATTGTGAAAAAAAATCGTCATTAAGTCGTTCTAGGTTCTTATTCAAGTCGGCATCACGTTCTTATTCAAGTTCTTATTTAAGTTCTTAACAAGTTTTTATTCAAGTTCTTAACAAGTCAACATCAAGTTCTTATTCAAGTACTTATTCAAGTACTTATTCAAGTTCTTAACAAGTCGTCATCAAGTCGTCATTAAGTTCTTATCAAGTCATCATTAAGTTCTTATCAAGTCGTCATTAAGTTCTTATCAAGTTCTTATTTAAGTTTTATCAAGTCGTCATCAAGTCGTTATTAAGTTCTTATTCAAGTCACTTATAATTATTTATTAAGTTCTTGAAATATTATTCCATCTGAAATGGATCAAAATTATCTTTTGTTGTTGGCGGTTCTGGCATGCTTTTTTGTTTGGCTTCTGTATTTAGTGGTTGAGATTTTTTTGACTGCTTTGGTTTTTGCTGGCGTTGTGTATATTTTTTATAACCGTAATAACCACCCCCAGCAGCAATGACGCCAAAAATGCCAACTCTTTTAATCCAAATAATCCATGACGACTTTGGTGTTGTAGGTCTTGAATCAACTTGTGTATTTACAGCTGGCATTGAAACAACTGTTGGCGTTGGCAGTGTTATGTTTTCATTATGAGTTATATTCTGTGATTGCAACATTAATTTTTTTTGTTTGTTCCACTCTGCTAATTTTTTTCCTGCTGTAACGCGCCCAGGATGAGGAGGCTTTTTACTGGTCACTTTCTCACCTGATTCAATGTTTTCTGATTCTGCTGATTTTCTGGCTCGGTCATTTTGAAGGGAAACAAAATCTATATGATTAAAAGTAATTAATCCCATGATTAATGGCGATAACAATGTTCCAAATCTGTAATATAGATCACATCCTAGAGACTCTAATGACTTTGTTAAAACGGGATCCTGTGTTAAATCATACATAAAATCTTGTTCAGAATCAATGGGAGCAAATCTACTAACTAGTTTAGTGTACAAACTAAGAACCGTTTGCCCAACACTTTTTACCATTCTTGACCCCAGTTGCGCTTCATACCTGTTGTGATACTTTACAATGTCTTGTGGCGACATTTGTTGAATCTGTTCTATGCTGAATTCATTTCCAAGGTACTGTTTTGTTTTTCCACATGCTGCTAAAGAATACAGCCTTTCCTTTTGGCGCATAATAGCTTGGTCATCAACTTGATCATTTGTAAGTTCAGGAAGTAAATCATCGCAGTTCATGTTTTATTAATAAATAAATATTATTTTATTTTTTAAAAATGAGCACCGAAAAAACTATTACTAACCTTGTATACCATTCTGCTGTTATTGGAGGCCTAAGTGTAGGATACACAATGCTTGGTAAAAGCCTGTTAAAAATAAAACCAGCAGATCTTGGCAAACTAGACTTTGAAGACTCAGCAAAGCTGATTGCTGTTATTACAGCTTCATTTGCTACGAAAGATTTTCTAGTTAAGCAAGGAATAATTCCAGACAGTATCAATATGTAAAATTAAAAAAAATACATTTATAAAAATGGCTTCACTCGTAATGATGATTGGTGGCGCTGTGGTTAATGCGCTTGCTTTTAGCGGAAGTAATTACGCATTTAGTAAACTACAAAATAACAATGAGAGAAAAAGACATAACAGAGCTATGGAGCAACTAGCTGCTGCACAAGACACCTATGAAAAGCAAAGAATGGAGCAGTTAGATTTTATTAACGACAGACTTAAACAACAGGGACATGCAGCTTACACATTTAAAGATGTTGATAAAGCAATAAAAGAATATTATCTTGTAACAGGCAAGCCAATCGAGACATTGCCTCCACCAAAATTCAGCGATTTTTATCAACCATCAGAAAAACAAAAGATGCAAGAAATATTGTTTATTGCCTTTGGCATGACCGTTGTGTATTTTGTTGCACATAATATTGGCTGAATAAAAAATGAACAAA
This sequence comes from Conus canariensis, assembly GCA_033310375.1. Lineage (NCBI taxonomy): Eukaryota > Metazoa > Mollusca > Gastropoda > Neogastropoda > Conidae > Conus > Conus canariensis. Next base: position 33,679,419 of record CM065716.1, on the reverse strand, counting down.
ATCTATTATTCCCAAAAGGATATTGGAAGGGAATAACAGCAATTAAAAAGCTAAGCCAAGCAGCTGGAGTCAGTGAACAAACAGCAAAGGAATGGTTATCTAAACAAGCGATTTGGCAAATTTATTTACCAGCGCCTAAACGAATACAAAGACCACACTTTGTGAATATAACTCCAAACGACACCCATCAAATGGATCTTCTATATTTACCCCATGATACGATTAGACGAAAAAGATTTAAGTACGCACTTACAGTCATTGACATAGCTTCAAGATACAAAGATGCGGAACCATTAACACAAAAGAGTGCTTCTGCTGTTGCTGTCGCTATACAACTGATATATCAACGAGGACCCTTAACTTATCCTCGCATGATTCAAGTCGATGATGGAAAGAATTTAAAGGTCAAGTAAATCAATTATTGTTAAAACATAGAGTTACCATTAAAAGAGGCATTCCGGGTGTTCACAGATCACAGGGTTTGGTTGAAAACTTTAACAAACAGTTATCTGAAAGACTTTTCTCCTACCAGTATCACAGAGAGCTGATTGACAATTCTCGCAACACAGAATGGGTTAGAAGACTGCCCTCAGTTCTAGCGTGCAATGAATAATGAAGAATTTAAAGGTCTAAAACCAGTACAAGCAATCAGAAAACAAACAATAAATGTTGTTGAAGGAGAGTCTTCATCAAGCAAACTATTACCATTTGGTTTGAAAGTGAGATACCTTTATTCGCCGGGAGAAGCGGAAGGGGACACTCGCATCAGGGCAACAGATCCAGTTTGGAGTGTTGATCCATATGAGATAAAAAAAATTGTGAAAATGAATCCGCCCGTGTATTATTTACGAGAAACTGACACAACAAAACGACCAGCCCCCGAAGATCTTTTGTGAAGGAAGAACTGCAGATAATCCCTCCAGACACAGTTCCAGTCGCTTAATTATTTTTTAATTTAAATTAAAATGGCGGCAAGAATGGAAAAGGAAGAATCCTTACGTAAAATGGCACTGGAAGCAAGAATGGTGAAGGAAGAGTCCTTAGAAATAATGCGAGAAATATTTGATTATAATCTTGCTATTAGACTAATATTTAAGAAGATTGATATGCCATGCTAGACAAAACCTCAAATTTTGATTGGGAGCAAGAATATATTAAAAAAATTCGAGCGCATTTAGCAGTAATGGATAATAATTTGGTTGAATTGGTGGTGATATATTAAGCTTAAAGAACTGTTTTAATCTACGCAAATACATTTGGGTTTAAAATGGAAGCTCAAAGGGAAATGGCAGAAATGGCAAAGGAAAAGTCTTTAAAATTAATGCAAGATTTATTTGAGTATCAGTATATCATTAAAGAAGTATTTGAGAAGATTGACAATCCTGGCTAGAACAATCGCCAGACAATCGCTTTAAACCCCAAAGCTTTTATTTTGATTTTGATTTATGGAAACATGAATATTGTGAAATGACAAAAAAAATTAAAGCACATCTAGCATTAATAAATAATATTAATTTTGCTAAATTAGATGATGATATAATTGAACGTGCGATTGCTGAAAAATATAAGCCCATATGATTATACTATTCTCCAATGACCAATTGCATATGAAAACTCTGGATTAACAAATACTCTTTTTGTGTTAGTGCGGTCAAGAGACCGTTTTGTTACAACTGTTGTGTTAATCTCATGCAGATTAGATCGCAGCTTGTAATTGTCATGATGAAAAGTCTTTATTGCCAAACAATGCTTCTTGTAATTGTCATGGGATATGCTTGACTGCACAACACTACGAGATATTCCCTTTGCTTTTTTAACAACTTTTTTTTGGCTTGAAAGACTGTACATTTTCGACCTCAAACCAACAAACTCCTTGATCACACTCTCCAGATAATTCATCCTTCATCTTACCTAAAACCTTCTTGTTAATATCTGAATGCAAAGGCGAATCTTTAGGGTAATCAGATGTGTCGTACCATCCGCATGCTCCTTTGCTACTTCTAATTCCATGTCTTTTAAAATATCTTCAGTAGGGATGTCGATTACAAATGAATCTGTATCTGTGTACAGAACTCTGGACTCAGGATACAAGGGTTTAAAGTAGTCGTAAAGAAATTCTAACATCAAAAGCTTCGACAGCTCTAAAACAGTAAACCCAATAAAAACGGGCTTATCCAATTTGACTTTCTTTTTTTTCATCATTATGCCAAAAAGCTGATCATGAAATCTTCTGAAGTCCTGATAATTAGGTTTTGAAGTTAGCTTAATTGCATCGTTCTCTCTGGTGACCAATCTAACATCTTTACGCTTGTGCGGATTCTCCATAGTCTTTCCAAAACAGCTGTTGTTCATCAGCTTGAAAAAGTCTTTTTCTGAAGCATCTGTGGATTTAGTTCTGAGATCAGTGTTCTTCATTATGTATGGTTTCATGAACTGTTCTTGATCAAAAGCAATTATACGATGAACAGCTGTCAACTTTAAACCATGTCTTAAATAAAATTGAAGAAGTCTGTAATGACAGACATAATTTTTTTTGTCACGAAGATTAGGCACAAGTTTAGGCGGTTCTGTCATTGCCATCTTTAGACTTTCTGCCGCTAATGGATAGTCATTATGGTAATCATGAAGTTCATGGGGGTATTCTAAATCAACTTCTAGAATGAGACCTCTTTTACGATCAGCTTCTAGAGTAGGTAGCCATTTTAAAAACTTTTGAATGTCTTTGAGTCCTGTGTACATTTTAAAGTTGCGTAATGGAAGTGATTGCGCCATTGCCCATCCATACAGATTGTTTGCATCTAAATACATGAGATAGTTAGACCTTTTACTTGGATCATAGTCGTCCAAGTATTTGTTGTTTGCTTTACAGTAATGGTGCGACGCCATACTGATTCCCCCACGCAATCCGTTTTCAATCATCTGAAGCATTGGCAGGTCAGACAATAAATCAATTTGTACTCCAGTAAATTTTAAGAAAGCGTCCCAGCTCATCCCGGGCGCAGAAATGTAATGCGCAGGATCCAGGCTGTAATGTTTCATGCAGGTCTTCCTATAATTTTCAAAGACGTCCGCCAACAAACAGGTATCCGCCATTAAATAGGAATCATGATAGTCTCCCATCGTTTTACACTCTAACTTCTGCCACGCATCTTGAGCATAAGAATAATCAGAATCACTGATGTCCTTTCCTCTAAGACTACTAAAGAACGCGCCTTTAGGTGGAAGGGCTGGGTTATCAAACCTTTCCCAACTGTTCATGTACTCATAAGGGTAAACGCCCTTTCTAACAAGAGTTGGGTCAAAATATTCTTCTGTTATTGGGCAGGACTTTAAGGACATAGCCAGTGACTCTAAACTCCCCATCATGTGTTGCATAGAGTCGTAGAAAGATAAATTATTTAAAGTGAAACACATGTACTTTTCTGATGACTGCGCAATGCATGACACCCTAAAGGCGCTAGTTACTGCTTGCATTATAAGGTGAGAGTCGTAACCTCGCAAGTTGTGAAAGAATATAGGAAGTCTCCAAGTCCTAGGATCAAACTTTAGTTGAAGATTGCAATTGTTATGCGCTGCTCCTCTAAACTTTCCGCTAATGTGATCATGGTCTCTTACTGTTAAACTTTTAGGTGTTAGCTCTAAACCACAAATCCAACAGTGAGTGGCTGAGTCATAGCGATCTTGATCTTCGGGGTCATCTTAAGATCGGATAAGAATAGATTATTAGAACAGGCATTACGAACTTCTTGCATGCGTTTTAAGAAATGTTTTGCTGCATGTGGTCCTCTGTATAATTCTGGCTTTGAATGTTCACCATCTGACCTAACAACAATGAAAGCAATATGAACAAATCTGGTGGTTATTCATTATAACTGTTTTTGGTAAATGTTTTGGAGCAGGTCCTTCATAAGGAACAATAAGCGATTCAAAGTCTGCGTAAACAACATATGGAGACCTCTGGAGTTTTTTGTAATTCTTAAAACTAACCTTACTGCCTTCTCTTGGCATAATTAGTTCTGTATTGCAGCCAACTGGGCTGAGACAATGTTTTACATGTTCGCTCGCAGCTTGAACGGACGGAATTCTTGTTAAACATTTTCTACAAAATTCTTGTTTGCTATGTTGTTTTGTAGTATGCACTAGTAATCTACTCATTGTGCGTATTAGAGTGTAGTGCAACCCATTAAGGCTTTGCATTAGGAGTAAGTCTACATGACTCCTGGTTGGTTCGCCTATTGTTGGACTGTTCTTTGACACTCTAATTGGCAGAAGGTTGGTTTCTTCAGACCATGTGTAGACATTAACAGTTATTGGTGGATTTTGTTTTTCAAACTGATCAATTTTGTCTACAGCCATAGGAAATTCAAGGCCGTTAAAGTTAAGATCATTGGCCCACTGTAAATAGTTAGATACTCTCTCTGCATTTTTGGCAACGTGATGCAGCCTAGCAAGAACGCACCACATAAAACATTTGTCGTCTGAATTTTTTATGTTCAAAACTGCTTTCTTTGCAACTAATGTTGGAGGCAGTGGAATGTAAGACTTGCCTACAATCGGCTCATACTTAGCCTGTCTTAATCTGATGTCTAGGACTTCACCCTCTGACCAACCAGAGCCTCTCATTTTAGCTGCTTCAGAGGCTTCATTAAACTGTGTAAGAAGTTGATCTGCCCAACCGGGTGTTAAGTCATTATAAGAAAGAATAGTCTGCTGTTTAGTTGAGACCCAGACTTCCAGATTTTCTTCGTTTATTGTTATATAGTCGATTAAAACAACTAACCTTACTTTAACTGGAGGGTTTATTGTTAGTTTACTTGGAACTTGAGAAATAGCATGTACAACGCTTGCCTGCACGTTTGTTGGATCAATAACTTCTAAAACGACCTCATTTAAAGCTTTTGACAAACGCTCTTCCTCTTCCATTGCTTCAAACAATTCATCTGAACCTTCATATATCTTATCCATGTTGAGCTTCTTTTCTAACTCAAAATATTTATTTAAATTAAAAAAAATACTTAATCAGAATCAATATCAACAGTCTTTTTGTGCTTGGACTCATAAACTAAAGTATAAACGCCCTTTGGTGTTGTTAATGTGAGCTGTTTAGAACAGAGTTTAATGTTTCGTTTACTTTTTTTAAACATTCCTTTTTTATCTGGTCGGTGTCTGGTTGTTGAGAAAAAGTTGCCCTTGCCTTTCTTTGAAGATCAAACTTTTGTCTTTTGTAGTCCTCAAAATCAGCCTGTAGGCGACTAAATTCTTCATCCGTGATGTTTGAGTCAGCAAGTGCTTTATTTATTGTCAGTTTGAAGGAACTAAGTTTAGCTGTTATTAGTTGAACCATAGCTGTGTGCTTTTGGAGTTTAGCTTTTATTTTTTTGCTGACAGCACTTACAGCCAATGAACACAGGCCAAGAGTTAAAGACACACCACCTAGAGGTATAGCTACCGGTGCACCTACGCCTGTTGCTAAGAGACCTACACTTGTTCCTGCTGTTAAAGCACTAAGGGCCGATGCTCCAGTATTAACATATGTAACAGCATTAAAGACAGCAGAATACCTTCGTTTGGTTTTGCTGTATTTTGAAAGGTCCTGCTCTAGTTGGGTTTGCATTTGTGTTATGTTTGTTAATCTGAAAGTTTTTATGTCTACAGAGTTCTCTTCTTTGGGCACTTTTGGATAAGTCGTAACAGACATGCTTTTTTAAAATAAAAATAATTTAGTATTGGATATCTTTCAATCTGTTATCTTGAATATTCAGCTGCGCATCATATATTAAAAACAAATGTACATTAAGTGGTTTATCACTCTCTTTTTCTTTATCAATTTGAATGTTTATTACGTCTTTAACTGTTCTCCCACTCCCATGCAACTGATTATCCTCTGTTGACCTTAGGTCAATCCATAAACCGTATTTTGTTGTTAAATATTCATCAAGTCTAACACTGTGAAGGTGTAGATCTTTAGACACAAGGTCTACTGTTGGACTTCTAGACCTCCCGCCTCCAAACAATTTTCTTATTTCATCAAAATGATGATAAGGTTTAAGCCCGCTACCGTAGACTTGGTTAGGACTACCCTCAATTGAACATTGTACTTTAGTTATTTTAGGATTAATAAACTTTTCACTTTGTCTTTTGAATGGTTCTTCATCTTCACACAGCAATAAAATACCTTTAAGGGATCTTGCTGCGGCGCTAAAACTAAAGTTCCATATTGTATCTGCCCTGCTTTTAGGATATTTAGTATGATGAATCACTCTTTCGTAATATATTGCTAATTTTGACTGATATTGTTGCTCAATCAGCCTTGCTAAGTTAGGGTTGCTAACAATGTCAAACTCTAACGAGATGTCGAAAATGCTGTACTTGGAATCAGTGTCTGTAGATTTAATGACACGTTTGTATTCATTAAAAGTTAGTTCATATGACAATCTGTCTTTTAATGCTCCTTGAAAGTATGGCGCATGCGCTTTTAACAACTCAAAATCTAAGGGTATGGAAAACGATTTCCATAAGCAAAACTTACAGCTTCATACTTGTTGCCGCTTTAGCATCTTCGGCGTCTATTCTGTTTTAGTGCTTCGTTATTTTCGATTCCTTGAAACGCAAGATCAGCCCTTTCATTATCGGTTAGCCATAGATCACAATAGATTAAAATATGTCTGCATTGTGTAAAGAAAATATTTCTTGCCCCTCAAGTTTTATAGAAATTTTCTTAACGATTGCCCGTCCCAGATTCTGGACTACTGTCCTGTTTGGGTCTGTTGCTGAATCAAGTTCTATTTTGAAAGTAAGCCGTGCAGATCCCGGCACAATCACTTCATCTGCTCCTAGGTCTGGAAATTTAACAGTAAGAATTTGATCTGAATCAATAGTAGATGGATTATTTGGAACAATAATATTCTGTTTATTTCCCTTCACGCCAAAGGGCTCTTTCAGTCTTCTATGCGGGTCAAGAATTGAGCCATATGCTTGTGACATTTTTTTATAAAACAAAAAAAAGTTAATTTTTAAAAACATGGCAGATTGAAGATTATGATGTTTTTGATCCTGGAGACGACATGAGTGAAATGACACCTTTGACACATCCATTACAATCATTGCGGCGTGAATTAACAGAAAGTAAGGTCAAATCATTTTACGAAAGTTTAGGTCAAGAACCTCCTGATTTTATAGACCCTAATGATTTTGAAACAAAAGATGGTCATTTGATTTTTAAAAACGAGCAAGGACAACCTGTACAGCTTACATCTAAACCAGACCCATCAAAGTTTTTAGCAAAGACTACAATTAGACAAAGGCTCAGTGTGAGCGATCAAAATCGCCTTGGCATTGCTAAACCGCGAAGATTAGACAGTGAGGCAGTTGCTAAACTTCAAAACACACTACAAGAACTCCCAACAGATAACCAAATACAAAACATACCCCTTAAAGATTTAAGCCCAACAGCAGACGAAATAATAGAAACCAGTTTTTCAGAAGAAACAGTATTAAAAACTATGCACGATCCGCCGCTACCTATGAGAGAAATAACGGCCCTTGATCATGCTTTGAAAAGCATCAGAGGTGAATTAACAAACAATTTAGCAAAACTGGGTGAACTAGATGAGCATATAAAAAGAGAAAAAGAAAAACTAGTTGAGGCTGATGACCACAACTTAGGACCTGGTGTTAAAGAAAGAATAACACAAAGACTAAAAGATCTTGAACAAGAGAGATCAGCAAGACTAGAAGTGTTGTCTAATAACCGAGAACAATTACGAACTCAAGTGAGCAGAATAAGAGAAACTATCCAAAGAATTTTATATGAAGACACAACACTAGCAGAACGAATAAGAACACTGTTTAGAGAGCAAGGTGTCACATTAGCAAGTGTTATAACAGCCTTAGGATTTGCAATAAGTACACTGGTGTTGGCTATTACAGGCGGTGGGGGAGCAGTGCCACCAGGACCACCATCAGATAAATCATGGGTAAAAAAACAACTTGATCATCTTGCAAGTTTATTAAAGAAATTAGCCAGTAAGGCAATAGATTCTTTGCCTGGTATAATAGGGGGGATCGTTAGCTGGCTTTTGTCTGCCGCAAGTAAAGTAGTTGGCTTTATGGCTGAGCACTTATGGGCATTAGTTGTCTTAATAGTTGGGTTACTCTTTAGTAAGATAAAGACCAAGTAATCCTAGGGCAGTTAATCCAATAACAAGTGCCGTCTTTTCATATTCATGGTCATCACGCGCGTCTTCAATGGCCTTTGAGCTTTGGGCCTTGGGGATTGGATGACTTAATCTTGGGGGGTGTTTTTTTATTGTTTGTACTGGCTCAGAATTTATGTCATTTTTCCCGACCTTCTCTTCATTTCCTGCAACAAGGATTTCATTGTTGTAGTTTATTATTGTTCCTACCTGGAGCCTGAGGTCAGAAGGTAGCATGTATAAACCAGTGCCGACAGCAAAGTCTACTTTCGATCTTGCAAATTGTAAAACATTTTGGTACCTTTTAATACTTGAAGGCAAATCAATTGCAGAATTAATAGAATCCTCTAAATTTGCCAAGTACTGTTTTTGTGCATCAAAGCCAGTAGAAGGATCAGTTATGTTCGATCTCGTTTGTGCTTGCGAACCTAGCAAACACCAAACATAAGTACGAATAGAGTCGTTTATTCGTTCTATTCCCGCTCTAGTTAGACCATTAGAAGTATCCAAAATAAATGTTGTCCATGCTGTTTTATGCTCTTGCTCTATGGACCCAAGGTGAACAGTTGTGCCTGAAGAGAAAGATGTGTAAGGAGGATTCCAATCATAGTTATACTTTCTGTGCACGCCCCAAAAATAAAGGGTGCCTAAACCATGATTAAGATCCAACTTTTGTCTAAAGTCTGTCTTTGGGTCAATATCAAATTCGTTACAGATCCTTTCAAAAGCCTTGTAATCTATTCTGTTGCTGAATGGATTAAACGTTTTGTCATTTGGTAATGGCGCTTGCAGTTCAGATAAAATACGTCTGAAGGTGTAATAAAAATGAAATCTATACACTGACCTCACCAAAGGATCAGGATGATTTAAATGATCAGCATACGACACTCCACACCCAGTTGATGCACAAAACACAGCAAAGTTTAACTGGTTCTGATAAAACTGCATCGGATGACTGAACCACACTTTCGGGATGTAGTCGTTTTTGATAGGAGGGTTAAGATAACGATCCAATGGAGTACTAACCTTTACTTGAAAGGCGTCAGTCTGAGTCACAGAAATGTCGAGGGTATCAGTTGTTATATCTTTAGGACTGTAGTGCGGTCCAACAGAATATTTTGCATTAGTATATTTGAATGCACTCATTTTTAAATTTGTTTTAAAAATGTTTGTAACAATAACAACTCAAGACAGTCCTTCGTTTTTAGAATATGCTATTGATAATAACTGCGGAACCCAAAGGGTTGCACTCCATGAATTTTTTTACAAAGTCGTATGGTTTAATATAAGTCAATCCAAGAAGAATAATGTAATTCAAAAACGTGACAGAAGAGGAGACGTAATTAGCCAGTTAACCATACCTGATGGTTATTACGGGTTTTGCTCACTAAAAGAAGCAATGAGTAACTTCAACATTACTCTCAAACTTAACAATGCAAATCTGAAAACAATGTTGACATTCAAACCTGAAAAAGAAGTAGTCCATTACTTTTTTGATGTAGAGCTAGCTAAAATGTTAGGCTTTAAAACCAATCAAGTCTATCATAGATTTAGAGTTGCACCAGACGAAACTACTTTTGAGGGAGAATATCCGCTCGATCTTGCATTACATTCATTACTCTATGTTCATTTGGACGAGCTGAGCACTGATGAAAACTTATATGATGGAAGGCCCTCAACTGTTTTAAGAGCTCTTCCATCAGGGAAAGCTGCATATTGCGATTATGAAATTATACAATTCCCTAATTTACAGTTTAAAAGATTAGCTTGTGGGAGGGTCGGATCGTTTAATATAAAAATCAAAGACCAAACAGGGAAAGTCGTGAAATGTAATAACCTGCACATTGTTTTAGAAATAAAATAATACGTTGTTTTAAAAAATGTCACGTGGACCAGAAGAATCAGGAGTTACATTAGCGCCTGAGAGGTGTGTAACTTTAGAATTAAAAGACCTTGCAGACGTTGAGGACTTTGAACAAAACGGTGAGATAGGCACTTTGTATGGTTTTGAGTACACTAAAGATGGTTATTATAAGCGCAAAGAGGTTGACGACAACAAAAGGTTTCCTAAACTAGAACAACTACGCAATCTAGAAGCAAATAATACAGGTCAGTATGAATATAAAATAGTTCGAAAAACTGACAACAAATGGCACTTAGAACCATATTTAGAATGGGACATAAAATTTGAATTCGTAAGCCCATTTACATTTTTTGACCGTCAAAAAAGTTTCAGAAAAGCATTGAACTCTGGCCCTTTACATGTAAGTCTTATGCCAGAGGACAACAGTCGAAAAGAGATCGAAATAAAGAAGTTGGGAGCAAACAGTACATCCTCCACAGAAGAGAATCAGTTTTGAAGGAAGCTACTACAAAAGTACAGTTCTTTCCACGCACGTTATTAGGAGACACGTTCACAATGATATTTGAAATTTCTGTCTTAAAAGATGTGGGGAGGAATGGAGCTGTGGGTGTCAGTGACAACCTTATGGAAGGAATTCTTATTAGCTGGCAAAACTTAGACGTTGACAATCTTAAAGTTACTGTTGTGGTTCGTCACGATGGTGAAAATTTTAAGGTCGTAACAACAAGCAACAAAATCAATGTTAGTCTTAATAGAAACAATCTGACAAAACTGAGTTGGATTAATCTGACACATTTAGACCTTATAAGATTTTATTGTACTGATCAAATTTTGACGGATAGTATGATAACAACACTAACTGGTGTAAATTAAATTCTGTTATAAAACTATGGAGCAAACGACTTTGGTGTCAATGCCAATGTTAAACTTTATGATAAAAACCCCTCATTGTTCATTGATTTGTGGACAGACTGGTTGTGGAAAAACAATATTTGTCCTCGACCTATTACAAACAGTTTATCGTTATAATTTTGATCATATAGTAATTTTCTGCCCAACACTTAAATGGAACAAAGCATATCACGACAGAAGGTTTATATGGACAGATGATGACATATATTTAGTTGATCCTAGCAATAAACTGAGTGAGTGTTTAGAACATTTCTTTAGACAGTTTGAAGGAACTCAGACATTATTTATTATAGATGATTGTTCAGCAGAAAAGGATATAGTCAAAAAGAGAAACACTTTATCAAAACTGGCTTTCAGTGGAAGACATGCTGGGATAAGTGTGTGGATTTTATGTCAGAAATATAACTCAGTTTTAAAAGACTTTAGAGAACAGTTAAAGACAGTGGTTTTATTCCACATGAAAGATAGAGACGCATTTGATGAATGTATGAAAGAAAATGATGTTATTGAAAACGATCAAGAAAAACGAAGGATTAAGCAAAAACTTAAGTCTCAAAAGTTTTCTAAATTAGTGTTAAAAACAGATAATCCTACACATTATGTATGTTTGTAAAGTGTTTACTATTAGAGAACTATAAAATAGGCATTCTGGGTAAGCCGCCGGAGCAGCAGCGAAACCGGCTTTAGCCGGTTGGAGCTGGCGGAGGTGGGTGAGCCAGAATGCCTATTTTATAGTTCTCTCTGGCTGCTTTGTGGGGAGCACCATCACTCCACGCTCACCATCAGTCTTTCCACCCTTCTGCATGATCTTTTTTGGTATCGAGGTTTTGTTCAGCCGGTACTACGTTTTTCCCATTTTTCCTGCTTTTCTGTACCGCGTTGGTACCTATAAAGTGGGGTTTCTAAACAAAATAATGTATGGAAGTGCATGGTGCAAGCCGTGCATACAAGTAGTTAGAAGCGATCGTACCAGACAACGGAAGTGTTAACAAACACTATCAAGACATAAGCTGCTATACCATAAAAGCAGACTCTAAACAAATTTCCACGTGACTGATGTTTGCCTGCTTCATTCTATATAGTTTAATTTCCAAATGTTTCGATTCCTTTCTGCACAGCATCATCTCCAAATGTTCCCTGTTTCATAATGCTCATATTCTTCACAGTGTGTGCTTTGCGTTATTCTACACAGCTCCATTTCCACACGTTCACTACTTCATTCTATACAGTCCATTCTCCAAAAGATTACAGTTTCTTTCTTCACAGGCCTATTAACATATATTCCCTGCTTCACTCCACACAGCCCTATCTCCATGTGTACCCTGGTTTACATAAGAGAACTCTAGTTCTACATGTCTCTTGCTGTAGTCTACACAGTCTCATCTTGGAATACCTTCTAATTTGTTCTGCACAGGGTTACCTCCGTAGGTGCTTTTCGTCATTCTACACAATGTGATTCTGGATGTTTTCTATTTCGTTCTATACAGCCACTTCTCCATGTGTTCCCGTCCGCATTCTACATAGCTTGATTTGCATATGTTCCCTGCTTCATTCTGCGTAGCCCTGGCTCCGCACGTTCTTCTCTTTATTGACCACAATGCCATCTCTTCATGTTCCCTGCCGCATGCTACAAGCACCAGCACCCTTTGATCCCTGGTTTTATTCTACACGACCCCATCTATAGAGGTTCCTTTGTAAATGCTACGCAACCCCGTCTCATGATGATCAATGCTTAATTCTACCCATCCCCTCATCTCTAGGTTACCTCATTCATTCTACTCAGCCCCATCTCGTGATACCTGCTACTTTGTTCTACGTGGTGACATGTTTTAGATATATCATGTTTAATTCTGCGCAACCCCGTTTTCAGAATATTCCCTGCTTCATTATACACAGCTGGATATCCACATATCCCCTATTTTCATTCACCAACTCCCCTTCTCCATGTATCCCATTCTTCATTCCATGCGCTTTCAACTCAGTTTGCTCCCTGTTTGAGTCTAAAAACCTCCACTCATTTTTGAAAGAATTGCAGTGTAACAGTTGCAGTGTAACAGTTGGGTATTACAAATAAATATATATTGGCAGTGAGAAGAATAAGACAGCAGAGAGAAGAGCACAAAATATAGTGAGCGCCAGTTTTGGATTTTGCGGATGGAGGAATTACGTTGCAAGCAGCCATTAACGTAATGTTAATGCTGACCCTAAACATAGATCTAAAAATACTAGAAATGAGATCATTGTTTGGTGTTTGTGCTATAATGTAAACGTATAGAATTTACTGTACATGTGGCCTACCTTTTGAAGATGTCGACCTTTAATAAACAAATGAAAGTTTGCTATGAATATGGTCATTGTTTTCACGTTATGGTTACTTTATATTGTCTTCGTCATTTTTTACAATTAAAAGTTTGTTATACATGAGGCGATTATGTAGATGCTTATGTCGTCTTTTATTTTATTTTTGTTGATCGTAAACGAAAAAAAAAGAACACTGAAAAAAAAAAACATGTGTGCGTGTGTGTGTGTGTGTGTGTGTGTGTGTGTGTGTGTGTGTGTGTGTGTGTGCGCGGCGCGCGCGCGCGCACGCGCGTGCGTGCACGCGTGCCCGCATGCGTGCCTGCGTGCATATGTGTGCGTGCGTGCGCGTGCGAGTGTCTGCGTGCGCGTTGTGTGTGTATGTGAGAGAGAGAGAGAGAGAGAGAGAGAGAGAGAGAGAGAGAGAGAGAGAGAGAGAGAGAGATGCAACTGGATTCTGTTAAAGAGAAATAACTATTGCACAACAACAAGCAATCTGGAAGAGTAACACAATGAGGGAAACAAGACACTGATTTTGTTGTTGTTGGTTTTTTTTTTTATCTGAGCTGATATGATCGAAGCCATGGTGTCTTAGAGAGACAGACAGACAGACAGACAGACAGACAGACAGAGAAAAACAGACAGACAGACAGACAGACACAGAGAGAGAGAATAGGATAGGACAGGAGGGAAGTACTCTCAGATTAAGGAGCGTGCATGGAAATGGAGAGAATAAAAGTGGGTAAAGGACTGCGTGGGTGTATATTGATAACAAGTGTGGGTAGGAGTAAGGAGGGGTGAGGTGTGCCTAGACAGGATTGTTAAACTTTACAGATAAAGGCCTTTGAAACGGAGACATTAACAGACGATGACGGTGACAAATTGTCTGGACAGGTGATTAAATAACTCATTTTAACCTTGGATATGCCTGCCATTCTTGAAAGTCAACGGTGCAGGTTGGAAGCAAACTGTGTTGATAGCGTTGTCTTGTTCATTTTTCCTTCTTTTTGGGGGGTTGGGAGGCGGCGTCAGATGAAAGGGTGTGGTGGTGGTGGTGATGGTGGAGGGAGCAGGGTGATTGTAGTTCTTTTCACGTTCTTGGCTTCTTAATTTCATACCTTCTTTTCTTCTTTCATTCTTCGTCTAGTGTCTACCTTACCATGGGACACACATGATGTATGCCCATATCACTTGCTCAGAACCATACACGAAGCAAAACGCCAGACTCGGTGACTGAGCTTAAACCAAATCCACTGGTGTGATTAATTTATTTTGAACCTTGACAGCCGTCACACTGGCTATTTCTGTGACGCAGTCGGAGCTTCTCCTAACTGCCTCTACATAAACTGAGAAGAAAGAATGGAATATATCATTGTAATCAAGTTTGCATATACAAGCAACTTGATGGCACCTGATTTTATGAATACATATCGTCATGTTAGGCAGTTTCACATTCTCCCTTGCTATGATATAGTACTGCGCTATGCATAATGTTTTTATCGTTGTTATAATTGGAATAATTATCATTATAATAGAAATCACCGACAAACTCAGATGTCAAGATGTTTTTGGTTCTGATACTTTCTAATTGGAGGGACGTCTCTGATGGAAAAAAAAGCCTCATTTCAGCTCTTCTTTTGCATCTGTAAGAATCATTGATAGAGAAACATTTTCCTTATAACCCGATTGTCATCTGGTTGTTTTAATTATAACTGACTACAAAGACTCCTTACATTACTAATCTGTTAACACGTGCCTCTGTTTGGAAGCTAAAATGTCCGTTGCATCTTTGAGTGCAACCTAATCAAATTACAGCTATTATAACATCCAATTAACAATGAAAAATATCGTTAACCTATGGTTTACTATCGACAACAAAGAAACATTGTAATATCATCAATGATCACAACAATCGGAAATGTTAGATCCGCTCTTTTTACGCTACTGTTACTAACTGTTACGGCTGCTACTGGTAAAGATTATGGTGTTGGCAAGGCAACACAATGACCATCAGGATGACCAAAAGTCTCCTGTCTCGTGGCAAAAATTCCTTTGATAATTGAATTAAACGCTCGTACAGCTAAATGTTTTCTTCGCCTTCTTTGTAATTACGACATATGACGAGGACTCCCGCTGCGGTGTTCCAGTTCATATTCAAGATTTTCCACAGTTGAAAAAATCCTGAAAAAGTGAAAAAAAAAAATCATGTTGTTCATAGTTCAGCCGACTGCCAGGGGCAAAACTGGGGACAACGAACTATTTGCGAGAGGAGAGAGAGAGAGAGAGAGAGAGAGAGAGAGAGAGAGAGAGAGAGAGAGAGAGAGAGAGAGCGAACAAATGATTTAATGAGTTAAGCTTACAAAGCCCATTCTCATGCAGGGGTTACGATGGGGGGTGGGGCTGTTCGAAATGAATGTCAAGGAATGCACACAATGAATGTCAGAAAACAACATCGTGATGAGGAAACCAAATCACAGACATATTTCACAAACTTCGAACACCGATGTGATTGTCATTGAGGCTTCCAAAATGTTTATCCACAATCACCAAGATTTCCGTTCTCCACAGCAGCGGAATTGCGCTGGAACGCATTTTCAATGTCAATGGAATGAAAGCTTTCCATGTTTTTTTTATCATTCCCTGTAGGTACACCATAATGTCACTGGTAGTCATATTCTCTGGAGGGCCGTTATGTGTTCGTTCGCCGGAGGCCTTTCCAGATCACAAACCACATCACAACATTTAGCAACACAGTCTTGATCAGCGCTTAGCTTCACTGATCCAAAATCCAAGACCGACACTTCATCGTGTGAAACTGTGACAGATTCTTTGCCAGACTGCTCCAAGTCGATCTCTGTTTGCTTGTCACTGTGGTGTGTTTCTTCAGTAGGCTGAGTTGCAGACGGAGGGAAATGGTTGTCACACTTGAAAATCACAGACAGACAGACACGCACACACACAGAGCCGATCCCACCTCCACAGCATATTAATCTCAACCCCTCACCCTCACACATCACAGCCACAAACAAATACAAGCACACACTCATTTGGCAGACAGATAGAGAGGCAGACACACACACAGACACACAGACACACAGACACACACACACACACAACACACACACACACACATCGCATACACACACACACACACACACACACACACACACACACACACACCACACAACACACAACACACACACACTCACAACATGCGCGTATGCACAAACACATTAAATTCAAAAGCACTTTTCAGTAAACCTTCGCCATGCATAGCTCAGAAAAGACTTGCTTCAAGAGCGCGAATGTTTCCTTTCTTCTCTTTGTGGCAAACATTCCTTTGAGTATTGAATTAAACGCACGTACAGATAGCAGTGTGTGTGTGTATCTGTGTGTATCTGTGTGTGTGTGTGTGTGTGTGTGTGTGTGTGTGTGCTGGTGTATGTGTGTGTGTGTGTGTGTGTGTGTGTGTGTGTGTGTGTGTGTGTGTGTGTGTGTGTGTGTGTGTGAAAGTCAAGTCAAGTCAAAATCTTATTATCCCAGAAACGAGAAATTAAGACCAAGTGCAACAGTTACAATACACGCAACAGGGGAAAGTACATGAAATAGCACATTAACAATTCTCTAAAACAAACCAAAATAGGAAATAGTAAACAGCAAAGCTCGAACAAGTTCTCGAACTCTTGTTCCCATGATAAAAATGATACCCGCTTAGGGACTCCAATGAATGCTGCTAACAATGCCGCGTGGTATAAACAGCATCACTTGGAGTAAGGGATGTTCAATTATTCATTGTGGGAGCAAGAGTTATCATAACTGTCCGATAAAGTGAAGTTTGTAAATATTAACCTAAAGACTTTCCGAGAGAAGATACAGACGAACATTGCCCTAGAGTCGACAACAAATTGTCCGGGAGAGGTGATGGAATAATCCATTCTGCCCTGGAGCATATGTGTCGCCCTGGAAACTACGCAGCGCAAACTGGAAGCAGAATCATTTAACTGCCTACAAAAAACACTGAATTTGACATGTGACCAAGTTCATTGTGTCTTATTCTCAGTGTGATCTTGTCTATCTCTGTGGGCGCTTATTCATCCTTTTCTTTTTTCTCTCTCTCTCTTTTTTGTGTGATTTGAGGCTGATGTGTACTGGTATCGAGGGGAGGGTGGTGTGGATGAGGGACGGGGCTCTGCATAGTGGAGCAGGTTTGGGTGGATAGTAGGTGGAACAGGGCTGAAGGTGCGATGTAGTGCTCGGTTACTTACCCGAATCTTCTTCCTTTCATTTTTGGTATTTCATTCCTTGTTTCCTTCCGTCTTTCTTCCTTCCCTTTGTAGTTTCTGCCTCGCAATCAAATAAACTCGATGCTTGCACGCGTGTCAAACTCTGAAACTCACATGTAAAACAAAATGCAAGGCTAATGTTACTGAGATGAATATCCTGTTCTTAGATTTATCTACTGTGAATGCCATGATTGTTGTTACATTGAGTATTTCCGTGAAGCAAATAAAGCCTGCTCGCACTGACTATACATGAACTCAGAAAGAGAGTGGAATAAGAATGTTTGTTTTTGTCTTTGGCCATCTGAACTATTCAACGCTTGAGTTTCTAGCACGGAGTACAATGTTATTCTATGTTATATTGGAAGGCGCTATACAGATCTAAAACAAATATATCATTACAAGGAAACCAGAAAATGAAATCCCAGGTCTGAAGATATCTTGTCCTTAGACCTTCCAGCTGGAGTTCTGTGAACGGCACTTTGAGTTCTGTTCTGCGTGATACTGGTGCTACAATTTGTGGTGTTCGCAAACGGTTAGTTTTGACAGTCAGATGTTAGGAACTACGGTGAAGTGTGTTTCTTTTGGTGGTCGTGTGGATGAGTCTCCATTGGCTACAGTGTCAGTCAGTTGTCCTTATTTTGTGGGCGATTTGACCTGTGTCTTAGCCCTGACGCAGATCTTATTGTGGGTAATGTGCCTGGAGTTTCTGTTAGCGGTGAGTTGATATGTCTAGCCAGCCTTTTTCTTTAGCCGCCGTTACGAGGGCTAGAGCTAAACATGTTGTGGACAAAAAGCCGTTGTGTCAGATCCCTGATGATCTGAACATTTCCCGTTCTAACCTTTTTCAGAAAGAGAAAGATGATGAGTCATTGTTTCCAGTTAGCGTCTACTTCTGATGTTGTTGTACCTACAGTTGTTCTTTCACAAGGTACTTCAGTGCATTGGTCAGAGATAGCACCTTTGGTTTGTGAGCAAGAACAGGGTTCTTCGGAGTGTTCTCCAGGAGTTGGTCTTTCTGTGATTAAACAGGATCCCTCTCCAGAGTCTGTTGTTTGTGAAGTTGGTCTCGTCCAGGATTGTGACGACGCTTTACACATTCCCACTTTAACTGTTCAGACGGCTCTTCTATGTCAGATGAAGATGTTCGTTCTGTACAGTGTGATTGTGCTTTGTCTGACAGCAGTTCCAGGGAGTTGCGTGCAGTCTTTGATGACTTTCAGGACATTTTGACTCCTAAACCAGGTTCTTTCTCAGGTGATGTACTATTAGGATCCCTCTTACAACAGATGTCCCTGTTAGAAAGAAGTCTCATGATACCCCCTTTTCTGCGAAAGAGCTTGTTGAGAGAGAGATTGGTAACATGTTGTATCTTGGTATCATTGAGCCATCGAATAGTCCGTATGCATCTCCAGTTGTGTTGGTCAGGAAAAAAGATGGTACGTGTCGTTTTTGCATTGATTCTAGGTCTTTGAATAAGATTACCGTTTGTGATGCTGAACCTACTCCTAACGTTGAGAGTCTTTTTGCAAGTTAGCTGATGCTCAGATTTTCACAAAGATAGATCTTGCAAACGGGTACTGGCAGATTGTGGTTAAGCCCGAGGATCGTCAGAAGACGGCTTTTACAACACATATGGGTCTATTCCATTTTGTCAGGATGCCTTTTGGACTTGTGTCGGCTCCTGCAGTGTTTGCACGTATGATGCATATGCTGGCATTACATCAGTTTTCTGCCATCAACTTCTTTGATGATATTCTTGTGCACAGTATGTCATGGGATGCTCACCTTAGACATGTGAAGAGTGTGCTCTCTCGTTTGAGGTCGTTCAGCCTCACATCTCGTCCTTCGAAGATCGAGGCAGGCTTTCGTTCACTTGACGTTCTTGGTCATGTTGTTGGAGGTGGTACTATGCGTCCTGAAGAGAAGAAAATTGATAAAGATTTTGGAGATATCCACTCCTACCACCAGGAAGCAGGTCATAGTGGGGGGCCAACGTAACAGATTGGGATTCCCGTTGGTTTTGCATGTTAAGTTTTTGCAACTATTATGAATGTGTTCTTAGCATTGCCAGAAAGTGGCAAAATGTTGTCGCCATTTTTTCTGTGGACCTTCAGTAACCTTGACACGGCGTCAAAGTTGAAAAGGTCATTTTTGACCCAACGTACTGTATTAATCACGCTTTGTTTCAGAGTCTGGAGTGCCAGAATGTTAAAGAATGTTACATTGTGCTTTCTAAAGTGTTTCTGACAAATATTCAATCTGAACTAACAGTGTCGTTATTACAGAATGTCTGTTTATCCTGTTTATGATCATACAACTAACTTCTTGTTGAACTTTGCAGCCACGACCCATCCAAACCAGCATATAATACTGAGATCTCACTTTCTCCTCTTCAGGAATATGCAATGATGATCCACATCAGCTAACTTTTGCATGGTAGTTAAGGCCTTAGAAATAAGAAATGCACATGACTACAGTCCAGGTCCTCTATGATCTCTATGCAGAAGAATTCTTCCTAGATCATCCTTATCTGAAGGGGCCATGTGTAGAGGCAGCACAGCAGCTTGACCAAAGCTGTGTTCAATACCTGCAACAAGAGATGTTGAAAGAGCAGCAAAATATGGTAACTATCCTTGATTCCCAAAGGGTACTGAAAATGATGACCGAGTTTGATAAGAAGAAGGGATCACAAAGTTCACTCAAGTTTGTGCGGACCTACATGAGGATGGCATTACTCATATATACATTCATCCGTGCCACCCGTGATGGTCTTTGGGAGCTGCACCTGTCGTCCCTTGATGCTCTGTGCAAGTACGTCTTTGCTTATGACAAGCAGAAGTATGCCAGGCTGGTTTCACTTTACCTTGAGGAGATGACAACCATTCAGGTCACAGATCCAGACATACATCAAGAGTTCATTTATGTAAACTTTGTAGTCAACAAAAACCAGATCCCATTCTGTGCCATTGGAGTGGATCATGCTCTTGAGCACATCAACTGCATCATGAAAGTCACTGGAGGACTCGTGGGCATTACACAGAATGGCAGTGCTTGGGAGAGATTCTTCCTTACAGCTCCAGAGCTTAGTAGGCTTGCTGAAGAAGCACATGTGATGGCTGGCTCACCAACAACTACACGTAAGGAACATCATGACCTGTCACTGGCTGTCTGGACAAGACAGGAAGAGAACAGTGCTCGACTCAAGAGTGTGCACATATCGTCCATGAATCCTATGAAGTACGAGGGTGAAGACCTGCCCAACATCACAAAGGTTGTGATGCCAGCTGAGGTGCAGAAAGATGTGTGCAACCAAGAAGACATTGGGCAGCAGAAGTATACCAACTTTGTTGAGGAACGCATCAACACGAATGAGGTCAGTATCTGGGCCAGAATGAAGAAGGTTCAACTGAAGACATGGAAAAGTGCAAGGAAGTCTGTGAAACACAAAGTGGCTGATCAGGTAGTGGTGCTCAAGGACGACAGATCACTATTTGCCCGCATGTTGATTGTTGCACGCTCACGCCCCGAGATGAACCTCAAGGAGAGCATTGGCCAGCATGAGTTCACGACCCTCCCACGAGCCTTGTTCAAGCGAGTGGTGAACTCCTACCATGCACAGACAAAAGCAAGCTGATGGCTGTACTTGATGACCTGCCAAACAAAATTAGTTTGATCTGCAGCCAGAGGATGTCACCAATGACATTGCTCCCTTGACACCAAGGAAGGCAGCTGTAATTGATGGCATGGCAATTGTCCAGGCAATGGGTAAGCCACCTTGGGTCAAGACATGTGCTCAATGGGCTGACCACTTCATAGTTACATTGGAAAGCAAGTGCAGAGAATATGATAAGCTCAATCTAGTCAATGACCGTTATGATCTTCCCACTTCATTGAAAGAGGCCACAAGGGAGAGACGCCAGGGTGGTAAGCCAGCAACTGTTCATCACGTCACAGACAATACACAAATTGGCAAGGTGTCAGCAAAGCAGTTCCTATCCAGTACCGCAACCAAAGATGAACTGACAGTTTATCTTGCAACGAAAGCTCTCCGCCACTTTGAGGGTAAGCCAAAGGTCTTCATAGTGACTTCGTGGCAAGAGGTCCTCTCAAACTCCATGGATGTTCAACATCTCTGTAGCTTCCAAGAAGAAGCTGACACGAGACTTATCCTGCACAGTCTGGATGCTGTTCGAAGAGGAGCAACAGAACTCTACATTCAGTCACCTGACACTGACGTTTTTTGTCCTTGCAATCCACAGTTACTATCAGCTCTGCAGGAACACATACTTTGTCACTGATGTGGGGAACAAGAAGCGAGTAATCTCACTGGGACGAATAGTGAATGCACTTGGTGATGCAAAGACTGAAGCCTTACCAGGATTTCATGCCTTCTCTGGAGCTGACGTAACAGGTCGATTTGCAGGCAAGGGGAAGCTGACCTGTTGGCAAGCACTTAGCAGATGCTCCATGGAGGTGGTATCTGCATTTGCTGCCTTAGGGACGTCCGAGAAACTGGAAGTTGACACTGAACGAGCCATTGAGACATTGTTGCCAGCTCTATGAGCCTGGTAGCACTGTGGTGGATGTTGGTGATCTCAGATGGAAGCTTTGCACCAAGAAACAACTAGAGGTTCAAAAGCTACCTCCGACACGGGGAGCCTTGCATGAAGCCATTGCCCGGGCACATTACCAGGCCATGGTGTGGCGTCAGGATGACATTCCTCACCCTCAGCTACCACCAGCAACAACCGAGGGGTGGAAGGAAGAGGGGATAGGTAGTACCAGCACCAACAAGGGATCCTCCAGCTCCAGCCACAGTTACTCACCTCATCAAATGTGAGTGCAAGAAGACCAGTTGCACATCACACTGTTCCTGTCGGTCGCAGGGCCTCAACTGCTCCGAGATGTGTTTGTGTGGAGCCGATGAGGAGGTGTACAGTAATGTCAACCAGGCACTCTTAGGAATTGAAGAGGATGAAGAAGAAGGAGATCCTTCCATCTAACTATGAACACAAACACTAAATGAACATTGAAGTTCTATCCTACATTAGCTGATCAGAACCAGCCAGATGGTGGACCTAAAGAACTAAATAAAACAGGTTTGAGCTATGCGATTATCACTGTATTTACAATTTAGAAGTCACGAACAAACAAACAAGATGCAAAGCATATAAACGTACTCCCAGTTTATCTTGAATACGTGTGAGATATTCCATAAAGAGGAAAAACCGTTTGGGGCCGTTATCGCCGTTAGTAACGGCTATTCTGGTAAACATGGTAAACATCATCTGTGACCCATAATGAACATACCTTCAAATTTTCAGAAGGATCAGCCAAATACTTTCTGAGATATTCAATAAAGAAAACTGTTATGGGCTGTTATAGCCGTTAGTAACGGCTATAATGGTACAATAACACATTGGGCATCATCCGTGATCCATAATGAACATATCTACAAATTTTCAGAAAGATCGGCCAAGTACTTTCTGAGATATTCCATAAAGAAGAAAAACCGTCATGGGCCGTTATAGCCACTAGTAACGGCTATAACGGTAAAATAACACATCGGGCATGACCGTGACCCATAATGAACATACCTACAAACTTTCAGAAAGATAGGCCGAGTAGTTTTGTCTGGAGCGAGTGGAACACATTTTGACCACGGACGGACGGACGGACAGAGAGAGAGAGACACAAACACACACACACACACACACACACACACACACACACACACACACACACACACACACACACACACACACACACACACAGCATTTCTTCGTTCCCATTGTAAAGTACTCCCTGTTCTATAAGAACTGGGAGTACAAAAAGTTTGATGTGTTGAAAGGAGTGTTTTTTTCTGAATTATTATATTACTTTTAGCAATATATTGGGTGCCTGCATTCCATACAGAATGTATGTTGGGGTAATATAATCAAGTTATTTAGCACAATTTGGGCCGTAATTTGAAATTGAGAGAAAAATATAAAGAAATCACACAAAAAAAATGGCGACATCATTTTTGGTAAGTTAAATCCTTCCAGAACACAGTCCAACCAGTGGCCAAAAATTAACATTTGAAACCAACGGGAAAACACTGGCCCCCCAACTAGTCAGGTCTTTGTTGGAATTTCTCAGTTTTTACAGGAGATATGTTCTTCGGTTTGCTACTTTGAGTGCTGCACTGTCAGATTTGATCAGAGATGCTGGTCTTGCTGCAAGGTCTATTTCTTGGACTCCTGAGTGTGCTGAAGTTTTGAGGAAGATTCAGGGAATCTTGTCTTCTGCGCCTTTATTGTTCTTACCTAGGTTGGGTAATCCTTTTGTTCTCAGGGCTGATGCTAGTTCTGTTGGTTTGGGTGCTGCATTGCTTCAGGAGAGTGATGTTGTTCTTCACCCAGTCGTCGCTAGTCGAAAGTTGCTGGATCGTAAGAAGACCTATTGAGCGGGAACGGTTAGCTATTGTCTGGGCTGTGCAGAAGTTTGTTAGGTTCCTTTGGGGAGTCAGGTTTATCCTGCAGATGAATCATCATCCGTTGACGT
The DNA here is from genome assembly GCA_033310375.1 of Conus canariensis. Classification (NCBI taxonomy): domain Eukaryota; kingdom Metazoa; phylum Mollusca; class Gastropoda; order Neogastropoda; family Conidae; genus Conus; species Conus canariensis. The sequence continues at coordinate 33,655,321 of CM065716.1, read as the reverse complement.
ACCTGCGAACGTCAAGAACTCAAGAATTATGCGATGGGTGTTGTCGTTGCAGAGGTTTTCGTTTGAAGTCCTGCCAGTTCCTAGTTCAGCGAATGCTTTCGCTGTCCTTCTCTACCGTTCATGTCAGAATCAGTTGATCCCTTTGGAAGTGAGTTTCAATGTGTGAACTGTAGTTTTCTGATGCTGTTTTGATGTGTGATTTCTGAGTTTGTGTATTCTGCTGTTTGTTTACTTCTTCAAAAAACAATTAGGTCATTGGTGGTTTTTTTTTGTTTGTTTGTTTTTTGAGGAAGAGGAGGAGTACTGTGTTGACACGTAAACGCAAAATAAGTATTATGATGTCAAGGTAATATTAGGTAACCACATGACGAAAATAATAATATACGACGGGACAAGGAGCAAGAAGAAACGGTCAAGGCTTTGTGTGCAGCCTAAAATCTTATTTGTTTTATTCGTCACTATCTCCGTAAAGTTACGTTGAGAGGCTGACTTTCAAGTCAGTAGGGTGTAGGAGTTTACTGTGTCTGTGGGACACTACTAATGACGGTAACAGCGAGGTCTGTGCCAGGAAAAATATTTGCGAAGTTTTGTGAATGCTGTGTCGCTGAGAGCGACTGTTAAAGCTCCCGCTAGAAAAGGAGGTCGTCGAACTCTCTCACATATCTATACTTGGTTTGCTGTGCTCTTTGGATCTTCAGTTCGACTGTGTTCGTCAGTGGCCGACTTGGTTTACTGTGACCTGTGGAATTGTACTGAAGCTCTGTGCGTCGGTGGTTCATCGTTGTAGCTGTACCCGTCAATATTTACGTTGTCAGTACTCGTGAGTGGCTCTGATGATCGTGTGGGGACCTTCGTTCTTCTTCTTCTTCTTCTGGTAGTTCGATGTGATTTATTGCGCCTTATGGATACTGTGCATTATGGATATTGTGCCTTGTGGATATTGTGCTTTGTGAATATTGTGCCTTATGGATATTGTACCTTTTGGATATTCACGTCGTTTGTGTTTGTGAGCGGCTGTGCTTGCCGTGTGGAGACCCTGTTTCTTCCTCTTCGTTTTCTTTTAGTGCTATAGACTGTAACTTAGGCTCGGCACAGCCAAGTATGTTGACTGTGTCTGTGAGACACTAATGACGATGGCAGCGAGATCTATGATAACGAGTCTAATGTGATAATTTTATGAGAGCGGCGCTTAAAGCTCCATGTGTATTGATTACGTGATGAGTTATAATAATATGATATGTAGTATGATATGCTGATATCTGATGGTTGAGGTTTCCTATGTATTAATGTCTTAGTTGACGTGAATTAATCTGCATGCTATGTATTGGTATGTATTGATTTTGTACCAATTTATATAAATGTATGTTTTGATGTTTTAGGCAGCATAGAAAGAAAAAAACTCTAACTTGTGTGTTGCCTGGCTGTCCATGTTCGTATGGTGTGGGTGTGTGAAGGGAATAATCATTACACGCATCCAAACTTTTGAGAGCGAGCGTCAGACAGCAAAACACGCACCGCACACATCCGTACTATGATAAAATGCTATATCAAACACGACTAGCACAATAGCCTACATACGTAAAGTAGCAATGCACTGTTCTTCAGTTTTGCAAATGGACAACGATGTTTCAACATAAAAAAATCTTTGTTAAAAATCCAGAACGTGTTTGCCGTTTTGCTTCGTGTCTTTTCTCCAAAGAAAGGATTGAGAGAATGCCACGTGCCGTTTTCCCAGTCAGTCCCTCAATAATACACAGAATGTAAGAAAATAATGGCCGATTGTTATACTGATATAAAAATCGCATCATCCTTATAGCATATTCGTTTATGTAAGAAAAGAATAACGTCGAAAATGATTTTTTTACAAATGTAGATATGGTGCAAAGATGTAAATATGTACACGTGGGTGATTGTGTGTGGAGGGGGGGGGGAGAGGGGGTAGGAGAGAGAGAGAGAGAGAGAGAGAGAGAGAGAGAGAGAGAGACAGCGAGAGATGATGATGATGATGATGATGATGATGATGATGATGATGATGATGATAATGTTGATGAATGAATGAATGAATGAATGAATGGAAAAATGAATGAGAATGAATGAATGAATGGTGAAAAATGAATAAATACATGAGTAAATGAATCAAAGAAAAAATAAAGAACAAACGAACGAACGACTGACTGACTAACTGACTGAATGAATGAATGAGTAAATAAATGCATGAATGAATGAATGAATGAATGAATGACGGATGTTTTATCTTCTTCGTTATCAACGGAAAGAGAGATAGACAGACAGACAGACACGCAGACACACAGACAGACACACACACACACACACACACAGACAGACAGAGGCAGACATGCAGGCAGGCAGACAAGCTTACATACAGACAAGGCACACTTTCCTACCTAGTTACCTAACTAACGAACTAACTTACCTACTTACTTATTTACTTAATCACTAACTAAAACAATAAATGAACAATAAAGAACGAAAGAAAAAAGAAAGAAAGAAAAAGAACGAACGAACGACAGAAAACACGTTCAAGAAGACAAACAAATCCACACACCCAACGTGTCTCAAACCTCGCATTCAATACGTCCAGGTAGATACCTGTCTACCACAAGAAAAAAATATGTTTCCACAGACCAGGCACCCAAGGGTAAGAAAGGACACGGGGAAGTACTATTAGAAATGGATGTCATCAGTTCTGCTGTCTTTATGGATGTGTCTGTCAACCTGCGGTCAGAGGTCATGTCCGAGAGTCAGGAGCTGTGCTCTACGGTGCTATGAATCTTTGCCTGACATGTGTCGATGAAGGTAAACAACATGATTCGAAGACAATCTCTCTCTCTCTCTCTCTCTCTCTCTCTCTCTCTCTCTCTCTCTCTCTCTCT
>CM065716.1:33644927-33647427 GCA_033310375.1 Conus canariensis | reverse complement strand
GTGGATACTGAGAAAAACGGAGAAATTACCGGGGTGGATATCACGCTGCATGGTAAACAAATAATAAAATACAATGTATACTGCCCGCCAGATCAACAGCTTATTCTGCATGCCAAGGATATCGTTCAGGATAGCTGCTTAATTGTCGACGACTTCAATAGCCACTCTCACAGCTGGGGATACAGTGAAACAAATTCCAGAGAACAGGAGGTAGAGGACTGGCGGATTGAACAGCAACTACTCCTGCTGAACCTCCCAGATGACCCTCCTACATTCTACACGCGCAGGTGGCTAACGTCAACAACGCCAGACTTAGCCTTTGCCGCCAACAATCTGCAGGCAAGTGCAGAAAGGGCAGTGTTAGACCAGTCAGCTGGTAGCAACCACAGACCTGTGAAACTGTCTCTCAACCTCAACTATCATCAAGCAGACTGCTAACCACTGCCCAGATGAAACTACAAGAAAGCTAGATTGGAAAACTGCTCTGTACTCACTGATGAATACACACTGAACATCAACACTCGACGAAAAGCCGTAAACCATAATTATGACCAAAGCTTTCGACGCAGCAATATTAAAAGCAGCTGAAGAAACCATCCAAACAGGGGCTAGGAAGAACGACAGGCCCTATCTGACTGAAGAACTCTAGCAGTTGGAAGATCAAGTAAATGCAGCAAGAGAAAAAGCTGAGAAAGAACCAACAACAGAAAACGACATCGGCCTAAAAGAAAAAAAAAGCTACATATACAAAAGCGTTCATGTAAGCTGCAAGAAAAACTTGAAAAGAAAAACTGAAAATCTCAATACGGAGAAATATGGAAGGAAACTATAGAATCTTGCCAGAGCCATGAACAATGATAAACCATCGGCTGCAACCATTGTTCTAGAAGACAATGAAGAAATCCTGACCGGCAGATGGGCTGCAGACCTTTTTATCAACAGCTTTGAAAATATCAGCAACATCAACATCTCTAAATGCAGAGAAAAGGAACTGTTACAACAACAGAAGTGCAGGAACCTGGACACAGAGGAAGAAGTAATGAAGAAACCCTTCACAGTAATACAACTCAACGATGGGATAAAGCAGCTACAAAAGGAGAAATCACTAGGACCTGACGGCATTCGAAATGAGATGCTGCAACACCTTGGACCATCTGCACGGAAAACGCTAGTGGACATTTTGAACGGCGGCCGGAAAAATACATCTGTATCTCAGTCATGGAAAGATGCCATTATGATCCTTATCCACGAAAAGGGAAAAGACAAAACCAAAGCAGACAGTTACAGACCCGTCAGTCTTACCAGCTGTGTTGGGAAACTCACGGAGGGGCTTATCAACAACAGGCTGACTTGGTACCTGGAGAAGAACGAGATTATACCTGACAAGCAGGCTGGATTCAGACAACACAGAGCCACAGAGGACCAGGTTGCCTATATTGCACAAGAAATAGAAGATACACTTCAAGATAAGAAGCACACCATAGTAGTCTGGATTGACCTAGTAAAAGCCTTTGTTAAATTCTGGAAAAACGGTCTGAAACTGAAGATGCACCGGTATGGAATCACAGGCCATATGTACAACTAGATCAACCAGTAGCTGGCCAACCGAAAAGCCCGGGTACAAAATAGAAAGCATCAGAGCAAGCAGAAAACAATGACAAAGACGTCTCACAAGGTGGAGTTATCTTCCCCATGCTCTTTATCATCTTCATGAATGATATCCTGGATGCCCTGCATGGATCCATGGTGCAATTTATGCAGATGACCTTGTCATCTGGTGCTCTGAACAATATGTTACAACAGCCACAGTAAGGATCCAGGAGGCCATAAGCAAGATCGAGACATGGACAAAGAAATGGTTTGTCACCATCAATGCCAGGAAAAACATCAAATACTATCTTCAGCCTGGCTGTAAAAGAACAAAATACATGCCTCCTGGTGAATGGTCATATCCTTCCACAGAACAAGTCACCAGCCTATCTAGGAGTCACCGTTGACTCAACAATGACCTGGAAACGACAAATCGACAAATACACGGCAAGAGCCAGACTGCGCCTGGCATTGATAAAAAAGAATATCAGGAACATCCTGGAGTGCAGACCACACCACTCAGAAGCTGTACCTTGGAGGAGTAAGACATCCTAAAATATGAGCATCTGCGAGGGGGACAGCATTCAAAACCAACTTTGACCAGACTTCAAGAATTCAGAATCAGGCATCCCGGATCATTACAGGAGCACTCAAGTCAACTCCGATCCATGCCATGGATACTCTTACGGGATTTCAGAGCCTCGAAAGTAGATGAGATACTACAGTCCTCATACAAGCTGCCAAATTTAAGAGGATAAAGAATCACCCAATGCACACCAGAATGTTAGAGCCTATCAAGTGCAGACTGAAGTGCAGCAGCTTTGGGCACAACGCACGCCGAATTGAGAGACTGGATCCTGAACTTTTGCAGCAAGGGAGCAAGACAATTCCATTCTACAGTTCACTACCA
>CM065716.1:33569927-33639927 GCA_033310375.1 Conus canariensis | reverse complement strand
GAGCCACTGAGACACTTGATATTTGTAGGGAAATGTAAGCCTTATGAAGTTCACTTTTGTTTCTCCTTGACCAGATCCAGCTTGAACACCTCTCTGCCGCTTCTACCATTGCTTTCAGGGCTCTGGCTTTTTCCCTCCTTGCAACTGAGACCTGTTTCATGAGGCTGTATGCAGACGTTCCTGCAAACCCCCTAGCTCCAATTTCTGCAGTGAGGACTTTGACCTGATAGCATTCTCTCCTCAGGCTGTTTGCCAGATCAGCATACTTTACAGTCGTGTAGATTTGAGCTGCCTCCATTCTATTCTCATATGGCACCGTGAGCTCGATCATGATCAGCTGCTTGGTTGACTGAGAGTGGACTACTATGTCTGGTCTCATGCCACTCTTGCTGACGATCTCCGGGTGACTTCCATTCTGGGAGGTCTGCAGTGCACTCCCAGTCATCTGCCCTGTCCAGCAGACGCTGCCTGGATGTTTCGAGTGGCACTGTTGTTCTTGGCCCTGATTTGCTACCTCCTGCCGTGAAGAATGTTCCGGGTGCTTTTGGAGTCCTGATTTTCCCTTTTGTGGTGTTGGTACTAGCCCAGACTGCTTGTACAATCTCTTTGAGCACTTGGTTGTGCCTCCATGTGTACCTTCCTTGAGCCAGGGCTACTTTACATGAGCTTAGGACATGCTCCACTGTTTGTTTTTCATGGCAGCGGGGGCATGCATGATCGTCTGTTTTTCCCCACTTCACCAGGTTTGCATTTGAGGGCAGAAGGTCATATGCAGATCTGAGAATGAAGCTGATCCTGAGAGGGGCCATGTGCCAAATGTCATTCCAAGTGAGACTTCTTTGGAGTGCATTCTCCCACGCTGTCCCTTGCCCTTGCTGGCTCTGCTGGACTGCTTTTTGGAGTCTTTTTTTGGTCTTCTTCTTTTCACATCACCTGAATCATCATGTCTCTTTTGGCTTCTTCTTTGGCCTTTGACCACCATTCAGTTTTGGTCACCCCCAGTCCTTGTCTGTTGGTCTGTGTGTGTCCTGTTATTTCTTTGATCTTGAGACTTTCTTTTACAGAATCTATCGCCTCTTGAACTTTCCATTTTCTGCCTGTCTTCAGCTGGGGCTTGATTGCTTCTACTACCTTGTCTCCTGAATCCTCCAACATGCTTTGAAGTCCGATCTACCCTGCTTTGTATTCCTCCAGGATGGATTTCAGTGGTAGTTTCAGCTTTGCTTGTCGACAGTACAGCGCTATGTCAGTGAGACAGGGTGGGACACCAAGCCATTTCCTTGTGAACTTGTTGATTTGGGCTTCCATTGCCTCCACTATGCTGGTGCAGATGTCGTATATCATCAGAGGCCATAGGAGCTTTGGTATCAGCATGAACTGCAGACACCAGACCTTGTATTTGCCAGGGAGCCCACACTGGTCAATGGTCTCCAAGCCTTCTTCCCACATCTGTTTGGTTTTCTTTGCTCTTTGTCTTTCACAGTATCATCATACCATCTTCCAATGCTCTTGGCTGGCTCTTCTGTGACTGTTGGAATGGCCTGGTTGGCAACACTGAAGACCACAGATTCGGCCACTTTTCCTTTCCTCAGTGAGAGACTCCGTGATTTCTTTGGCTTGAACTTCATTCTGGATGAAGCAACTATGTCGTCCAGCCTCTCCAGCACATGACGTGTCTCGTCTTCTATGGATGAAATCACTGTAGTGTCATCCATGAAGGCCTTGAGAGGGGGCATCTTGTATCCATCGCCAAGGTCTGTTTGTCTTGCGTTGCTCGTTGCTGCTTTCAAGATGACTTCCATTGCCAACACGAACAATATTGGGGAAATTGCACAGCCTATTGCAATGCCCACTTCCAAGTTGATCCAATCTGTTGTGTACTCCTTGGTAGAGAACCGCATTGAGAAGCCATTGAAGTACTTCTTAAGCATGTCGCGGATGTTCTTTGGCACATGATACATCTCAAGAGCCAGCTGTATCATCTCATGGGGTACAGATCTATATGCGTTTGCCAGATCAAGCCACACTACGTCCGGGTCTCTATTTTCTGTTTTTGCTCTTTGGATTGCGTCCCAGATCATTGTGGCATGTTCTACACAGTCAGCCACGCCTAGGATACCACCTTTCTGGACTGACACATCCAGGTACTTGTTTTCCATGAGGTACTTGGTCAGCCTTGCTGCGATGACAGAGAAGAAGATTTTCCCTTCGACATTCAGTAGTGATATTGGCCTGAACTGGCTGATGTCATTTGAGTTTTGCTCTTTGGGGATGTACACACCATCTGCCGTCATCCACTGGCCGCTGATCTTCTGGTTTCTCCAAGCTGACCGCAGCAGCCTGTGGAGCCACTCCAGCACCTTGGGACATTTCTTGTACAGCTGGTAAGGTATTCCGTTTGGCCCTGGTGATGATTTGGCTCTGGCTTTGTCGACCACCTTCTTGATTTCCGCCAACGTTGGTGGCTTGTCATTGAATTGTTCCACAGGGTTGCTTGGCCTCACCAGACCTTGAATGTTGAGTGGTGCTTTGTTCTGTGAGTCAGAGTATGTTTTCCTCAGATGCTGCTCAAGAACTCCTTTGTCCACACTTAGGGTCCCAGATTTCGGCTGTTCAAACAGTGTTCTGGCAAACTGAAAGGGGTCTCTGAAGAAGCGCTCTTGGGTCTTCTTCTTTTTGCTCTTCCTCTTCCTCGCAGATTCCGCTTTACTGAGGGCGCTGTGTTTTGCTTTCAGGTCTTTCCAGAGTTTTCCCAAGCCTTGTTTTTCAGCTGGCAGTGTGGTCTTCATTTGCTTCTTGAGGTTTTTCTTTTGGACCCTGATCTTGTCCATCTCTTCTTGGCGTCTGGATTTCTTTGGAGGTGTTTTCTCTTCGGGTAGTTTTGCTCCATAGGCGTCTCTACATGTGGCATACACAATGTCCCCATATGTGGCTAGTTGGTGTTCCAGGGTGCTTTTTCCTATCAGTGCATCGAGTCTTTGGACGATTTTTGCATCCAGTTTCTCCCAATCCTCAGTTTCGTTTGCTCGTGGCAGGTTGAGTTTCAGGCGCCTGGCATCGAGGGCCTGTGCAAATTCCTCATCCGAACCAACAGCGTGGATATCCTTGGCACTGTGGTTTAAATCCTGGCCTTGGTCTTCCGACGTCTTATCTGCTGATGCAGTGCGCTGCTGCTCATTCAGATGAGTCTTCACACACCCCATCTTTGTTCTGTGGATCTTCATGCCACGGGTGGTAGCGAAACGCTTTTTCACAGACACATGGATATTCCATATAATAATGATTTCTTATATAGCGCTTAATCAAACGAATTTCTCTAAGCGCTTTACAAAGTCATACTACATTCACCCTTCTCATATACAATAATACACCTTACACCCAACTACAAATACTATTACTACAATAACTAACAAATCCTAATCCTACCAATGCGATATTCACTTATTCTTCAAATATCACTACAAAAACTTAATCCTATAACGTTCAATCATACAACAAATACATATAATAGAGAACATACACATACGCTACATTTGAAAAGGCCCAGACGGCTATGAGTTAGGTTGTACCCCCCCCCTCTCCCCACAGCATTGACTATATGTTCATAGTCCGTTTGGTATTTGCAGTCGTGATTGGTTGAGCACCGATGGATTCATCATTCTCTTCCCCTTTCGGTGAATCCTGGGAGCATTTTTTCCTTTTGTACTTAGCAGCCACATGTTGAAGGCAAAGTGGGGAGCCAGCCCACAGAGCCCTTGGTTCTGTTCTTTCCAAGTGTCCTCCGGTCTTTCCCGGACGTCCTCCGGCCTATTCCCGGAAGTCAATGGTTTACCCATGCATCAGTAGAAAGAAACTCGTGGATAGCGTGGCAGCAGAGAGTCCTCAGAAGAGAAGCCCCCTTCAAGCAAGTGTTTCGGACCTTATCTCCTGACACTCTTGGGGGTTGGGCCACACCCGGTTCATGACTCCGGATGTCCCTCTGCTGCCCCTTTTTTTCCCCATCTTGGGACGAGCTATGGCTGGGATTCGAACCCATGACCCTCTGGACATGCTCATTTTCTACTTAATGACTCGCACTCTAACCACTGAGCCACTGAGACACTTGATATTTGTAGGGAAATGTAAGCCTTATGAAGTTCACTTTTGTTTCTCCTTGACCAGATCCAGCTTGAACACCTCTCTGCCGCTTCTGCCATTGCTTTCAGGGCTCTGGCTTTTTCCCTCCTTGCAACTGAGACCTGTTTCATGAGGCTGTATGCAGACGTTCCTACAAACCCCCTAGCTCCAATTTCTGCAGTGAGGACTTTGACCTGATAGCATTCTCTCCTCAGGCTGTTTGCCAGATCAGCATACTTTACAGTCGTGTAGATTTGAGCTGCCTCCATTCTATTCTCATATGGCACCGTGAGCTCGATCATGATCAGCTGCTTGGTTGACTGAGAGTGGACTACTATGTCTGGTCTCATGCCACACTTGCTGACGATCTCCGGGTGACTCTTCCATTCTGGGAGGTCTGCAGTGCACTCCCAGTCATCTGTCCTGACCAGCAGACGCTGCCTGGATGTTTCGAGTGGCACTGTTGTTTTTGGCCCTGATTTGCTACCTCCTGCCGTGAAGAATGTTCCGGGTGCTTTTGGAGTCCTGATTTTCCCTTTTGTGGTGTTGGTACTAGCCCAGACTGCTTGTACAATCTCTTTGAGCACTTGGTTGTGCCTCCATGTGTACCTTCCTTGAGCCAGGGCTACTTTACATGAGCTTAGGACATGCTCCACTGTTTGTTTTTCATGGCAGCGGGGGCATGCATGATCGTCTGTTTTTCCCCACTTCACCAGGTTTGCATTTGAGGGCAGAAGGTCATATGCAGATCTGAAAATGAAGCTGATCCTGAGAGGGGCCATGTGCCAAATGTCATTCCAAGTGAGACTTCTTTGGAGTGCATTCTCCCACGCTGTCCCTTGCCCTTGCTGGCTCTGCTGGACTGCTTTTTGGAGTCTTTTTTGGTCTTCTTCTTTTCTCATCTCCTGAATCATCATGTCTCTTTTGGCTTCTTCTTTGACCTTTGACCACCATTCAGTTTTGGTCACCCCCAGTCCTTGTCTGTTGGTCTGTGTTATTTCTTTGTTCTTGAGACTTTCGTTTACAGAATCCATCGCCTCTTGAACTTTCCATTTTCTGCCTGTCTTCAGCTGGGGCTTGATTGCTTCTACTACCTTGTCTCCTGAATCCTCCAACATGCTTTGAAGTCCGATCTTCCCTGCTTTGTATTCCTCCAGGATGGATTTCAGTGGTAGTTTCAGCTTTGCTTGTCGACAGTACAGCGCTATGTCAGTGAGACAGGGTGGGACACCAAGCCATTTCCTTGTGAACTTGTTGATTTGGGCTTCCATTGCCTCCACTATGCTGGTGCAGATGTCGTATATCATCAGAGGCCATAGGCGCTTTGGTATCAGCATGAACTGCAGACACCAGACCTTGTATTTGCCAGGGAGCCACACTGGTCAATGATCTCCAAGCCTTCTTCCCACATAATGCTCTTGACTAGCTCTTCTGTGACTGTTGGTATGGCCTGGTTGGCAGCACTGAAGACCACAGATTCGGCCACTTTTCCTTTCCTCAGTGAGAGACTCCGTGATTTCTTTGGCTTGAACTTCATTCTGGATGAAGCAACTGTGTCGTCCAGCCTCTCCAGCACATGACGTGTCTCGTCTTCTATGGATGAAATCACTGTAGTGTCATCCATGAAGGCCTTGAGAGGGGGCATCTTGTATCCATCGCCAAGGTCTGTTTGTCTTGCGTTGCTCGTTGCTGCTTTCAAGATGACTTCCATTGCCAACACGAACAATATTGGGGAAATTGCACAGCCTATTGCAATGCCCACTTCCAAGTTGATCCAATCTGTTGTGTACTCCTTGGTAGAGAACCGCATTGAGAAGCCATTGAAGTACTTCTTGAGCATGTCGCGGATGTTCTTTGGCACATGATACATCTCAAGAGCCAGCTGTATCATCTCATGAGGTACTGATCCATATGCGTTTGCCAGATCAAGCCACACTATATCCAGGTCTCTATTTTCTGTTTTTGCTCTTTGGATTGCGTCCCAGATCATTGTGGCGTGTTCTACACAGCCAGCCACGCCTGGGATACCACCTTTCTGGACTGACACATCCGGGTACTTGTTTTCCATGAGGTACTTGGTCAGCCTTGCTGCGATGACAGAGAAGAAGATTTTCCCTTCGACATTCAGTAGTGATATTGGCCTGAACTGGCTGATGTCATTTGAGTTTTGCTCTTTGAGGATGTACACACCATCTGCCGTCATCCACTGGCCGCTGATCTTCTGGTTTTCTCCAAGCTGACCGCAGCAGCCTGTGGAGCCACTCCAGCACCTTGGGACATTTCTTGCTCATCTGGTAAGGTATTCCGTTTGGCCCTGGTGATGATTTGGCTCTGGCTTTGTCGACCACCTTCTTGATTTCCGCCAACGTTGGTGGCTTGTCATTGAATTGTTCCACAGGGTTGCTTGGCCACACCAGACCTTGAATGTTGAGTGGTGCTTTGCTCTGTGAGTCAGAGTATGTTTTCCTCAGATGCTGCTCAAGAACTCCTTTGTCCACACTTAGGGTCCCAGATTTCGGCTGTTCAAACAGTGTTCTGGCAAACTGAAAGGGGTCTCTGAAGAAGCGCTCTTGGGTCTTCTTCTTTTTGCTCTTCCTCTTCCTCGCAGATTCCGCAGAGGCCATAGGAGCTTTGGTATCAGCATGAACTGCAGACACCAGACCTTGTATTTGCCAGGGAGCCCACACTGGTCAATGGACTCCAAGCCTTCTTCCCACATATTCTTTACTTCTGCGATTTTTTGCTCTCTCTTAATATCAAGATATGTAACAATCACCGCTTTCCAGAATTTATTTTCCAGATGGTGTGTGCGATGTACATGTTTTGATCTACAGTTAATCATGAATGTGCTATCATTGTTTAGTATTTTATTCAAGAGCCATTTTTGTATGATGCTCCAGTTCTGTTCTGCTGAGGAGAATAGATTTCCAGCCCATTGCAATTAAAAACACTTTTGGAGATCAATAAGGTTAACCATGTTCAAACCACCCTTTCCGTATTCCGATTCCATCAATTTTGTTTTCACTTTTTCGAAAGCCTTACGATTGCTATATTTCGTTGCCAGATGAATTTATACAACATCGTATTATTTTCCTTTAAACATTTTCTGGAATACCAATTGATTGCATAACATAAATCAGTGGACTGATTAGAAATATTTTGATCACCAAAACTTTACGATGAACACTAATATCTCTTTCACTCCAGTCTCGTATCATTCTTTGAATGTTCGCAACTTTCTGCTTCCAAATTTCTTCAATATGTTAGGCATCTTATCTCTTTGAAAAGATACCCCTAAATTTTTAATTCTTTCAACCACTGAAAAAAGAAGATTGTGTTCGTCTAGATGTCTGCCCATTCCTAATATCTTAACTGTATTGATGTTCAGTTTTAGGCCAGAGAAGTCTTCAAACATTAAAATCAGATCTTCTCCATTTTTAAGAAATAATGTGGTATCATCTGCCATTTGTTTTATGTTTATACATTTATTGTTTAATCGGTTTATGGTTGACGCTTTAATGCCAGATATTTCACTATTCCTAATTTTTATTGCTAATAGTTGTAAGGCCAGTACGAATGCCAAACGAGAGAAAGGACAGCCTTATCTAATTCCACAGTTCACATCAAATGGCTCAGACAACCATCCACCATAGATAATGCAAATTTGGGTATTGCTAGTCAACACATGTATCCATCTTTAAAAATCAACACTAAAACTAAACATGTCAAACGAGTGTAAAAGATGTGTTTTAGAAATGGAATCAAAAGCTTTAAGTAGTCTAATGCTAGTATGTAACATGTTTTTCCTGTTTTATTTAGGTAGTTTATTACATCATCTATAGTCCTTATAATAGTTGTAATATTTCTACCTTTCATGTATCGAACTTGGTCTTCGTCAACTAATTAATCCACCAGCAACGTTTCCTAATCTTCCTGCCATAACTTTAGCCAGAACGTTATAGTCTGTGTTTGTTAAAGTAATAGGTCTCCAATTGTTAAGTTTGTCTCTGTCTAATTCCTTACCTTTGTGAATGGGAGTTGTGATACCTTGCCTTTGTGTAAATGAGAGTTCTCCTTTTCGAATTGACTCATTGAATGAACTAGTAATCATGCAGTTTATTTTGTTAAAAAAAAATCAAGCATTTTGTCGTTAATCCATTACTGCGTTGGGCTGATCTATTTTTCATATTCCTTAGCGCGGCAGTAGCTTCTGCTAAAGTGATCATACCTTCACATAAATCAGCATCATTTTTGTCTTTTTTTTTTAAATTGTCGTCTTTCACAAACGAGTTGACAGCATCTTTAACATCAGCAGTATTTGTTTTTTGATTGTACAAATATTTGTAAAATGCCACTTGTTCCTGTAATATTATGCCTTTTTGCTTCAGTTATAATTTCTCCTGACTCCTTACATATTTTAGTAATAATATTTCTTACTACGTGCTTTCTCTAAATTGCAAAAATATTTACTTTTTTCCCCTTTTTCAATCCATTTCATTCTAGCTCTGATCTGAGCACCCCTAGTTTTCTCCATTTGTAGAAGTTCCATTTTCGGTTTTACTATCAGATAATTAGAATGTAACTATTTGTTTTGATGATCAGTCATTAGTTTTTCCTCCAAGTTCTTTAACTGCATTCGCCGTTTTAACGACTCATTTCGTTTTTGACACGCTAACGATTTCGAAATTCGATGCAAAAGTTTCTAATGTCCACTTTACATAGCTCCCATCCTTCAACACAGCTTACCTCTTCGTTTTCTTTGACAAAGTCATCTAAGAGTGTGTTCAATGTTTCAAGAAATGACCTGTTCTTAAAATAACAATTATTAAAACGCCAGTATCCTGGACCACGAACAAAACTGATATAGTCGTTTAATTCTAACACTACACTATTATGATCCGAGCCTGGGACATTTACGTAATTAGATGGCGAACAAAGATGTAGAATGTTTTCAAAAGAAAACCCGTAATCTAGTCGACATGCAATAAATTGATTAAGTCTACTGCAAGTAAACAATTTTTCAGTTGGATGATGGCGTCTCCAAACATCAGTTAAACACAGCGTATCTATTGTTTTGTTTAAGGCTTCAGTTTCTGACTTGTCATGAGGTTTACCAGATATATCTAGGTCAGTTTTGAGTGAACAATTGAAATCACCTAAAAGTATGAGGTCTCCATTCAAATCATTCAAGATTTCATTCAGACATGATATACTTTCTCGTTAATGTTGTTTGGAACGTAAGTGTTGGCAAACTGTATTTATCGTTAAGTACCGAGACAACCACAAATTTTTTGCTGTGAAAGTACTAAGTCAGCTTCTCCAGAAAAATGTTTTGAAATCATGATAACCTCACCTCTACTTCTATATGCGCCTTCACTGAAAAATATTTTACCACCCCACTCTTTTTCCCATGTTCTTATATCAGACAGAGAACTATAAAATAGGCATTCTGGCTCACCCGGCTCCACTGTTGCTCCGCCGGCTTACCCAGAATGCCTATTTTATAGTTCTCTAATAGTAAACACTTTACAAACATACATAATGTGTAGGATTATCTGTTTTTAACACTAATTTAGAAAACTTTTGAGACTTAAGTTTTTGCTTAATCCTTCGTTTTTCTTGATCGTCTTCAATAACATCATTTTCACGCATACATTCATCAAAAGCATCCCTATCTTTCATATGAAATAAAACTACAGTCTTTAATTGTTCTCTAAAGTCTTTTAAAACTGAGTTATATTTCTGACATAAAATCCACACACTTATCCCAGCATGTCTTCCACTGAAAGCCAGTTTTGACAAAGTGTTTCTTTTTTTAACTATGTCTCTTTCTGCTGAACAGTCATCAATAATAAATAGTGTCTGCGTTCCCTCAAACTGTCTATAAAAGTGTTCTAAGTATTCGCTAAGTTTATTACTAGGATCAACTAAATAGATTTCATCATCTGTCCATATAAACCTTCTATCGTGATATGCTTTGTTCCATTTGAGTGTTGGACAGAAAATTACAATATGATCAAAATTATAACTATAAACTGTTTGTAATAGGTCGAGGACAAATATTGTTTTTCCACAACCAGTCTGTCCACAAATCAATGAACAATGAGGGGTTTTTGTCATAAAGTTTAACATCGGCATTGACACCAAAGTCGTCTGCTCCATAGTTTTAAAACAGAATTTAATCTAATCCAGTTATTGTTTTTATCATACTCTCTGTCAAATCTTGTTCAGTATAATAAAACCCTATAAGGCCCAAATGTGTAAGATTAATCCAGTTCAGTTCTGTAAGATCGTTTCTATTTAGACTAATATCAATTTTGTTGCTTGTTGTTATGACCTTAATATCCTCGCCATTGTAAAGAACAACGACAGTAACTTTAAGTTTGTCAACGTCTAAGTTTTGCCAGCTAATAAGAATTCCTTTCATAAGATTGTCACTGACGCCCAGAGCTCCATTTCTTGCCTCATCTTTTAAGACAGAAATTTTAAATATCATTGTGAACGTGTCTCCTAATTTTGTGCGTGGAATGAACTGTAATTTTGTAGAAGCTTTCTTTAAAACCGATTCTCTTCTGTGGAGGATGTACTGTTTGTCCCCAAACGGCTTTATTTCGATCTCTTTCCGACTGTTGTCCTCTGGCATAAGACTTACATGTAAAGGGCCAGAGTTCAATGCTTTTCTGAAACTTTTTTGACGGTCAAAAAATGTAAATGGGCTTAAGAATTCAAATTTTATGTCCCATTCTAAATATGGTTCTAAGTGCCATTTGTTGTCAGTTTTTCGAACTATTTTATATTCATACTGACCCGCATTATTTGCTTCTACATTGCGTAGTTGTTCTAGTTTAGGAAACCTTTTGTTGTCGTCAACCTCTTTGCGTTTATAATAACCATCTTTAGTGTACTCAAAACCATATAAAGTGCCTATCTCACCGTTTTGTTCAAAGTCCTCAACGTCTGCAAGGTCTTTTAATTCTAAAGTTACACACCTCTCAGGCGCTAATGTAACTCCCGATTCTTCTGGTCCACGTGACATTATTTTTAGTACACCTTATTATTTTATTTCTAAAACAATGTGCAGGTTATCACATTTCACGACTTTCCCTGTTTTATCTGTGATCTTTATATTAAATGATCTGACCCTCCCACAAGCTAATCTTTTAAACTGTAAATTAGGGAATTGTATAATTTCATAATCGCAATATGCAGCTTTCCCTGATGGAAGAGCTCTTAAAACAGTTGAGGGCCTTCCATCATATAAGTTTTCATCAGTGCTCAGCTCGTCCAAATGAACATAGAGTAATGAATGTAATGCAAGATCGAGCGGATATTCTCCCTCATAAGTAGTTTTGTCTGATGTAACTCTAAAACCATGATTGTCAGTTGCAAAGCCTAACATTTTAGCTAGCTCTCCATCAAAAAGGTAATGGTCTACTTCTTCTTCAGGTTTGAATGATAACATTATTTTCAAATTTGCATTGTTAAGTTTGAGAGTAATGTTGAAGTTACTCATTGCTTCTTTTAGCGAGCAAAACCCGTAATAACCATCAGGTATGGTTAACTGGCTAACTAAGTTTCCTCTATTATCAAATTTTTTAATCTTATTATTCTCCTTGGATTCAGTTATATTAAACCATACGACTTTGTAAAAAATTTCATGGAGTGCGACCCTTTGGGTTCCGCAGTTATTATCAATAGCATATTCTAAAAACGAAGGACTGTCTTGGGTTGTTATTGTTACAAACATTTTTAAAACAAATTTAAAAATGAGTGCATTCAAATATACTAATGCAAAATATTCTGTTGGGCCGCACTACAGTCCTAAAGATATAACAACTGATACCCTCGACATTTCTGTGACTCAGACTGACGCCTTTCAAGTAAAGGTTAGTACTCCATTGAACAGATATCTTAACCCCCCTATTAAAAACGACTACATCCCGAAAGTGTGGTTCAGTCATCCGATGCAGTTTTATCAGAACCAGTTAAACTTTGCTGTGTTTTGTGCATCAACTGGGTGTGGAGTGTCGTATGCTGATCATTTAAATCATCCTGATCCTTTGGTGAGGTCAGTGTATGGATTTCATTTTTATTACACCTTCAGACGTATTTTATCTGAACTGCAAGCGCCATTACCAAATGACAAAACGTTTAATCCATTCAGCAACAGAATAGATTACAAGGCTTTTGAAAGGATCTGTAACGAATTTGATATTGACCCAAAGACAGACTTTAGACAAAAGTTGGATCTTAATCATGGTTTAGGCACCCTTTATTTTTGGGGTGTGCACAGAAAGTATAACTATGATTGGAATCCTCCTTACACATCTTTCTCTTCAGACACAACTGTTCACCTCGGGTCCATAGAGCAAGAGCATAAAACAGCATGGACAACATTTATTTTGGATACTTCTAAGGGCCTAACAAAAGCGGGAATAGAACGAATAAACGACTCTATTCGTACTTATGTTTGGTGTTTGCTAGGTTCGCAAGCACAAACGAGATCAAACATAATTGATCCTTCTACTGGCTTTGACGCCCAAAAACAGTATTTAGCAAATTTAGAGGACTCCATTAATTCTGCAGTTGATTTACCTTCAAGTATTAAAAGGTACCAAAATGTTTTGCAATACGCAAGATCGAAAGTAGACTTCGCCGTTGGCACTGGTTTATACATGCTGCCTTCCGACCTCAGACTTCAGATAGGAACAATAATAAACTATAATAATGAAATCCTTGTGGCTGGTAAAGAAGAGAAGGTTGGAAAAAACGACATAAATTCTAAGCCAGCAATAGCAATAAAAAAAGAATCCCCACCAATCCCCAAGGCCCCAAAACCCCATCCAATACCCCCCTCAAAACCCCACCCCCAACCAATCCCCATGGTGAATAAAAGCGACCACCATGAATATGAAAAGACGGCACTTGTTATTGGATTAACTGCCCTAGGATTACTTGGTCTTTATCTTACTATAAAGTAACCCAACTATTAAGACAACTAATGTCCATAAGTGCTCAGCCATAAAGCCAACTACTTTACTTGCGGCAGACAAAAGCCAGCTAACGATCCCACCTATTATACCAGGCAAAGAATCTATTGCCTTACTGGCTATTTTTTTTAATAAACTTGCAAGATGATCAAGTTGTTTTTTTACCCATGATTTATCTGATGGTGGTGATGGTGGCGGAGGCACTAACCCTTGCCCACCGCCGCCTGTAATAGCCAACACCAGTGTACTTATTGCAAATCCTAAGGCTGTTATAACACTTGCTAATGTGACACCTTGCTCTCTAAACAGTGTTCTTATTCGTTCTGCTAACGTTGTGTCTTCATATAAAATTCTTTGGATAGTTTCTCTTATTCTGCTCACTTGAGTTCGTAATTGTTCTCGGTTATTAGACAACACTTCTAGTCTTGCTGATCTCTCTTGTTCAAGATCTTTTAGTCTTTGTGTTATTCTTTCTTTAACACCAGGTCCTAAGTTGTGGTCATCAGCCTCAACTAGTTTTTCTTTTTCTCTTTTTATATGCTCATCTAGTTCACCCAGTTTTGCTAAATTGTTTGTTAATTCGCCTCTGATGCTTTTCAAAGCATGATCAAGGGCCGTTATTTCTCTCATAGGTAGCGGCGGATCGTGCATAGTTTTTAATGCTGTTTCTTCTGAAAAACTGGTTTCTGCTTCTATTATTTCGTCTGCTGTTTGATTTAAATCTTTAAGGGGTATGTTTTGAATTTGGTTATCTGTTGGGAGTTCTTGTAGTGTGTTTTGAAGTTTAGCAACTGCCTCACTGTCTAATCTTCGCGGTTTAGCAATGCCAAGGCGATTTTGATCGCTCACACTGAGCCTTTGTCTAATTGTAGTCTTTGCTAAAAACTTTGATGGGTCTGGTTTAGATGTAAGCTGTACAGGTTGTCCTTGCTCGTTTTTAAAAAACAAATGGCCATCTTTTGTTTCAAAATCATTAGGGTCTATAAATTCGGGAGGTTCTTGGCCTAAACTTTGGTACAATGATCTGACCTTACTTTCTGTTAATTCATGTCGCAATGAGCGCAATGGATGTGTCAAAGGCGTCATTTCACTCATGTCGTCTCCAGGATCAAAAACATCATAATCTTCAATGCCTGCCATGTTTTAAAAATAATTAACTTTTTATTTTGTTTTATAAAAAAAATGTCACAAGCATATGGCTCAATTCTTGACCCGCATAGAAGACTGAAAGAGCCCTTTGGCGTGAAGGGAAATAAACAGAATATTATTGTTCCAAATAATCCATCTACTATTGATTCAGATCAAATTCTTACTGTTAAATTTCCAGACCTAGGAGCAGATGAAGTGATTGTGCCGGGATCTGCACGGCTTACTTTTAAAATAGAACTTGATTCAGCAACAGACACAAGCAGGACAGTTGTACAGAATCTGGGACGGGCAATCGTTAAGAAAATTTCTATAAAACTTGAGGGGCAAGAAATATTTTCTTTACACAATGCAGACATATTTCTAATCTATTCTGATCTATGGCTAACCGATAATGAAAGGGCCGATCTTGCGTTTCAAGGAATCGAAAATAACGAAGCACTAAAACACAGAATAGACGCCGAAGATGCTAAAGCCGGCAACAAGTATGAAGCTGTAAGTTTTGCTTATGGAAATCGCTTTTCTATACCCTTAGATTTTGAGTTGTTAAAAGCGCATGCGCCATACTTTCAAGGAGCATTAAAAGACAGATTGTCATATGAACTAACTTTTAATGAATACAAACGTGTCATTAAATCTACAGACACTGACGCAAAGTACAGCATTTTCGACATCTCGTTAGAGTTTGACATTGTTAGCAACCCTAACTTAGCAAGGCTGATTGAGCAACAATATCAGTCAAAATTAGCAATATATTACGAAAGAGTGATTCATCATACTAAATATCCTAAAAGCAGGGCAGATACTATATGGAACTTTAGTTTTAGTGCCACAGCAAGATCCCTTAAAGGTATTTTATTGCTGTGTGAAGATGAAGAACCATTCAAAAGACAAAGTGAAACATTTATTAATCCTAAAATAACGAAAGTACAATGTTCAATTGAGGGTAGTCCTAACCAAGTCTACGGTAGCGGGCTTAAACCTTATCATCATTTTGATGAAATAAGAAAATTGTTTGGAGGCGGGAGGTCTAGAAGTCCAACAGTAGACCTTGTGTCTAAAGATCTACACCTTCACAGTGTTAGACTTGATGAATATTTAACAACAAATACGGTTTATGGATTGACCTAAGGTCAACAGAGGATAATCAGTTGCATGGGAGTGGGAGAACAGTTAAAGACGTAATAAACATTCAAATTGATAAAGAAAAAGAGAGTGATAAACCACTTAATGTACATTTGTTTTTAATATATGATGCGCAGCTGAATATTCAAGATAACAGATTAAAAGATATCCAATACTAAATTATTTTTATTTTAAAAAAAAAGCATGTCTGTTCAGGTTTATCCAAAAGTGCCCAAAGAAGAGATAGTAGGCAACTCTGTTGCTGTAGACATAAAAACTTTCAGATTAACCAACATTACACAAATGCAAACCCAACTAGAGCAGGACCTTTCAAAATACAGTAAAACCAAACGAAGGTATTCTGCTGTCTTTAATGCTGTTACATATGTTAATACTGGAGCATCGATCACTAGTGCTCTATCAGCAGGAACAAGTGTAGGTCTCTTAGCAACAGGCGTAGGTGCACCGGCAGCTTTACCTCTAGGTGGTTTGTCTTTAACTCTTGGCCTGTGTTCATTGGCTGTAAGTGCTGTCAGCAAAAAAATAAAAGCTAAACTCCAAAAGCACACAGCTATGGTTCAACTAATAACAGCTAAACTTAGTTCCTTCAAACTGATAATTGATAAAGCACTAGTTGACTCAAACATCACGGATGAAGAATTTAGTCGCCTACAGGCTGATTTTGAGGACTACAAAAGACAAAAGTTTGATCTTCAAAGAAAGGCACGGGCAACTTTTTCTCAACAGCCAGACACCGACCAGATAAAAAAGGAATGTTTAAAAAACGGAAACGAGACATTAAACTCTGTTCTAAACAGCTCACATTAACAACCCCAAAGGGCGTTTATACTTTAGTTTATGAGTCCAAGCACAAAAAGACCGTTGATATTGATTCTGATTCTGATTCTCCATAGTCTTTCCAAAACAGCTGTTGTTCATCAACTTGAAAAAGTCTTTTTCTGAAGCATCTGTGGATTTAGTTCTGAGATCAGTGTTCTTCATTATGTATGGTTTCATGAACTGTTCTTGATCAAAAGCAATTATACGATGAACAGCTGTCAACTTCAAACCATGTCTTAAATAAAATTGTAGAAGCCTGTAATGGCAGACATAATTTTTTTTGCCTCGAAGATTAGGCACAAGTTTAGGTGGTTCTGTTTTTGCCATCTTTAGACTTTCTGCTGCTAATGGATAGTCATTATGCAGGTCATGGAGTTTCTGAGGATATTCTAAGTCAACTTCTAGAATGTATCCACACTGTTGATCTGGCGTCAAACTGCCCAACCACTTTAATGCTTTTTGAATATTATCTGTATCACCGTCTGTGTACATTTTAAAGTTGCGTAATGGAAGTGATTGCGCCATTGCCCATCCATACAGATTGTTTGCATCTAAATACATGAGATAGTTAGACCTTTTACTTGGATCATAGTCGTCCAAGTATTTGTTGTTTGCTTTACAGTAATGGTGCGACGCCATACTAATTCCTCCACGCAATCCGTTTTCAATCATCTGAAGCATTGGCAGGTTAGACAATAAATCAATTTGTACTCCAGTAAATTTTAAGAAAGCGTCCCAGCTCATCCCGGGCGCAGAAATGTAATGCGCGGGATCCAGGCTGTAATGTTTCATGCAGGTCTTCCTATAATTTTCAAAGACGTCCGCCAACAAACAGGTATCCGCCATTAAATAGGAATCATGATAGTCTCCCATCGTTTTACACTCTAACTTCTGCCACGCATCTTGAGCATGCTGGTAATCAGAATCACTGATGTCCTTTCCTCTAAGACTAGAAAAGAACGCGCCTTTAGGCGGAAGTGTATCTTCGTCAAACCTTTGCCAACTGTTCATGTACTCATAAGGGTAAACGCCCTTTCTAACAAGAGTTGGGTCAAAATATTCTTCTGTTATTGGGCAGGACTTTAAAGGACATAGCCAGTGACTCTAATGAACCCATCATGTGTTGCATAGAGTCGTAGAAAGACATGTTATTTAAAGTGAAACACATGTACTTTTCTGATGACTGTGCAATGCATGACACCCTGAAGTCGCTGGTTACTGCTTGCATTATAAGGTGAGAGTCGTAACCTCGCAAGTTGTGAAAGAATATAGGCAGCAAACGAGATCAAACATAATTGATCCTTCTACTGGCTTTGACGCCCAAAAACAGTATTTAGCAAATTTAGAGGACTCCATTAATTCTGCAGTTGATTTACCTTCAAGTATTAAAAGGTACCAAAATGTTTTGCAATACGCAAGATCGAAAGTAGACTTCGCCGTTGGCACTGGTTTATACATGCTGCCTTCCGACCTCAGACTTCAGATAGGAACAATAATAAACTATAATAATGAAATCCTTGTGGCTGGTAAAGAAGAGAAGGTTGGAAAAAACGACATAAATTCTAAGCCAGCAATAGCAATAAAAAAAGAATCCCCACCAATCCCCAAGGCCCCAAAACCCCATCCAATACCCCCCTCAAAACCCCCCCCCAACCAATCCCCATGGTGAATAAAAGCGACCACCATGAATATGAAAAGACGGCACTTGTTATTGGATTAACTGCCCTAGGATTACTTGGTCTTTATCTTACTATAAAGTAACCCAACTATTAAGACAACTAATGTCCATAAGTGCTCAGCCATAAAGCCAACTACTTTACTTGCGGCAGACAAAAGCCAGCTAACGATCCCACCTATTATACCAGGCAAAGAATCTATTGCCTTACTGGCTATTTTTTTTAATAAACTTGCAAGATGATCAAGTTGTTTTTTTACCCATGATTTATCTGATGGTGGTGATGGTGGCGGAGGCACTAACCCTTGCCCACCGCCGCCTGTAATAGCCAACACCAGTGTACTTATTGCAAATCCTAAGGCTGTTATAACACTTGCTAATGTGACACCTTGCTCTCTAAACAGTGTTCTTATTCGTTCTGCTAACGTTGTGTCTTCATATAAAATTCTTTGGATAGTTTCTCTTATTCTGCTCACTTGAGTTCGTAATTGTTCTCGGTTATTAGACAACACTTCTAGTCTTGCTGATCTCTCTTGTTCAAGATCTTTTAGTCTTTGTGTTATTCTTTCTTTAACACCAGGTCCTAAGTTGTGGTCATCAGCCTCAACTAGTTTTTCTTTTTCTCTTTTTATATGCTCATCTAGTTCACCCAGTTTTGCTAAATTGTTTGTTAATTCGCCTCTGATGCTTTTCAAAGCATGATCAAGGGCCGTTATTTCTCTCATAGGTAGCGGCGGATCGTGCATAGTTTTTAATGCTGTTTCTTCTGAAAAACTGGTTTCTGCTTCTATTATTTCGTCTGCTGTTTGATTTAAATCTTTAAGGGGTATGTTTTGAATTTGGTTATCTGTTGGGAGTTCTTGTAGTGTGTTTTGAAGTTTAGCAACTGCCTCACTGTCTAATCTTCGCGGTTTAGCAATGCCAAGGCGATTTTGATCGCTCACACTGAGCCTTTGTCTAATTGTAGTCTTTGCTAAAAACTTTGATGGGTCTGGTTTAGATGTAAGCTGTACAGGTTGTCCTTGCTCGTTTTTAAAAAACAAATGGCCATCTTTTGTTTCAAAATCATTAGGGTCTATAAATTCGGGAGGTTCTTGGCCTAAACTTTGGTACAATGATCTGACCTTACTTTCTGTTAATTCATGTCGCAATGAGCGCAATGGATGTGTCAAAGGCGTCATTTCACTCATGTCGTCTCCAGGATCAAAAACATCATAATCTTCAATGCCTGCCATGTTTTAAAAATAATTAACTTTTTATTTTGTTTTATAAAAAAAATGTCACAAGCATATGGCTCAATTCTTGACCCGCATAGAAGACTGAAAGAGCCCTTTGGCGTGAAGGGAAATAAACAGAATATTATTGTTCCAAATAATCCATCTACTATTGATTCAGATCAAATTCTTACTGTTAAATTTCCAGACCTAGGAGCAGATGAAGTGATTGTGCCGGGATCTGCACGGCTTACTTTTAAAATAGAACTTGATTCAGCAACAGACACAAGCAGGACAGTTGTACAGAATCTGGGACGGGCAATCGTTAAGAAAATTTCTATAAAACTTGAGGGGCAAGAAATATTTTCTTTACACAATGCAGACATATTTCTAATCTATTCTGATCTATGGCTAACCGATAATGAAAGGGCCGATCTTGCGTTTCAAGGAATCGAAAATAACGAAGCACTAAAACACAGAATAGACGCCGAAGATGCTAAAGCCGGCAACAAGTATGAAGCTGTAAGTTTTGCTTATGGAAATCGCTTTTCTATACCCTTAGATTTTGAGTTGTTAAAAGCGCATGCGCCATACTTTCAAGGAGCATTAAAAGACAGATTGTCATATGAACTAACTTTTAATGAATACAAACGTGTCATTAAATCTACAGACACTGACGCAAAGTACAGCATTTTCGACATCTCGTTAGAGTTTGACATTGTTAGCAACCCTAACTTAGCAAGGCTGATTGAGCAACAATATCAGTCAAAATTAGCAATATATTACGAAAGAGTGATTCATCATACTAAATATCCTAAAAGCAGGGCAGATACTATATGGAACTTTAGTTTTAGTGCCACAGCAAGATCCCTTAAAGGTATTTTATTGCTGTGTGAAGATGAAGAACCATTCAAAAGACAAAGTGAAACATTTATTAATCCTAAAATAACGAAAGTACAATGTTCAATTGAGGGTAGTCCTAACCAAGTCTATGGTAGCGGGCTTAAACCTTATCATCATTTTGATGAAATAAGAAAATTGTTTGGAGGCGGGAGGTCTAGAAGTCCAACAGTAGACCTTGTGTCTAAAGATCTACACCTTCACAGTGTTAGACTTGATGAATATTTAACAACGAAATACGGTTTATGGATTGACCTAAGGTCAACAGAGGATAATCAGTTGCATGGGAGTGGGAGAACAGTTAAAGACGTAATAAACATTCAAATTGATAAAGAAAAAGAGAGTGATAAACCACTTAATGTACATTTGTTTTTAATATATGATGCGCAGCTGAATATTCAAGATAACAGATTAAAAGATATCCAATACTAAATTATTTTTATTTTTAAAAAAAAGCATGTCTGTTCAGGTTTATCCAAAAGTGCCCAAAGAAGAGATAGTAGGCAACTCTGTTGCTGTAGACATAAAAACTTTCAGATTAACCAACATTACACAAATGCAAACCCAACTAGAGCAGGACCTTTCAAAATACAGTAAAACCAAACGAAGGTATTCTGCTGTCTTTAATGCTGTTACATATGTTAATACTGGAGCATCGATCACTAGTGCTCTATCAGCAGGAACAAGTGTAGGTCTCTTAGCAACAGGCGTAGGTGCACCGGCAGCTTTACCTCTAGGTGGTTTGTCTTTAACTCTTGGCCTGTGTTCATTGGCTGTAAGTGCTGTCAGCAAAAAAATAAAAGCTAAACTCCAAAAGCACACAGCTATGGTTCAACTAATAACAGCTAAACTTAGTTCCTTCAAACTGATAATTGATAAAGCACTAGTTGACTCAAACATCACGGATGAAGAATTTAGTCGCCTACAGGCTGATTTTGAGGACTACAAAAGACAAAAGTTTGATCTTCAAAGAAAGGCACGGGCAACTTTTTCTCAACAGCCAGACACCGACCAGATAAAAAAGGAATGTTTAAAAAACGGAAACGAGACATTAAACTCTGTTCTAAACAGCTCACATTAACAACCCCAAAGGGCGTTTATACTTTAGTTTATGAGTCCAAGCACAAAAAGACCGTTGATATTGATTCTGATTAAGTATTTTTTTTTTTAATTTAAATAAATATTTTGAGTTAGAAAAGAAACTCAGCATGGATAAGATATATGAAGGTTCAGATGAATTGTTTGAAGCAATGCTCGAGAAAGAGCATTTGTCAAGAGCACTAAATGAGATTGATTTAGAAGTTATTAATCCAAAAAACGTGCGGGAAAGCGTTGTACACGCTATTTCTCAAGTTCCAAGTAAACTAACAATAAACCCTCCAGTTAAAGTAAGGTTAGTTGTTTTAATCGACTGTATAACAATAAATGAAGAAAATCTAGAAGTCTGGGTCTCAACTAAACAGCAGACTATTCTTTCCTCTAATGACTTAACACCTGGTTGGGCAGACCAGCTGCTTACACAGTTTGATGTGGCCGCTGAAGAAGCCAAAATGAGAGGCTCTGGCTGGTCAGAGGGTAAAGTCTTAGAGATCAGATTAAAACAGGCTAAGTATGAGCCGATTGTTGGCAAGGCTTACATTCCACTACCTCCATCATTAGTTGCAAAACGAGCAGTTCTAATTATAAAGAATACAGACAACAAATGTTTCATGTGGTGCGTTCTTGCTAGGCTGCATCCTGTCCGCAAAAACGCAGAGAGAGTGTCTAACTATGAACCTTACATCAATGATCTTAACTTTAGAGGAATATCCTTTCCTGTTAGTGTAAATCAGATTGATCAGTTTGAAGAACAAAACAAACCAATAACTGTTTATATATACATATGGGATGAGGAAACAAATCTACAGCCGATTAAAGTGTCCAAGAACAGTCCAACGATTGACGAACCAGACAAAAATCATGTTGACTTACTACTGATGTTTTCACCAACAGGGCTACCGCATTACACATTGATACGAACAATGAGTAGATTATTGGTGCATACTACAAAACAACATAGCAAACAAGAATTCTGTAGAAAATGTTTAACAAGAATTCCATCTGTTAAAGCAGCGAGCGAACATATAAAACATTGTATCAGCCCAGTTGACTGTGATACAGAACTAATTACGCCCGGAGAAGGCAGTAAAGTTAGTTTTAAGAACTGGAAACGGTTGCAAACTAGTCCATATGTTGTTTACGCAGACTTCGAATCACTCATTGTTCCTTATGAAGGACCAACCCTACAGAAACTTCCTAAAACAGTCTTAATGAGTAATCATCAGATTTGCTCATTTGCCTTCATCATTGTTAGGTCGGATGGCGCCCATTCAAAGCCAGAATTATACAGAGGACCAAATGCTGCAAAATACTTCTTAAAACGCATGCAGCAAGTGCGTAATGCCTGTTCTAATAATCTGAATTTATCTGAAATCATAATGACGCCTGAAGACCAACAACAGTATGACTCAGCCACTCACTGTTGGATTTGTGGTTTAGACCTCTCCCCAGACGCAGAGAATCCAACAGTAAGAGACCATGATCACATTAGTGGAAAGTTTAGAGGAGCAGCACACAGTAAATGCAATCTTCAACTAAAGTTTGAACCAAAGACATGGAAGCTGCCTATATTCTTTCACAACTTGCGAGGTTACGACTCTCACCTTATAATGCAAGCAGTAACCAGCGACTTCAGGGTGTCATGCATTGCACAGTCATCAGAAAAGTACAT
This sequence comes from Conus canariensis, assembly GCA_033310375.1. Classification (NCBI taxonomy): domain Eukaryota; kingdom Metazoa; phylum Mollusca; class Gastropoda; order Neogastropoda; family Conidae; genus Conus; species Conus canariensis. The sequence continues at coordinate 33,617,151 of CM065716.1, read as the reverse complement.
GTGTTTCACTTTAAATAACATGTCTTTCTACGACTCTATGCAACACATGATGGGTTCATTAGAGTCACTGGCTATGTCCTTAAAGTCCTGCCCAATAACAGAAGAATATTTTGACCCAACTCTTGTTAGAAAGGGCGTTTACCCTTATGAGTACATGAACAGTTGGCAAAGGTTTGACGAAGATACACTTCCGCCTAAAGGCGCGTTCTTTTCTAGTCTTAGAGGAAAGGACATCAGTGATTCTGATTACCAGCATGCTCAAGATGCGTGGCAGAAGTTAGAGTGTAAAACGATGGGAGACTATCATGATTCCTATTTAATGGCGGATACCTGTTTGTTGGCGGACGTCTTTGAAAATTATAGGAAGACCTGCATGAAACATTACAGCCTGGATCCCGCGCATTACATTTCTGCGCCCGGGATGAGCTGGGACGCTTTCTTAAAATTTACTGGAGTACAAATTGATTTATTGTCTAACCTGCCAATGCTTCAGATGATTGAAAACGGATTGCGTGGAGGAATTAGTATGGCGTCGCACCATTACTGTAAAGCAAACAACAAATACTTGGACGACTATGATCCAAGTAAAAGGTCTAACTATCTCATGTATTTAGATGCAAACAATCTGTATGGATGGGCAATGGCGCAATCACTTCCATTACGCAACTTTAAAATGTACACAGACGGTGATACAGATAATATTCAAAAAGCATTAAAGTGGTTGGGCAGTTTGACGCCAGATCAACAGTGTGGATACATTCTAGAAGTTGACTTAGAATATCCTCAGAAACTCCATGACCTGCATAATGACTATCCATTAGCAGCAGAAAGTCTAAAGATGGCAAAAACAGAACCACCTAAACTTGTGCCTAATCTTCGAGGCAAAAAAATTATGTCTGCCATTACAGGCTTCTACAATTTTATTTAAGACATGGTTTGAAGTTGACAGCTGTTCATCGTATAATTGCTTTTGATCAAGAACAGTTCATGAAACCATACATAATGAAGAACACTGATCTCAGAACTAAATCCACAGATGCTTCAGAAAAAGACTTTTTCAAGTTGATGAACAACAGCTGTTTTGGAAAGACTATGGAGAATCCGCACAAGCGTAAAGATGTTAGATTGGTCACCAGAGAGAACGATGCAATTAAGCTAACTTCTAAACCTAATTATCAGGACTTCAGAAGATTTCATGATCAGCTTTTTGGCATAATGATGAAAAAAAAGAAAGTCAAATTGGATAAGCCCGTTTTTATTGGGTTTACTGTTTTAGAGCTGTCGAAGCTTTTGATGTTAGAATTTCTTTATGACTACTTTAAGCCCTTGTATCCAGAGTCCAGAGTTCTGTACACAGATACAGATTCCTTTGTTATAGATATCCCTACTGAAGATATCTATAAAGACATGGAATTAGAAGTAGCTAAAGGGCATGCGGGATGGTACGACACATCTGATTATCCTAAAGATTCGCCTTTGCATTCAACTGTTAACAAGAAGGTTTTAGGTAAGATGAAGGATGAATTATCTGGAGGTGTGATCAAGGAGTTTATTGGTTTAAGGTCGAAAATGTACAGTCTTTCAAGCCAAAAAAAAGTTGTTAAAAAAGCAAAGGGAATATCTCGTAGTGTTGTGCAATCAAGCATATCCCATGACAACTATAAAAAAGCATTGTTTGACAATAAGGCTTTTCATCATGACAACGTAAAACTACGATCTAATCTACATGAGATCAACACAACTGTTGTAACAAAGAAGTCATTAGATAGAACAAACACAAAACGTGTGTTTGTTAATCCAGAGTTTTCATATGCAATCGGGCATTGGAAAACAGCATAATTACATACCTTCTTCATCCGCGGGTTTATATTTTTCCTCAAATTTATCTAGAAGCTCAATCATATCAATATCCAATTCAGACAAAATTTTTCTCATGTTTGCTTGATGTGCACGAATTTTTTTTATTTTTTCAAGATATTCTTTATCCCATATTTTGATAATCAAAATTTGGGATTTTGGGCGTAGGCGATCAGGATGCGTTGCCATGTACCGATGAATCCACTTAATTGTTTCCTTAATAGCTGAACACGTATCATATGATTCTTGTATTAATTCTAAGGTCTCTTTTTTATCATCATTTTAGTTTCATGTAAGATTTCTTCCTTTTGAGCTTCCATTTTAAACTCAAATATATTTACGTAAATTAATTAAGCGGAACTGTGTCTGGCGGGATTATTTGCAGTTCTTCTTTCACAAAAGATCTTCGGGGGGCTGGTCGTTTTGTTGTGTCAGTTTCTCGTAAATAATACACGGGCGGATTCATCTTTACAATTCTTTTTATTTCATATGAGTCAACACTCCAAACTGGATCGGTTGCCCTGATGCGAGTGTCCCCTTCTGCTTCTCCCGGTAAATAAAGGTACCTTACTTTCAAACCAAATGGTAATAGTTTGCTTGATGAACTGGCGTCTCCTTCAACAACATTTATTTTTTGTTTTTTGATTGCTTGTACTGGTTTTAGACCTTTAAATTCTTCATTATTCATTGCATGTAGAACTGAGGGCAGTCTTCTAACCCATTCTGTGTTGCGAGAATTGTCAATCAGCTCTCTGTGATACTGGTAGGAGAAAAGTCTTTCAGATAACTGTTTGTTAAAGTTTTCAACCAAACCCTGTGATCTGTGAACACCCGGAATGCCTCTTTTAATGGTAACTCTATTGTTTTAACAATAATTGATTCACTTGACCTTTAAATTCTTTTCCATCATCGACTTGAATCATGCGAGGATAAGTTAAGGGTCCTCGTTGATATATCAGTTGTATAGCGACAGCAACAGCAGAAGCACTCTTTTGTGTTAATGGTTCAGCATCTTTGTATATTGAAGCTATGTCAATGACTGTAAGTGTGTACTTAAATCTTTTTCGTCTAATCGTATCATGGGGTAAATATAGAAGATCCATTTGATGGGTGTCGTTCGGTATTGTATTCACAAAGTGTGGTCTTTGTATTCGTTTAGGCGCTGGTAAATAAATTTGCCAAATCGCTTGTTTAGATAACCATTTCTTTGCTGTTTGTTCACTGACTCCAGCTGCTTGGCTTAGCTTTTTAATTGCTGTTATTCCCTTCCAATATCCTTTTGGTGAATAATAGATTTTGTTCATTTTTATTCAGCCAATATTATGCGCAACAAAATACACAACGGTCATGCCAAAGGCAATAAACAATATTTCTTGCATCTTTTGTTTTTCTGATGGTTGATAAAAATCGCTGAATTTTGGTGGAGGCAATGTCTCGATTGGCTTGCCTGTTACAAGATAATATTCTTTTATTGCTTGATCAACATCTTTAAATGTGTAAGCTGCATGTCCCTGTTTTTTCAGTTCATCGTTAATAAAATCTAACTGCTCAATTCTCTGCTTTTCATACGCGGCTTGTGCTGCAGCTAGTTGCTCCATAGCTTTGTTATGTCTTTTTCTCTCGCCGTCATCTCGTAGTTTACTAAATGCGTAATTACTTCCGCTAAAAGCAAGCGCATTAACCACAGCGCCACCAATCATCATTACGAGTGAAGCCATTTTTATAAATGTATTTTTTTTAATTTTACATATTGATACTGTCTGGAATTATTCCTTGCTTAACTAGAAAATCTTTCGTAGCAAATGAAGCTGTAATAACAGCAATCAGCTTTGCTGAGTCTTCAAAGTCTAGTTTGCCAAGATCTGCTGGTTTTATTTTTAACAGGCTTTTACCAAGCATTGTGTATCCTACACTTAGGCCTCCAATAACAGCAGAATGGTATACAAGGTTAGTAATAGTTTTTTCGGTGCTCATTTTTAAAAAATAAAATAATTATAATTAATAAAAAACATGAACAGCGATGATCTACTTCCTGAACTTATGATTACAAATGATCAAGTTGATGACCAAGCTATTATGCGCCAAAAGGAAAGGCTGTATTCTTTAGCAGCATGTGGAAAAACAAAACAGTACCTTGGAAATGAATTCAGCATAGAACAGATTCAACAAATGTCGCCACAAGACATTGTAAAGTATCACAACAGGTATGAAGCGCAACTGGGGTCAAGAATGGTAAAAAGTGTTGGGCAAACGGTTCTTAGTTTGTACACTAAACTAGTTAGTAGATTTGCTCCCATTGATTCTGAACAAGATTTTATGTATGATTTAACACAGGATCCAGTTTTAACAAAGTCATTAGAGTCTCTAGGATGTGATCTGTATTACAGATTTGGAACATTGTTATCGCCATTAATCATGGGATTAATTACTTTTAATCATATAGATTTTGTTTCCCTTCAAAATGACCGAGCCAGAAAATCAGCAGAATCAGAATCAGAAAATACTGATGGAGAAAGTGACCAGTAAAAAGCCTCCTCATCCTGGGCGTGTTGCAGCAGGAAAAAAATTAGCAGAGTGGAACAAACAAAAAAAATTAATGTTCCGAGCACAGAATGTAACTCATAATGAAAACATAACACCGCCAACGCCAACAGTGTTGCCACAGCCAGTTGTTTCAATGCCAGCTGTAAATACACAAGAACAAGTTGATTCAAGACCTACAACAACAGGGTTGCCTACAACACCAAAGTCGTCATGGAATATTGAATTTAAAACAGTTGTCATTTTTGGCGTCATTGCTGCTGGGGTGGTTATTACGGTTATAAAATATATAAACAACGCCAGCAAAAACCAAAGCAGTCCAAAAAATCTCAGCCACTAAATACAGAAGCCGAACAAAAAAGCATGCCAGAACTGCCAACAACAAAATCTCATTTTGATCCATTTGATATGCAGTAATATTTCAAGAACTTAAGTGACTTGAATAAGAACTTGATAACGACTTGATGACGACTTGATGAAAACTTAAATAAGAACTTGATAAGAACTTGATGACGACTTGATAAGAACTTAATGACGACTTGATAAGAATTTAATGACGACTTGATGACGACTTGTTAAGAACTTAAATAAGTACTTGAATAAGTACTTGAATAAGAACTTGTTAAGAACTTGATGATGACTTGTTAAGAACTTGATGTTGACTTGTTAAGAACTTAAATAAGAACTTGAATAAAAACTTGTTAAGAACTTAAATAAGAACTTGAATAAGAACGTGATGCCGACTTGAATAAGAACCTAGAACGACTTAATGACGATTTTTTTTTCATAAAACACAATTAATTGTTACATTCTTTTCCGGGGAGACAACTCCTCTTCACTTCTGAAGGGTTTGCTGCCTTTATGTAGTATCTAGGTCAGACATGTCTGGCCACGGCTTACCCAACTGCATAATTGCTGAGTCGAAGCGTCGCACTGTTTCCTGGTTCGTGTCGAGTTACACATAACGGAGTCGGGGCGTCGTTTACTGCAGGCCGCCATGCAGCATTGTATAAATTTAGGCGGCTAAATTCCCCACCGGCGTCGTTTAGTGCAGGCGTTAGCCATCACGCGGCATTGTATAAATTTAGGCGGCTAAATTCCCCACCTCAAAATAATCTTTTCCCAATTTTATGTATTAAAAGCAGCATTTTTATATTCAATCTAATAAAGTATTTAAAATAAATTTTATTAAAAAGTAGTGACTAAAAAGTAATGTAAGATACACTTTGTTATTTAGCTTTTGGTGTTGTTTTAACAAAATAAAAAACAACTTTACTCTAGGCAAGTAGACACCATGTAATTGTAAAGCGTTTGTTTGTGTACAGTATATATATAAATCTTGAAGATAACAACATTGAGGATATGCCTGCGGTAGTTTTAAATACTTGGTTGTCATGGCATTGAAAAGTCTAAATTTGCCCTCTTCCCTGCCCTCAAGTGATCCTTCCCACTTTCGTATTGGGTCACTGGCGCGGCTATGAACGCCCGTAAACCCAGAATATGGTCACTGGCGCGGCTATGAACGCCCGTAAACCTATGGGAAGGACCACTAAAATGGGGGTGAGGGGATTGCCCAAATTAGACAAATAGAAAGCAGGCAAACAAGTATAAAAGTATACTACTGTTGGAGGCATATTCTCAAAACCCTTCACATCTGGCCGTGTTATATGTGACCCTCTGGGTCTGGCTTGGGGCCCTAGGGCGCGATAGGCTCTCAAGTGAGATCCAGAGGTGATCAGTAATGCGGCCAGATGTGAAGAGTTTTGCAGAAATTTATTTCACATTTGATGAATGTATGCGGGAAAATGATGTTATTGATCAAGAAAAACTTAAGTCTCAAAAGTTTTCTAAATTAGTGTTAAAAACAGATAATCCTACACATTATGTATGTTTGTAAAGTGTTTACTATTAGAGAACTATAAAATAGGCATTCTGGTAAGCCGGCGGAGCAACAGCGGAGCCGGGTGAGCCAGAATGCCTATTTTATAGTTCTCTCCAGACTTAATAACATGAGATTCCTGTAAACATATTATGTCAAAACGTGTTTTCTTTAAAAACGTAAACAAAGATTTTCCTTTCAACCTATTTTTGGACCCCTAGCGTTCAAAGAAATTATATGCAGTTTTCCCATTATAACAAATGTTTCAGCGTGTAAGCAAAGAAAAGGGTTTATTTTTAAAAACAAAAAAGGGGGGAAAGGGATTTCAGGAGTATGTTTTTTTTTTCTTTTTAAAAAGTTCGGGGAGGGGAACATTAAAAAATCCTACATTTTACAAAAGATAGCGAGCCACAATAACACATTATTTTGTCACGATTTCCATGATACCAAAAATGCAGTCGTTGTCGGCAGGACTGTCCTATTGCCACTGGTCAACCGTACAGCGCTCGGGCGAGGAGTTGTCTGGTCCCGTAGATGTAGTGGCCGGGTTGTCCTGGCGTCATCGTAACAGCCGCGTTGTTTGCCTGTCCTCTGCCTCGAATTGTCTCGCTCTTTGTATCTTTCCGCTTGCGGGTAGCAGATCGTCACGGGGGAGCGGTCCAGGGAGGAGAAGAGGGTGGACTTCCGCGACATGGGTCTGCTCCTGTCACTTCTGCCAACAGATGTATTATCATTACGTTCTGTTCCGTTTTATTTGTTTTGTTTTAGTAACAGCGAGAGAACTATAAAATAGGCATTCTGGCTCACCCACCTCCGCCAGCTCCAACCGGCTAAAGCCGGTTTCGCTGTTGCTCCGCCGGCTTACCCAGAATGCCTATTTTATAGTTCTCTAATAGTAAACACTTTACAAACATACATAATGTGTAGGATTATCTGTTTTTAACACTAATTTAGAAAACTTTTGAGACTTAAGTTTTTGCTTAATCCTTCGTTTTTCTTGATCGTTTTCAATAACATCATTTTCACGCATACATTCATCAAATGCGTCTCTGTCTTTCATGTGGAATAAAACTACAGTCTTTAATTGTTCTCTAAAGTCTTTTAAAACTGAGTTATATTTTTGACATAGAATCCACACACTTATCCCAGCATGTCTTCCACTGAAAGCCAGTTTTGATAAAGTGTTTCTTTTTTTAACTATGTCTCTCTCTGCCGAACAGTCATCTATAATAAATAGTGTCTGAGTTCCTTCAAACTGTCTATAAAAGTGTTCTAAGCACTCGCTAAGTTTATTGCTAGGATCAACTAAATAGATTTCATCATCCGTCCATATAAACCTTCTGTCGTGATATGCTTTGTTCCATTTAAGTGTTGGGCAGAAAATTACTATATGATCAAAATTATAACGATAAACTGTTTGTAATAGGTCGAGGACAAATATTGTTTTTCCACAACCAGTCTGTCCACAAATCAATGAACAATGAGGGGTTTTTGTCATAAAGTTTAACATCGGCATTGACACCAAAGTCGTTTGCTCCATAGTTTTATAACAGAATTTAATCTAATCCAGTTATTGTTTTTATCATACTCTCTGTCAAAACTTGTTCAGTATAATAAAACCCTATAAGGCCCAAATGTGTAAGATTAATCCAGTTCAGTTCTGTAAGATCGTTTCTATTTAAACTAATATCAATTTTGTTGCTTGTTGTTATGACCTTAATATCCTCGCCATTGTAAAGAATGACGACAGTAACTTTAAGTTTGTCAACGTCTAAGTTTTGCCAGCTAATAAGAATTCCTTCCATAAGGTTGTCACTGACACCCACAGCTCCATTTCTTGCCTCATCTTTTAAGACAGAAATTTTAAATATCATTGTGAACGTGTCTCCTAATTTTGTGCGTGGAATGAACTGTAATTTTGTAGAAGCTTTCTTTAAAACCGATTCTCTTCTGTGGAGGATGTACTGTTTGTCCCCAAACGGCTTTATTTCGATCTCTCTCCGACTGTTGTCCTCTGGCATAAGACTTACATGTAAAGGGCCAGAGTTCAATGCTTTTCTGAAACTTTTTTGACGGTCAAAAAATGTAAATGGGCTTAAGAATTCAAATTTTATGTCCCATTCTAAATATGGTTCTAAGTGCCATTTGTTGTCAGTTTTTCGAACTATTTTATATTCATACTGACCTGTATTATTTGCTTCTAGATTGCGTAGTTGTTCTAGTTTAGGAAACCTTTTGTTGTCGTCAACCTCTTTGCGCTTATAATAACCATCTTTAGTGTACTCAAAACCATACAAAGTGCCTATCTCACCGTTTTGTTCAAAGTCCTCAACGTCTGCAAGGTCTTTTAATTCTAAAGTTACACACCTCTCAGGCGCTAATGTAACTCCTGATTCTTCTGGTCCACGTGACATTTTTTAAAACAACGTATTATTTTATTTCTAAAACAATGTGCAGGTTATCACATTTCACGACTTTCCCTGTTTTATCTGTGATCTTTATATTAAATGATCTGACCCTCCCACAAGCTAATCTTTTAAACTGTAAATTAGGGAATTGTATAATTTCATAATCGCAATATGCAGCTTTCCCTGATGGAAGAGCTCTTAAAACAGTTGAGGGCCTTCCATCATATAAGTTTTCATCAGTGCTCAGCTCGTCCAAATGAACATAGAGTAATGAATGTAATGCAAGATCGAGCGGATATTCTCCCTCAAAAGTAGTTTCGTCTGGTGCAACTCTAAATTTATGATAGACATTAATGATTTTAAAGCCTAACATTTTAGCTAGCTCTACATCAAAAAAGTAATGGACTACTTCTTTTTCAGGTTTGAATGTTAACATTGTTTTTAGATTTGCATTGTTAAGTTTGAGAGTAATGTCGAAGTTACTCATTGCTTCTTTCAGCGAGCAAAACCCGTAATAACCATCAGGTATGGTTAACTGGCTAATTAAGTTTCCTCTATTATCAACTTTTTTAATCTTATTATTCTCCTTGGATTCAGTTATATTAAACCATACGACTTTGTAAAAAATTTCATGGAGTGCAACCCTTTGGGTTCCGCATTCATTATCAATAGCATACTCTAAAAACGAAGGACTGTCTTGAGTTGTTATTGTTACAAACATTTTTAAAACAAATTTAAAAATGAGTGCATTCAAATATACTAATGCAAAATATTCTGTTGGGCCGCACTACAATCTTAAAAATATAACAACTGACACCCTTGACATTTCTGTGACTCAGTCTGACGCCTTTCAAGTAAAGGTTAGTACTCCATTGGATCGTTATCTTAACCCTCCTATCAAAAACGACTACATCCCGAAAGTGTGGTTCAGTCATCCGATGCAGTTTTATCAGAACCAGTTAAACTTTGCTGTGTTTTGCGCATCAACTGGGTGTGGAGTATCGTATGCTGATCATTTAAATCATCCTGATCCTTTGGTGAGGTCAGTGTATAGATTTCATTTTTATTACACCTTCAGACGTATTTTATCTGAACTGCAAGCGCCATTACCAAATGACAAAACGTTTAATCCATTCAGCAACAGAATAGATTACAAGGCTTTTGAAAGGATCTGTAACGAATTTGATATTGACCCAAAGACAGACTTTAGACAAAAGTTGGATCTTAATCATGGTTTAGGCACCCTTTATTATTGGGGAGTGCACAGAAAGTATAACTATGATTGGAATCCTCCTTACACATCTTTCTCTTCAGGCACAACTGTTCACCTCGGGTCCATAGAGCAAGAGCATAAAACAGCATGGACAACATTTATTTTGGATACTTCTAAGGGCCTAACAAAAGCGGGAATAGAACGAATAAACGACTCTATTCGTACTTATGTTTGGTGTTTGCTAGGTTCGCAAGCACAAACGAGATCAAACATAATTGATCCTTCTACTGGCTTTGACGCACAAAAACAGTATTTAGCAAATTTAGAGGATTCTATTAATTCTGCAATTGATTTGCCTTCAAGTATTAAAAGGTACCAAAATGTTTTGCAATACGCAAGATCGAAAGTAGACTTCGCCGTTGGCACTGGTTTATACATGCTGCCTTCTGACCTCAGACTTCAGATAGGAACAATAATAAACTACAACAATGAAATCCTTGTGGCTGGTAAAGAAGAGAAGGTCGGGAAAAACGACATAAATTCTGAGCCAGCAATAGCAATAAAAAAAGAAGCCCCACCAATCCCCGAGCCCCCCAAACCCCCCCATTCAATCCTTGTGACCCCAAGAAATAATGACCATGAATATGAAAAGACGGCACTTGTTATTGGATTAACTGCCCTAGGATTACTTGGTCTTTATCTTACTAAAGAGTAACCCAACTATTAAGACAACTAATGCCCATAAGTGCTCAGCCATAAAGCCAACTACTTTACTTGCGGCAGACAAAAGCCAGCTAACGATCCCTCCTATTATACCAGGCAAAGAATCTATTGCCTTACTGGCTAATTTTTTTAATAAACTTGCAAGATGATCAAGTTGTTTTTTTACCCATGATTTATCTGATGGTGGTCCTGGTGGCACTGCTCCCCCACCACCGCCGCCTGTAATAGCCAACACCAGTGTACTTATTGCAAATCCTAAGGCTGTTATAACACTTGCTAATGTGACACCTTGCTCTCTAAACAGTGTTCTTATTCGTTCTGCTAACGTTGTGTCTTCATATAAAATTCTTTGGATAGTTTCTCTTATTCTGCTCACTTGAGTTCGTAATTGTTCTCGGTTATTAGACAACACTTCTAGTCTTGCTGATCTCTCTTGTTCAAGATCTTTTAGTCTTTGTGTTATTCTTTCTTTAACACCAGGTCCTAAGTTGTGGTCATCAGCCTCAACTAGTTTTTCTTTTTCTCTTTTTATATGCTCATCTAGTTCACCCAGTTTTGCTAAATTGTTTGTTAATTCGCCTCTGATGCTTTTCAAAGCATGATCAAGGGCCGTTATTTCTCTCATAGGTAGCGGCGGATCGTGCATAGTTTTTAATACTGTTTCTTCTGAAAAACTGGTTTCTATTATTTCGTCTGCTGTTGGGCTTAAATCTTTAAGGGGTATGTTTTGTATTTGGTTATCTGTTGGGAGTTCTTGTAGTGTGTTTTGAAGTTTAGCAACTGCCTCACTGTCTAATCTTCGCGGTTTAGCAATGCCAAGGCGATTTTGATCGCTCACACTGAGCCTTTGTCTAATTGTAGTCTTTGCTAAAAACTTTGATGGGTCTGGTTTAGTTGTAAGCTGAACAAGTTGTCCTTGCTCGTTTTTCACAAACAAATGGTCATCTTTTGTTTCAAAATCATTAGGGTCTATAAATTCGGGAGGTTCTTGGCCTAAACTTTGATAAAATGATTTGACCTTACTTTCTGTTAATTCACGCCGCAATGATTGTAATGGATGTGTCAAAGGCGTCATTTCACTCATGTCGTCTCCAGGATCAAAAACATCATAATCTTCTTCTGCCATGTTTTTAAATAATTAACTTTTTATTTTGTTTTATAAAAAAAATGTCACAAGCATATGGTTCGATTCTTGACCCGCATAGAAGACTGAAAGAGCCCTTTGGCGTGAAGGGAAATAAACAGAATATTATTGTTCCAAATAATCCATCTACTATTGATTCAGATCAGATTCTTACTGTCAAATTTCCAGACCTAGGAGCAGATGAAGTGATTGTGCCGGGATCTGCACGGCTTACTTTTAAAATAGAACTTGATTCAGCAACAGACGTAAACAGGACAGTTGTACAGAATCTGGGACGGGCAATCGTTAAGAAAATTTCTATAAAACTTGAGGGGCAAGAAATATTTTCTTTACACAATGCAGACATATTTCTAATCTATTCTGATCTATGGCTAACCGATAATGAAAGGGCCGATCTTGCGTTTCAAGGAATCGAAAATAACGAAGCACTAAAACACAGAATAGACGCCGAAGATGCTAAAGACGGTAACAAGTATGAAGCTGTAAGTTATGCGTTTGGAAATCGCTTTTCTATACCCTTGGATTTTGAGTTGTTAAAAGCGCATGCGCCATACTTTCAAGGAGCATTAAAAGACAGATTGTCATATGAACTAACTTTTAATGAATACAAACGTGTCATTAGATCGACAGACACTGATTCCAAGTACAGCATTTTCGACATCTCGTTAGAGTTTGACATTGTTAGCAACCCTAACTTAGCAAGGCTGATTGAGCAACAATATCAGTCAAAATTAGCAATATATTACGAAAGAGTGATTCATCATTCAAAATATCCTAAAAGCAGAGCAGACACTATATGGAATTTTAGTTTTAGCGCTGCAGCACGATCCCTTAAAGGTATTTTATTGCTGTGTGAAGATGAAGAACCATTCAAAAGACAAAGTGAAAAATTTATTAATCCTAAAATAACGAAAGTACAATGTTCAATTGAGGGTAGTCCTAACCAAGTCTACGGTAGCGGGCTTAAACCTTATCATCATTTTGATGAAATAAGAAAATTGTTTGGAGGCGGGAGGTCTAGAAGTCCAACAGTAGACCTTGTGTCTAAAGATCTACACCTTCACAGTGTTAGACTTGATGAATATTTAACAACGAAATACGGTTTATGGATTGACCTAAGGTCAACAGAGGATAATCAGTTGCATGGGAGTGGGAGAACAGTTAAAGACGTAATAAACATTCAAATTGATAAAGAAAAAGAGAGTGATAAACCACTTAATGTACATTTGTTTTTAATATATGATGCGCAGCTGAATATTCAAGATAACAGATTGAAAGATATCCAATACTAAATTATTTTTATTTTAAAAAAGCATGTCTGTTACGACTTATCCAAAAGTGCCCAAAGAAGAGATAGCTGCTGCTGTAGACATAAAAACTTTCAGATTAACAAACATAACACAAATGCAACAAAAACTAGAGCAGGACCTTTCAAAATACAGTAAAACCAAACGAAGGTATTCTGCTGTCTTTAATGCTGTTACATATGTTAATACTGGAGCATCGATCACTAGTGCTCTATCAGCAGGAACAAGTGTAGGTCTCTTAGCAACAGGCGTAGGTGCACCGGCAGCTATACCTCTAGGTGGTTTGTCTTTAACTCTTGGCCTGTGTTCATTGGCTGTAAGTGCTGTCAGCAAAAAAATAAAAGCTAAACTCCAAAAGCACACAGCTATAGTTCAACTAATAACAGCTAAACTTAGTTCCTTCAAACTGACAATAAATAAAGCACTTGCCGACTCGAACATCACGGATGAAGAATTTAGTCGCCTACAGGCTGATTTTGAGGACTACAAAAGACAAAAGTTTGATCTTCAAAGAAAGGCAAGGGCAACTTTTCTCAACAACCAGACACCGACCAGATAAAAAAGGAATGTTTAAAAAAAGTAAACGAAACATTAAACTCTGTTCTAAACAGCTCACATTAACAACACCAAAGGGCGTTTATACTTTAGTTTATGAGTCCAAGCACAAAAAGACCGTTGATATTGATTCTGATTAACTTTTATTTTTTTGATTTAAATAAATATTTTGAGTTAGAAAAGAAGCTCAACATGGATAAGATATATGAAGGTTCAGATGAATTGTTTGAAGCAATGCTCGAGGAAGAGCGTTTGTCAAAAGCTTTAAATGAGGTCGTTTTAGAAGTTATTGATCCAACAAACGTACAGGCAAGCGTTGTACATGCTATTTCTCAAGTTCCAAGTAAACTAACAATAAACCCTCCAGTTAAAGTAAGGTTAGTTGTTTTAATCGACTATATAACAATAAACGAAGAAAATCTAGAAGTCTGGGTCTCAACTAAACAGCAGACTATTCTTTCTCATAATGACTTAACACCTGGTTGGGCAGATCAACTTCTTACACAGTTTAATGAAGCCTCTGAAGCAGCTAAAATGAGAGGCTCTGGTTGGTCAGAGGGTGAAGTCCTAGACATCAGATTAAAACAGGCTAAGTATGAGCCGATTGTAGGCAAGTCTTACATTCCACTGCCTCCAACATTAGTTGCAAAGAAAGCAGTTTTGAACATAAAAAATTCAGACGACAAATGTTTTATGTGGTGCGTTCTTGCTAGGCTGCATCACGTTGCCAAAAATGCAGAGAGAGTATCTAACTATTTACAGTGGGCCAATGATCTTAACTTTAACGGCCTTGAATTTCCTATGGCTGTAGACAAAATTGATCAGTTTGAAGAACAGAATCCCCCAATAACTGTTAATGTCTACACATGGTCTGAAGAAACCAACCTTCTGCCAATTAGAGTGTCAAAGAACAGTCCAACAATAGGCGAACCAACCAAAACTCATGTAGACTTACTCCTAATGCAAAGCCTTAATGGGTTGCACTACACTCTAATACGCACAATGAGTAGATTACTAGTGCATACTACAAAACAACATAGCAAACAAGAATTCTGTAGAAAATGTTTAACAAGAATTCCGTCCGTTCAAGCTGCGAGCGAACATGTAAAACATTGTATTAGCCCAGTTGACTGTGATACAGAACTAATTACGCCCGGAGAAGGCAGTAAAGTTAGTTTTAAGAACTGGAAACGGTTGCAAACTAGTCCATATGTTGTTTACGCAGACTTCGAATCACTCATTGTTCCTTATGAAGGACCAACCCCACAGAAACTTCCTAAAACAGTCTTAATGAGTAATCATCAGATTTGCTCATTTGCCTTCATCATTGTTAGGTCGGATGGCGCCCATTCAAAGCCAGAATTATACAGAGGACCAAATGCTGCAAAATACTTCTTAAAACGCATGCAGCAAGTGCGGAATGCCTGTTCTAATAATCTAAACTTATCTGAAATCATAATGACGCCTGAAGACCAACAACAGTATGACTCAGCCACTCACTGTTGGATTTGTGGTTTAGGCCTCTCCCCAGAGAATCCAACAGTAAGAGACCATGATCACATTAGTGGAAAGTTTAGAGGAGCAGCACATAACAAATGCAATCTTCAACTAAAGTTTGAACCAAAGACATGGAAGCTGCCTATATTCTTTCACAACTTGCGAGGTTACGACTCTCACCTTATAATGCAAGCAGTAACCAGCGACTTCAGGGTGTCATGCATTGCACAGTCATCAGAAAAGTACATGTGTTTCACTTTAAATAACATGTCTTTCTATGACTCTATGCAACACATGATGGGTTCATTAGAGTCACTGGCTATGTCCTTAAAGTCCTGCCCAATAACAGAAGAATATTTTGACCCAACTCTTGTTAGAAAGGGCGTTTACCCTTATGAGTACATGAACAGTTGGCAAAGGTTTGACGAAGATACACTTCCGCCTAAAGGCGCGTTCTTTTCTAGTCTCAGAGGAAAGGACATCAGTGATTCTGATTACCAGCATGCTCAAGATGCGTGGCAGAAGTTAGAGTGTAAAACGATGGGAGACTATCATGATTCCTATTTAATGGCGGATACTTGTTTGTTGGCGGACGTCTTTGAAAATTATAGGAAGACCTGTATGAAACATTACAGCCTGGATCCTGCGCATTATATTTCTGCGCCCGGGATGAGCTGGGACGCTTTCTTAAAATTTACTGGAGTACAAATTGATTTATTGTCTAACCTGCCAATGCTTCAGATGATTGAAAACGGATTGCGTGGGGGAATCAGTATGGCGTCGCACCATTACTGTAAAGCAAACAACAAATACTTGGACGACTATGATCCAAGTAAAAGGTCTAACTATCTCATGTATTTAGATGCAAACAATCTGTATGGATGGGCAATGGCGCAATCACTTCCATTACGCAACTTTAAAATGTACACAGGTGATGGTGTGGATAATATTCAAAAAGCATTAAAGTGGTTGGGCAGTTTGACGCCAGATCAACAGCATGGTTTCATTCTAGAAGTTGACTTAGAATATCCTCAGGAACTCCATGACCTGCATAATGACTATCCATTAGCAGCAGAAAGTCTAAAGATGGCAAAAACAGAACCACCTAAACTTGTGCCTAATCTTCGAGGCAAAAAAAATTATGTCTGCCATTACAGGCTTCTACAATTTTATTTAAGACATGGTTTAAAGTTGACAGCTGTTCGTCGTATAATTGCTTTTGATCAAGAACAGTTCATGAAACCATACATAATGAAGAACACTGATCTCAGAACTAAATCCACAGATGCTTCAGAAAAAGACTTTTTCAAGTTGATGAACAACAGCTGTTTTGGAAAGACTATGGAAAATCCGCACAAGCGTAAAGATGTTAGATTGGTCACCAGAGAAAACGTTGCAATTAAGTTGACTTCAAAACCTAATTATCAGGACTTCAGAAGATTTCATGATCAGCTTTTTGGCATAATGATGAAAAAAAAGAAAGTCAAATTGGATAAGCCCGTTTTTATTGGGTTTACTGTTTTAGAGCTGTCGAAGCTTTTGATGTTAGAATTTCTTTACGACTACTTTAAGCCCTTGTATCCTGAGTCCAAAGTACTTTACACAGATACAGATTCCTTTGTAATCGACATCCCTACTGAAGATATCTATAAAGACATGGAATTAGAAGTAGCTAAAGGGCATGCGGGATGGTACGACACATCTGATTACCCTAAAGATTCGCCTTTGCATTCAGATATTAACAAGAAGGTTTTAGGTAAGATGAAGGATGAATTATCTGGAGGTGTGATGAAGGAGTTTGTTGGTTTGAGGTCGAAAATGTACAGTCTTTCAAGCCAAAAAAAAGTTGTCAAAAAAGCAAAGGGAATATCTCGCAGTGTTGTGCAGTCAAACATATCACATGACAATTACAAAGAAGCATTGTTTGGCAATAAGACTTTTCATCATGACAATTACAAGCTGCGATCTAATCTGCATGAGATTAACACAACTGTTGTAACAAAGAAGTCATTAGATAGAACAAACACAAAACGTGTGTTTGTTAATCCAGAATTTTCATATGCAATCGGGCATTGGAGAATAGTATAATCATATGGGCTTATATTTTTCAGCAATCGCACGTTCAATTATATCATCATCTAATTTAGCAAAATTAATATTATTTATTAATGCTAGATGTGCTTTAATTTTTTTTGTCATTTCGCAATATTCATGTTCCCATACCCATAAATCAAAATAAAAGCTTTGGGGTTTAAAGCGATTGTCTGGCGATTGTTCTAGCCAGAGATTGTCAATCTTCTCAAATACTTCTTTAATGATATACTGATACTCAAATAAATCTTGCATTAATTTTAAAGACTTTTCCTTTGTCATTTCTGCCATTTCCCTTTGAGCTTCCATTTTAAACCCAAATGTATTTGCGTAGATTAAAACAGTTCGTTAAGCTTAACTATATCATCACCCAATTCAACCAAATTATTTTTCATTACTGCTAAATGCGCTCGAATTTTTTTAATATATTCCCAATCAAAATTTGAGGTTTTGTCTAGCATGGCATAATCAATCTTCTTAAATATTAGTCTAATAGCAAGATTATAATCAAATATTTTTCGCATTATTTCTAAGGACTCTTCCTTCACCATTCTTGCTTCCAGTGCCATTTTACGTAAGGATTCTTCCTTTTCCATTCTTGCCGCCATTTTAATTTAAATTAAAAAATAATTAAGCAACTGGAACTGTGTCTGGAGGGATTATCTGCAGTTCTTCCTTCACAAAAGATCTTTGAGGGGCGGCCGTTTTGTTGTGTCAGTTTCTCGTAAATAATACACGGGTGGATTCATTTTCACAATTTTTTTTATCTCATATGGATCAACACTCCAAACTGGATCTGTTGCCCTGATGCGAGTGTCCCCTTCCGCTTCTCCCGGTAAATAAAGGTACCTTACTTTCAAACCAAATGGTAATAGTTTGCTTGATGAAGACTCTCCTTCAACAACATTTATTGTTTGTTTTCTGATTGCTTGTACTGGTTTTAAACCTTTAAATTCTTCATTATTCATTGCGCGCAAAACTGAGGGCAGCCTTCTAACCCATTCTGTGTTGCGAGAATTGTCAATCAGCTCTCTGTGATACTGGTAGGAGAAAAGCCTTTCAGATAACTGTTTGTTAAAGTTTTCAACCAAACCCTGTGATCTGTGAACACCCGGAATGCCTCTTTTAATGGTAACTCTATGTTTTAACAATAATTGATTCACTTGTCCTTTAAATTCTTTTCCATCATCGACTTGAATCATGCGAGGATAAGTTAAGGGTCCTCGTTGAATATCAGTTGTAAAGCGACAGCAACAGCAGAAGCACTCTTTTGTGTTAATGGTTCCGCATCTTTGTATCTTGAAGCTATGTCAATGACTGTAAGTGTGTACTTAAATCTTTTTCGTCTAATCGTATCATGGGGTAAATATAGAAGATCCATTTGATGGGTGTCGTTCGGTATTGTGTTGACAAAGTGTGGTCTTTGTAGTTTTTTAGGCGCTGGTAAATAAATTTGCCAAATCGCTTGTTTAGATAACCATTCTTTTGCTGTTTGTTCACTGACTCCCGCTGCTTGGCTTAGCTTTTTAATTGCTGTTATTCCCTTCCAATATCCTTTTGGAGAATAATAGATTTTGTACATTTTTATTCAGCCAATACTTTGTGCAACAAAATACACAGCGGTCATGCCAAAGACAATAAACAATATTTCTTGCATCTTTTGTTTTTCTGATGGTTGATAGTAATCGCTAAATTTTGGTGGGGGCAATGTTTCAACTTGTTGGCCTGTTACTAGAAAATATTCTTTTATTGCCTGGTCAACATCTTTAAATGTGTAAGCTGCATGCCCCTGTTGTTTAAGTCTGTCGTTAATAAAATCTAACTGCTCCATTCTTTGCTTTTCATAGGTGTCTTGTGCAGCAGCTAGTTGCTCCATAGCTCTGTTATGTCTTTTTCTCTCATCGTTATTTTGTAGTTTACTAAACGCGTAATTACTTCCGCTAAAAGCAAGCGCATTAACCACAGCGCCACCAATCATCATTACGAGTGAAGCCATTTTTATAAATGTATTTTTTTTAATTTTACATATTGATACTGTCTGGAATTATTCCTTGCTTAACTAGAAAATCTTTCGTAGCAAATGAAGCTGTAATAACAGCAATCACTTTGCTGAGTCTTCAAAGTCTAGTTTGCCAAGATCTGCTGGTTTTATTTTTAACAGGCTTTTACCAAGCATTGTGTATCCTACACTTAGGCCTCCAATAACAGCAGAATGGTATACAAGGTTAGTAATAGTTTTTTCGGTGCTCATTTTTAAAAAATAAAATAATATTTATTCATTAATAAAACATGAACTGCGATGATTTACTTCCTGAACTTACAAATGATCAAGTTGATGACCAAGCTATTATGCGCCAAAAGGAAAGGCTGTATTCTTTGGCGGCGTGTGGAAAAACAAAACAGTACCTTGGAAATGAATTCAGCATAGAACAGATACAACAAATGTCGCCACAAGACATTGTAAAGTATCACAACAGGTATGAAGCGCAACTGGGGTCAAGAATGGTAAAAAGTGTTGGGCAAACGGTTCTTAGTTTATACACTAAACTAGTTAGTAGATTTGCTCCCATTGATTCTGAACAAGATTTTATGTATGATTTAACACAGGATCCAGTTTTAACAAAGTCATTAGAGTCTCTAGGATGTGATCTATATTACAGATTTGGAACATTGTTATCGCCATTAATCATGGGATTAATTACTTTTAATCATATAGATTTTGTTTCCCTTCAAAATGACCGAGCCAGAAAATCAGCAGAAAACATTGATGGAGAAAGTGACCAGTAAAAAGCCTCCTCATCCTGGGCGTGTTGCAGCAGGAAAAAAATTAGCAGAGTGGAACAAACAAAAAAAATTAATGTTGCAATCACAGAATATAACTCATAATGAAAACATAACACCGCCAACAGTTGTTTCAATGCCAGCTGTAAATACACAAGTTGATTCAAGACCTACAACACCAAAGTCGACATGGATTATTTGGATTAAAAGAGTTAGCATTTTTGGCGTCATTGCTGTTGGTGGGGGTGGTTATTACGTTTATAAAACATATAAACAACGCCAGCAAAAACCAAAGCAGTCAAAAAAATCTCAACCACTAAATACAGAAGCCAAACAAAAAAGCATGCCAGAACCGCCAACAACAAAAGATCATTTTGATCCATTTCAGATGGAATAATATTTCAAGAACTTAATAAATAATTATAAGTGACTTGAATAAGAACTTAATAACGACTTGATGACGACTTGATAAAACTTAAATAAGAACTTAATGACGACTTGATAAGAACTTAATGACGACTTGATAAGAACTTAATGACGACTTGATGACGACTTGTTAAGAACTTGAATAAGTACTTGAATAAGAACTTGTTAAGAACTTGATGTTGACTTGTTAAGAACTTGAATAAAAACTTGTTAAGAACTTAAATAAGAACGTGATGCCGACTTGAATAAGAACCTAGAACGACTTAATGACGATTTTTTTCACAATTAATTGTTACATTCTTTTCCGGGGAGACAACTCCCTTCTGCCTTTATGTAGTATCTAGGTCAGACATGTCTGGCCACGGCTTACTCAACTGCACAATAGCCGAGTCGAAGCGCCGCACTGTTTCCGGGTTCGTGTCGAGTTACACATAAGGGCGCCGGGCCGCCCACGCGGCATTGTATAAATTTAGCCAGCTAAATTCCCCACCGGCGTCGTTTAGTACAGGCGTTAGACGTCATTGTATAAATTTAGGCGGCTAAATTCCCCACCTCAAAATAATCTTTTTCCCAATTTTATGTATTAAAAGCAGCATTTTTATATTTAAATCTAATAGCATTTAAAACAAATATTTATTAAAAAGTAGTGACTAAAAAGTAAGGTAAGATGCACTTTGTTATTTAGCTTTTGGTGTTGTTTTAACAACTTTAAAAACAACTTTACTCTAGGCAAATAAAAACAACTTTACAAGTAGGCACCATGTAATTGTAAAGCGTTTGTTTGTGTACAGTATATATATAAATCTTGAAGTTAACAACATTGGGGATATGCCTGCAGTAGTTTTAAATACTTGGTTGTCATGGCATTGAAAAGTCTAAATTTGCCCTCTTCCCTGCCCTCAAGTGATCCTTCCTACTTTCGTATTGGGTCACTGGCGCGGCTATAAACGCCCGTAAACCCAGAATATGGTCACTGGCGCGGCTATAAACGCCCGTAAACCTAAAATGGTCGCCCTGGTGCGGCTATGGGAAGGACCACTAAAATGGGGGCGAGGGGATTGCCCAAATTAGACAAATAGAAAGCAGGCAAACAAGTATAAAAGTATACTACTGTTGGAGGCATATTCCCAAAACCCTTCACATCTGGCCGTGTTATATGTGACCCTCTGGGTCTGGCTTGGGGCCCTAGGGCGCCATAGGGTCTCAAGTGAGATCCAGAGGTGATCAGTAATGCGGCCAGATGTGAAGATTTTTGCAGAAATTTATTTCACATTTGATGAATGTATGCGTGAGAATGATGTTATTGATCAAGAAAAAACTTAAGTCTCAAAAGTTTTCTAAATAAGTGTTAAAAACAGATAATCCTACACATTATGTATGTTTGTAAAGTGTTTACTATTAGAGAACTATAAAATAGGCATTCTGGGTAAGCCGGCGGAGCAACAGCGAAACCGGCTTTAGCCGGTTGGAGCTGGCGGAGGTGGGTGAGCCAGAATGCCTATTTTATAGTTCTCTCAGCGGGAGATGTTTCATTTCTGCTAGACTGCACACTGGATTTATCGATGCGTTTTTCTGTCTGACTGACTTCCTTTTGTGTCTCAGACAGTTGACAAACTGGATCTCCTCTTTTGTGCCCCGATTGTTTACGTTGTCGGCATACTATCTCACCTGTACATTGGGAGACATGGTGGTTTGGCTGCAAACAGCACGAACAGGAGACAGGTTTGAAGATTGATTTTTGTTCTTTATGGAACACTTAAAGCTGTGAAAATGTTAATCTTTATAAATTGGTCGAGGGGAGCTGTAGGCACAGTGATGAAGACAAATCTACAGCCTGTGAGAAAACGCGTTAATTTGTTATCCGCTTCTCTCGCTCTCTCCATCTTAATTGAAGATCTCAATTCACAGCCGAGTTGCTTCAGCGAACGTTCTATCTCGGTTTCTGCCACAGATATAGGTATATTGTCAATCCATAACTTAGTAGTAGGTTTCTTCTCACCTGTGTTGCTGCGAAGGATGAAGGGATTGGTATTGGAGACCTGCAGTACTATACCTCTCAGTCGGATGCCCTTCACGTGGATTTCCGACCGTGCCTCCTTGGTAGCAGGGTTAAGTCGCCACAGACCACGGATGGACTGCGCTCCAAGTACGGTGGCCAGGCCAGCTGATGTTTCGGCTGACAGACACATCTCTAGCACAGACGGTCGGTACGTTGCCATCGCGATGCTTTGAAACAGTAGTTGATGGGGAAGGCCGCGTACTGTAAAGCTTAAACTTCGACCGAAAATCCGGCACGTGCAGAGAGCGAACAATCCACGTCCTCTTGATTCGAACGTTGCTCACCGAATCGGTATGAAACTTATCATGAAGAAACACATGTGTAATGCTTTTCTGGACATTTTCAAACTTTACTGGAAAATAAGCAAGACGGGCCTTGATACTTGCAAACCTGTTTTTCTCCTGTGGCCTATGACCATGACTCGGACAATTGTGCTTTCCCTGCTGCTTTTGAAGGTGACTCTACTCCAGACTACTGCGGCCAAGCCAGTGCTACCTATGCTGGACAGAAACTCACTTTTGACCCAACGGGGGTGGGGGGGGGGGGGGGGGGGGGGGGGGGGGGGGTGGTAGGGGGTCTCTTTTTCCAGTCAGTACAGTACATTCCAGATGGTAGCTTTCATGAGGTTCTGTAAAACTGTTCTGTGGGGGTTGGTGGTACCTGACAAAATCTCTGGTAGCTGAACAAGAGAGATCTTTGCGCATGCTGTCTATTTATGTCTGTGTATTTCTGGTTATGTTCTTTTTGCTGTGTGGTGATGTCGAGTCCAACCCTGGGCCAGGATTTCCACCTGACCCAGCACCTTCATATGCACAAGCTGCACAGGTAGAAGAGTATTTTCAACGGTTGTGTGGCAGCCAGACAGCGATTTAGAGTGAGCTTTGTACTCTGCTGTCTTTGTGTTGTTCACTGAAAGACAAAAATAATGAACTGAAGGAAGAAGTATCATGTCTGTCTCATAAACGTTCTGTCTTTGAGCATCAGTTTTCCCAACTCTTCCAATGGCAAGATTACCTTTTGGACATGACGGAACATTTACATGATCACAAGATGGATTTGAAACTTTTTCTCGCTGATACAACATACGATTTTCTAATGTTCAAGAAGACCGGCGAGAAGATTACATAATCTGTGTGTCGGGTTCAGTAAGGGACCACAGAGTCGAATGTCAGATCGCACACTCACCACTCACCACAAGAGCCAACAGTGTACAACACAAACAACACTTTGTTCATTCATACACACATAAACAGTCACATACCTATTGGAATCCGGGCCTATCACAGAATAGGAGGATATACTGAGATTACGGAGAAAAGAGAGGGTATAAAAGAGGAAAGTACCCTTACGAAGAAAAATAAGTACCCTACTGAGCAAAGAAAAAAATTAATACATACAGAACACCACAGGGATACTTGCTCAGTCCCCAGGAACTTACATGCTACTACGAATCCCCCAAAAGAAGAACGAAAGCCAGGAACACAACTACCACACGAACAGGGCCATGCCGTCCACGTTAATTATGTTCGCCAGATTTATTGTCTGGCTTTAGGTGTTGATGCATAGTTGACGATGTATTGACTTCTTTGCTTACTTAGTTTAGATGCTATCTCCTTTTACCCCTCCTAATTTCGATTTTGTTTATACCCCTTACTCTGTCCCCATTGACATGGGCATATGACTCAGTTCAATTAAAACATTTGTCTTGTTCTCTCTCTCTCTCTCTCTCTCTCTCTCTCTCTCTCTCTCTCTCTCTCTCTCTCTGTGTGTGTGTGTGTGTGTGTGTGTGTGTGGGTGTGTGTGTGTGTGTGTGTGTGTGTGTGTGTGTGTGTGTGTGAGAGAGAGAGAGAGAGAGAGAGAGAGAGAGAGAGAGAGAGAGAGAGAGAGAGAGAGAGCGCAGCTGCGAGAGTACACCGTCATGCTGTGTATTGCGAAGAGAAAACAAGGACGATCCAACGCATTCGCAACTCAGCAGAGCAACTGGATAAAATGGAACAATGCGTTATATTTATATTGATATTTCAATTTCGGATTTGTGTGTATCTGACTGATGCTGTCAACACACTCGAAAACAGCCCACACTATACAAACGACAACTCTACAGTAACGATGAGAATCCAAGACCTTTGTCCAGGTGTGGAGTATGTCATCAATCAAGATCATCCTAACATCACAATCACAAACGTCAGCGTGCCACTATGTCGAGGGATCTTACAAATTCTCCCTGTAAATCAAGGAGTGGTATTCGGTGTTTGCGGTGAGTCGACAACATTCTGCCTCATGCATGTTAAAGTGCCACAAGGCAATTTTGTGCGTGCTCATATTCAAAGATTGACATACTGGTGCGGCTCTAGACATTGGGATACAAACATACTATTTGATGAAACGCCACCATTTAGTTTTTTCTTTGTTGCCCGTTTCAGTTACAAGGTAAGATGTAATCATCATTCTCGGGATGAAAAGTTCGTCGAGTCATCTACACAGCATATGTTCTTTTTGCATTATAATAGCCCTGAAATCAGGCTACAAATTGAGACAGTTACGAAGCACACATTTGTCTTTGTGTCTCTAACGTCACTGTCTGGATATCTATATTTACCGCTCCAAAATTTCATGAAGTCTACAGTTAGGGGGATGGAAGTGCATGCATCACGTTCCTATGTCACCATGGTCAGTTTTCATGGCACATCCTCTGAAACGTGTAACCACTACATAGAGCTGAGGTTCCGGGCATTAAATGAAAATAAAGAAAGACAGATTTATGTGTGTGATGGAAGAGATTTACCGGCCACAGTTTTACAGACATCTAATGTTCATGTCTATACGAAGGAGCTGGTTCATAACGAAGAACTATGCAATGTTCTGTGTTCTCTGAGTCAGAGCAGCAGATTGAAAATATTCTTTTCATTTCATCCCAACACTGTTATTCCACAAACGCTTTCCAGTGGCTTGTTCAACTGCTGCATTGAACACTATTCCCGTTTTCAGCGCCATCTTCATTGCAACTTGAGACAAGAGTGTGAAAATAGTGAAGACGAAACAGAACATTGCTCCTTTAGCAGTGCAGAATGTCAGGGGTTGGTAGCGTCACTGAACAAATGTTTTAAATACATCAGCCTTAAATCGGCAGTACCACATTCATTAGCAACATACTCATGTCAAGGAATTGGTGGAAAATTAGCTTCCATACGGTCAAGAAGAGACCAAGATAACATACTAAGCATTTTTAATAGCTATGAAGTGTTCACGGTAGGAATTGGTTATAGTTCAGGCTGGTTTTCTGTGCCCTTTGTGTACAGAAAATTTCGTAAGTGGGCTGATGACACTTTGATCTACAACATGAATCATTTTACTACAAGATTTCAATATGTGCTTTCTGCACATCCCATGTCTGTAGAATTTGAGTCAATGGTTTTGACGAAAGCAATGTTTATCCCTTTTATCTCACACACTAATATCCTTTGTGAAATCAAGTGGCAGTCGGAAAATTCAATTTCCTTCCAAACAGTTACGTTTCCTGAACATTTCTCTCGTCTGCTTTTTTGTTCACAGTCAAAACAAATCTTACACGCTTGTGCAGCACGTCATGTGACTCACACTTTCCTACCATGTGATACTGGTGGTAACAGCGAGAATGAGAAGGCATTTTCACAGGGATGCATGGACAATGAAACTACAGCACGTGTTGTTCCTAATCAAAACAGTCCAGTCAAAACCAGAATGTTCCTCTGTGATGATAAAGATAATACAGTGCCCTACACCCTGGTATGTAATTTTATACAGGACTGTCCTGATTATAGTGACGAGTCATTCTGTGTACACCCTTCAAGTGAAGGTTTTCTCTGCAAAAGCAATCAGTATGTGCAAATCGATCAACGATGCAACGAGTATTCAGATTGTTTGGATGACTCTGATGAAGTCTGTGCGTTTATCAAATTCAGCGGAACAATGTTTACAGAAGCAAACGAAAATCAGAAACTTTTCATTAACCATGATGGTACAGGTTATTTTACTCAACAAATGATGAAATTACACGAATCGTGCCCTGATACACATTATAGTTGCACAACTGGTTGGTTGTATTGTCTCCCTGTCTACACACGGTGCAACGGATTCGCCGACTGCTTATACGGCGAGGACGAGCAAGACTGTGACACACTCACGTGTCCCGGTTTCTATCAATGCCGAGCTTCTAGAGCGTGTGTTCATAGCGATCATCTGTGTGATGGCTGGGGTCAGTGCTTACAGCGAGATGACGAATGGTCGTGTGATATGACTTGTCCTGAGAGTTGTTTGTGTCAAGGTCAGTCGTTTTGGTGTCCTCGTTTCTTGTCTGCTATCCTTTTCCCTCAGTTACGTTTTTTGAACTCATCAGGCTCGGGAATGGCACTGGGGGATCTACGTATCCATTCATATCTTATCTATCTGGATCTTTCGTATTGTTACTTAACAAACATTTCAAATGTGAATCTTGCCAATCTGCAGTATATTAACTTAGCAAGTAATGACTT
The DNA here is from genome assembly GCA_033310375.1 of Conus canariensis. Classification (NCBI taxonomy): domain Eukaryota; kingdom Metazoa; phylum Mollusca; class Gastropoda; order Neogastropoda; family Conidae; genus Conus; species Conus canariensis. Next base: position 33,590,159 of record CM065716.1, on the reverse strand, counting down.
GAGCACTCTAAATATGATTATTTTCCTGGGCTTTCCAAACTTAATTGATCTGATATTAGCAAACAATCCGATTGTTTCACAAAAGAGAACACCAAATAACATTGTGCATTATGTATTGAGAAAATTAGATGTATCAAGAACAAATCTGATAAATACTGACATCATTTCATCAACGTACCTCCTTCGACTGCGATGTTTGAATTTGTCGTTTTCTTACATTAAACGTATCTCATCAGTAGGTTTTAAAAATACACCAGTACTTACACGGCTAGATATAAGAGGGAGTCCGGTTAACACATTTCCTTTGGATTCATTGTCCACATTGAAAGGTCTTAAACTTATTTCTGCTTCAAACTATATGTTTTGCTGCTTGAACATTCTACCTAAAACTTCCCACACCTTGAGGTGTTTAGCACCGCAGCCTTTGATTCCGTCATGCGAAATGTTGCTGCCAAGTGAAGTGCATAGCCTGTTCCTTTGGTTGTTTAGTTTTATTTCGGTTATTGGCAATGTAGTTTGCCTCACTCCTGTATGTTTGACAATGAGCATGTCTAAATCAAATGTGAACACGTTTACTGTTCACTTGTATATTGCAAACATATGTATGGGCCTCCACACAAGCATAGTCTCAATAGCGAACAACATATATGAAAACTCCATCAATTTTGAAAAGTCGTGGCCAAACAATATGATTTGTAAAGCTGCTGGCGTTCTAGCCTTTGTTTCTTATGAAGTGTCCGTGCTAATAATCTCCTTTATAACAATAGATCACGTGATACTATTTAACTTTCCATTTACGACGTGGTCATTTTCCCAGACTAAGGCAGTTGTAACATGCACTGCAACATGGTTGTTTGGAATTACACTTGCATTGACATCGTTCCTTCCCGGACTGTCGGAATGGAAACTGCTTGGCCAGTCTGCCTTGTGCCGTCCAATCCAGTTTGATTGCTATAACTCTAACCATGATTTACACCTGTTTAAAATTACTGCCACATTCAACCTTCTGCTTAGCGCAAGTACAATTATTTGTCAAGCCATCGTTTATAAACAAACGCCCAAATACAGATTTTTAGCCGATTCCAATAAAAAATCAGTATATTCCTCTGTGCAATTGTTGACAAAAGTAGTTGGAATCGACTCCATTTCACGGTTTTCTTTTGTTTTTTTCTGTGCGATGGCTGCAGATAGAGATGGTTCCTCGGTACCGTTCCACTTGGCTATGACTGTGTTCATGTTTCCTCTCAGTTCTTCGCTGATTCCAATTTTACATATGTGGACGGTTGTCTCTGAAAAACGGAAGACAACGCAAGAAAAAAGACTGCTGCGGATTTTAAGGTCAAGACTTAAAATACGCAAACAGGAGTGAACATATTTATTATCTGATGATTTGATAACATGCGTACGTTTAACTGTCATCAAAATTATAATAAACTGATTGAAACGCGTTCATCATTAACTAGATGGATATTGACGCACACTTCACAAATGTACGTTAAGTTTATAATGAAAAAATGGAGATGATGTACAAATTTGAGTTGATCTTGGTGTGTGGTGTGTGTGTGTGTGTGTGTGTGTGTGTGTGTGTGTGTGTGTGTGTGTGTGTGTGTGTGTGTAAAATTCTCACTAAAACTCACACCGCGCCTCAACAAAACGACGTCAACAGGATGATTTGAATAAAATGAATACTAAAACAAGTTGAACGTCTTTTCCAACGGGGACAACTTTAATACCCAAGCTTTCGCCACAAAGGCTTCTTCATTCCTGAAGAAGCCTTTGTGGCGAAAGCTTGGGTGTTAAAGTTATACCCAAGCTTTCGCCACAAAAGCTTCTTCATTCCTGAAGAAGCCTTTGTGGCGAAAGCTTGGGTATTAAAGTTGTCCCTGTGGGAAAAGACGTTCAACTTGTTGTAGTATTCATTATATATATATATATTATATATATTCGGCACTTCCTTCGCCGTGGTTATCCCCTCTCCATCCTTCCAAGAGCAAGGCAGAAAGCAGAAAACACCCCTAGACTGGATACATTAGAATACAGGTCTAAAAGAAAAAATTCCAGAGTACCTTTAGTTGTAACACGTAATCCTTTAAATCCCCCACTGCGAACCTGGCTGAAAGAACAACTACCGGTTCTGCACAATAGTACTAAGATGAGAAAGGCTGCACCAGTACAACCAATTGTGGGGGAAAGGAACTGTAATTCTCTGAAAAACATTTTAATGCCCTCTGCCCTACCACTCTCAGTTGCAGCCCAAGGTGAAACAGGATGTTATGAATGCTTGAAAAAATGTGTAATATGTGTAGAACACATGATGCAAAGTAAATATTTTACTAGTTCTAGAACTGGAGAAAAGTTTACCATAAGAGACAAGCTTGACTGTGAGAGCAGTAATATCATCTATCTGTTATTCTGTGATAAATGCCAACATGCACAGTACGTGGGTGAAACTAAAAATTCTCTGAAAACAAGATTCTACCAGCATAGGTCAAATATAAAAAAAAGAACACCGGTACCTTAGTCACTCGACACTTTAATCAAAATGACCATTCTCTGACAGACATGAAATGTATTTTAATTTTTCAGCATTATAGACATGAAATGTATTGTAATAGAAAGAGTGTGGTATCTTAACCTCACTTCAAGGCTTAAAAGAGAACTATTCTGGATCCACAAACTAAAGACTTTATTTCCTTTGGGCCTCAATACTTTGGAGGCATAATTGTCAGTTTCCTTTCCTCTCCCTTCCTTTCCTCCCCTCACCCCCTCACCTCTGATCTTAATTCATTCTATGTATCTATTTAATCATCACAGTGTGTGTCTACTAAAAGGTTTTTTTTTTATTCACAGGCTCCACGCAATACTATTTTAAATGCAGACTTAATCTCTTTTACTGAATAAAGTGAGTGAGTGAGTGAATGAGAGTGTGTGTATGTAAATGTGTGTGTGTGTGTGTGTGTGTGTGTGTGTGTGTGTGTGTGTGTGTGTGGTGTGTGTGTGTGTGTGTGTGTGTGTGTGTGTGTGCGTGTGCGTGTGTGTGTGTGGGATGGGGGGATTGGGGGGGGGGGGACTGAGGGGGGGGGGGGGCTGGGGGGAGAGGGATGAGTGGGGTGATTCATTTTCTATTCTATATGTTCATTTGTACATCTGTGTACTATTTTATGCCATTCCGTCCTATTCGGCATCTCTTATTTTGTGTGGTATTATCAGACTTATTGTCTTGCAATGCACTTCTTATCTCTTCTTGTTTTGTTATATTGCCTTCGAGCACCCCCCCTTCCCCCCTCCCCCCCCCCCCCCTTTTTTCCCACCGTAACAACCTAACCCCTCCCCTTCCTCTCTCACTTTTTCACCCTCCCCCCCTCCCCCCATCTCTCTCTCCCTCTCTCTCTCTGTGTCATGTTTGGCTGCCTGGATCCCAGTCTGTTAACCCCCTACTTCCATCCTCTCTCTCTCTCTCTCTCTCTCTCTCTCTCTCTCTCTCTCTCTTTCTCAATGCCTATTCTTAACCCCGCCCTCCCCCCCCCCCCCCCCCGAGTCTCTCTTCCTCCCTCTTTGTCTGTCTGTCTGCCTACCTGGTTTTTTCTCTCCCCCCCCCCTCACTCTGCGCCTCTCCTCTCTCTCTCTCTCTCTCTCTCTCTCTCTCTCTCTCTTTCCAAACACCCCCCCCCCCTTACTCCTTTCTTTCCCTCTCTGCCTCCCCCTCCTTCTCGATATGACCATAGAACTAAATAGTGGGTAACAGACCATATTCATTATGTGGCAGGATATGTTCTCGTATATGTTTTTTAACATATCTGTATGTTATTCCTTGTAAACCACAGTTGATAGTTATGTTATGACGTTACACTTTTTGAACGTACGACTTAATGGAAAGTATATGATTTTTAACTTGGACATTCTCTACAGTTTAAAATATGGTAACGTTTTATGTCGTATATTGTGTTATCTCTTTGAGATCTTCAACTGTACTGCTGAGGCACACTTTTGTCTGGAAATCTGCCTTTCATGGAACTTTTTGTTGTCTTAGACAGGGACATTTTATACAGACAAAAATACTGTTCTTGGGATCGTTGGAAAAGAAATACTTGAGATGTACTCGTGCCCCCTACTTCCCCTCTCCCCTGCTCCCCCCTCCCCCTTTTTTTCCTCCACCCCCTCCCTCCCTTCCCTGTCTCCTTCTTTCTCCCTCCCTGTAGCTCTCGCTCTCTCTCAGCTCGCCCCTCTCACTTAAATTATTCCTCCCTCTCTCTGTACCAAAACTTGCCGACTCCCGGGGTTTTCCTCCCTCTTCACTTATCCCCCCCCCCTTTTTTTTTTACAACCTCCCCCCTCCCCCCCCCCCCCCCAACTCCCCGCCCTCTCTCTTGTGCGCGCAGGCGGTTTCTCTCTCTCTCTCTCTCTCTCTCTCTCTCTCTCTCTCTCTCTCTCTCTCTTTCCTACCCCTATTTTCTCGTGTTCCCCGTAGCTTACTACCCTTCCACCGTTGTCCTTTCTCTAACCATTGGAACTGTGGTGAACTGTTTTTTAAAAAGTGTGAACGGAGGCTGCTACATGCAATTCAATCATTAAAGTCCCTTGAGGAAGACCAAAAGAGGTCGAAATATTGGGAAATATTTTACGTGATTGTTGTTGAATTCTTTGTTTGGATGTTTTTATATATATATATATATATATATATATATATATATATATAATATAATGCTGAACAATTAAGTAGTGGGTGAAAACAAGTGTGGCTTAACAATTCTTCCATCATTATAGTAATGACTTGGCAAAGATTTGAAATGTTAAAAAAGGGAAAATGTATATAATAAAAATGAAAACCCTTCACTAGCTGCATGAGGGAACCATCGCAATCCCTCTCGAAGGCAGATCTATATGTATCGCCTGCTCCTAGGCCTTTCGTCCGCTGGATCGAAACTCATCAGGGAGACACGGCTGATTGTGTCTGTGCTCTCGAGAAGTCTGTCTTTGAGGGATGTCGAGATTTCCAAGAAGCTGACTGACTGTGAAATGGTGTATGTAAATTTGATGGATGGATGGAAGGTCTTAGCAAAGTTGCAGCTGTGGAGGTATTGTTCCGGCACAGATGTGGCTCCCAGTCCATCATGTGGCTCCCAGTCCATCATCTACGTATCTTTTGTAGAGCTCTGGTGTTGGGCCTCTATGAGAGGTTAGTAGGCGGTATTCCAGATGTGGCACCCAGTCCATCATGTGGCTCCCAGTCCAACATCTATGTATCTTTTGTAGAGCTCTGGTGTTGGGCCTCTATGAGAGGTTAGCAGGCGGTATTCCAGATGTGGCTTCCAGTCCATCATGTGGCTCCCAGTCCATCATCTATGTATCTTTTGTAGAGCTCTGGTGTTGGGCCTCTATGAGAGGTTAGTAGGCGGTTTGTCCTGACAGTCAGGTGTGAAGTCTCTCCTCCTCCTTCCTCTTCCCCTTCCTCCTTTCTCGAAGTATTATATCAGCAAGGGAGATAACAAAAAAATATGGAACAGTCTGAGTGGTCAGCTTTGCTGTTCAATAACCCAAGCATTGTCAGCGGCTAAGAATTGTCTAGAGGCGGGTGAACACTGTTAACCGGATGTGTCGGACGTCTTTTTGACAGCTGTGCACTTGATTAACTTATTTTAGTTAAATAAACAAACGATCGGACACCAAGAATGCCACGAAGTTAACAGTATATCTACTGGATACCTCCATCCGAGTTTTTGGAACTTTCGGTCAGCGTGATGTGGAGAAATCGGCGCTGAAATGACTGTCAGTGTTGTTGACAGTGTGCAGTGTTCTGGCCCGCCATAAAAAGAGAAAACAGCGTACGCATGCTGGTGCAGGTTCAGGCTCTAGTTCCTCCAACAACTCGAGTGTTAACAGTGGCAAAGACACCCCGAAGAAACAGAAGGTGGAAACTAGTACACCATTGTCCGGGCCAGTGAAAGAGACTCTTTCTAAATTTGTTTTTCAACCGCGAGAGAACAAAATGGAGGACAAGGGGAACGACTCACTCCCAAACCAGTCAAACGAGTTGACGTTTTCTCCCGTACTCGCGATTCTTCACCGGCAAGAGGAACCCCAGCACTGTACGAATGCCGATCTGATGGCAAAACTCTGTGCCAACGGAGCTGAACTTGCCAAGCTGGCTCTTACGGTGGAGGAACTGAAGGCTGCCCTGTTCTCAGTCCAGACTGAGAACGATAAGCTTCGTCGAGAGCTAACCGACGCCCGGAAGCGAGAGCAGCAGACGGCCACCCAGCTAGCTGAAATACGGCACCTTGCAGAGCTGGCCGATCGTCGTTCCGAGGACGTTTCCGCATACGTACGGAGGAACAACCTGCGTATGTACGGGATGCAGGAAGGGGAAAGCGGGGCCGTCGAGACGGGGGTACAGTGCGAGAAGGTGCTTTCTCTGTTCAACCGTAAACTGAACATCGGGGTGAAGAGAGAAGACTTTGAGGCAGTGCATAGGGTCGGTTCCAAACAGGGTTCCAGTGCTTCCAAAAACTCTTGCCGCGGGATTATTGTTCGTTTTGTTTCCCGTCGGGTTAGGGACTCTGTGCTCTACGCGCGCAAGAAGTTGAAAGGAACCGGGGTCACTATGGTGGAAGATCTGACCCCACGGGCCTATCAGCTGCTATGTTCAGTGCGGAACGAGAGGGACATTTGCTAGCAGGCGTGGACGAAGAACGGTGCAGTGGTGGTGAAGACTGTGACCGGACGAATCTCAACTGTGAAATCTCTTGCCGAATTTAGGCAACTGCGTTAGAATTGTTTCTTTCTTCTTTTGTGTGTCACGCCGTCACTTTCACCTTTGCTTTGACATTGTGTCGTCTGCTCGAACTGTAAGCAGACCAAATTAATTTAACCAGCGTGCGACTATTTTCTGTGTAAAATCGTAAGTGTGAAGGTTTGAGAATTCTTAAAGGTTTGTAATTTAGAAGCTACTTGATGTAATTTCTGTATCTGTGCGCTGACCTTGGCATCCCCCCCCCCCCCCCCCCCCACTTGACATTGTTTACATCTGGGGGTGAAGGTCTTTTGGGATTGGCAAGTTAGGGGAGCAGTCCTTGCGTCGAAGATAGTTGTGGGCAAAAGTAAAGAAAGAAAACACAGCCTTGTGGTACTATTCTTTTTTTTCCATATGTTAGCATTTGGTCTTTGCTCACAGATAATGTGATTGTATGAAGGGATAGTAAATATTTGATCACGTGTTAGACAGTCATACAAGATGATTATGACACGAGTTGTTTGAGGGTGTTATTTTTTTGCCTTTCTCGTCATCGCGCTAGATATTGTAGTAGTAGTTGTAGTAGTAGTAGGCTTCAATGCTCGTTTGGAGCAGGGCGGTGGGCCCTTATATAACAGGTTGGTGTGTGTGTGTGTGTGTGTGTGTGTGTGTGTTGTGTGTGTGTGTGTGTGTGTGTGTGTGTGTGTGTGTGTGTGTGTGTGTGTGTGTGTGTGTAGTTTTATGTCATTGCTTTGTAAGTTGGTCTTTATGTTGTACATTACCTTTTCATTTTCTTCATATCAAGGTGGCGGGGGGGGGGGGGGGGGGGTGAGAGTGAGATTGTAACTGGGTCATGTACACTTTATTTGTGCATTTATAAGATGTTGATATTAATGATGGGTGTGAAACCTTGCTTATTATTACATTGGAAGGTTGAGGCCGAGGTAGCTTCTGTTAAACTTTGGGGATGTGCGACATCACTGTATTTCAAAAAGTGTGTCTCTAGTGTTAGCAACACTTTTGGAGTATTTCTTACTGTTTTTCTTTTGTAGACCTTTTTTAATTGCTATTATCTGTTTACTACTTTAACCTTTCTTGCCAAAACTCAAAATGGTACAGGATAGTTCATTTAAAATTTGTTCTTTGAATTGTAATGGTCTAAATAATAGTAAAAAAAGGAAAGATGTGTTTATTGATTTTTTGAGAAAAAAAAGCAGCTCATGTTTATTGTCTTCAAGAGACACACTTAAAGGAAGACTCTGAGAATTTTATCCGAGCCAGCTGGGGATATAATGTATGGCTGTGTGGTACGGAAACTAACAAAATGGTGTCGCTGTTCTTTTTAATAATAACTTTGAGTACAAGATACATGATGTTATAAGAGACCAGCATGGGTGTTACATTGTTATGAAGTTTCAATTTTTTTTTTAATGGCTGACAAGACTTGTTTATTTCATCATTCGAAAAAGAAAACAAAAAACAAAAACAAACAAACAAAAAAACCAACAACGTCAAGTCAAATATCTAAGACAGAAACTTTACTGCTAAGCCGATCAAAAGAGTTTATAGAAAAATGACACATTATCTATGCCATGTTCATCAATAACCATCGCAGTAACCATTCCACCACAAAATTTGAACTACCATATTTTTTTTTTAACAAAAAGAAAATATAATAACGATCAGCGTCTTCGTCAATTTGTGAGACTGCTACTGTTGTGATGGCAAATAAATAAGAGGAAAGCAAAGAAGGAAAGAAGAGTAAACAGAGGTTTGGAGGTGATGGTCGAGCAACAGAAGGGAGAGGAAGGGTGGGTGAGGACGGGGGCATGAGTGGGGGGGGGGGGCTAGGGGGGAAGGGGATGCTGGGGGGGATACAACAGGCTGGTGGAAAGAAAGATATACGCTCAGGAAAACACAGGCACAGGCACAGAGAGAGATAGAGAGAGAGAGAGAGAGAGAGAGAGAGAGAGAGAGAGAGGAGAGAGAGAGAGAGAGAGAGAGATTGTAGTGGTAAAGGGATGGGGTTAAGGGGAGGGTAGTAGTCAAGATGTCAATGATGTGTTGCACCGTGGGAACAAGAGAGGGAAAAAGGAAAATAACTGACAAACTATACGCCTGATATTAAAACTCAGCGAAGTAAGTTAGGCCTTATGGCAGAGACATTCATATTGTAGATATTCATGCAGCATTCAAGAGTATATAAAAAGCATACTTTGTTAACAAAGTCTTAAAATTCTATCAGAGGTTTATACGGGAGCCATTGATGATCAAAAAGTTTTTTTCCTCTTTCATTGCATTACAGTAGCACTCTATTGAGTATCTTTGTTTCAGTAGCCCGATGAAAGCAGTAATGCGTGGTTTGCTCCTTTTCCATTTACATTTGTAAATATAGAATCTAGCCAATAAAAGTATCAGATCTAACACCTTATCAGTGATAACGCCCTCATTGGTCCCAAATAAAATAAGATTTTCAGAAAAAGTTAGATTAACACACGTTTCACAAGTACTGTTCAGCAGTCTCTCCAGACTGTTCCAAAATTTTTTTGCAGCATGACAGTTCCAAAATAAATGTATAATAGTTTCTTCTTCCTCATCACACAAGGCACACAGAGACGATTCAATAATTTTGCGAAGAAATAGATATCTGCCTGTCGAAAGGATTCTAAGTAACAATCTATACTGGAACCATCTTAACTGTGTGTCAGTGGTCGAAATTAGACATTTTCTAAATATGTTTTTCCAAGTCAAGTTTGCATAGTAGGTGTTCCATTTATTAAGACCTGCAGGACGAATTGGCGAGTCGACAAGAACTGAATATACACATTTATTCGAATGTTCAATTCTTAAAAAAAGGTTTACTTTGGTGAACTTATACGGGCCTAGTGGTGGTGATAGCCCCGAATTTTTCGATAGTGTTTGTGAACTCATTGAAGGCTTTGGCAACCAACATGTAATTATAACTGGAGACTGGAATTGTGCCCTTAATTTAAAAATGGATGTTAGAAATTATACAAGTGTCACTAATCGTCCAAGAACCCGAGCAAAAATCAATGATATAATGACTAAATACAATCTGTTCGATGTTTACAGAGAAATATACCCCGAAAAAAGAAACTATACATGGCGGAAATTTACTCTTACAAACAAGCAAGACTTGACTACTTTATGATCACTGAAGAATTAATAATGGAAGTTAATGATGTTTACATAGATCCTGGATATCGATCAGATCATTCTCTTGTCACATTGCTTTAAAAAAAAAAATCATTTCAAACACGACAGACTTTTTTGTAAATTCAATAATAGTTTATTCAGAGATAGGCAATATGTTTAAAAAATTAGAGAGCTGATCAGCGATATCAAGAAACAGTATGCATTACCTGTATACAACTTAGATAATATGCATAAAATTAGTCATGAAAACCTCTCTTTTCAAATTGCAGGTCACCTCTTTTTGAGACATTAATGCTTGAAATAAGAGGCAAAACAATTTCTTATAGTACTTATAAGAAAAAAATGGATACTCAAAGAGAACATGACCTAGAAACAAAAATAAAAAACATTGAACAGAATTTACAAGAAGAAACTGTTCCTCATTTAGAAAACCTAAAAACAGAATTGCAAGAAATCAGGAATTACAGACTTGAAGCCATGGCAATGCGCTCGGGATTTCACTGGCTAAGTCAAGGGGGAAAAGTGAATAAATATTTTTGCAATCTTGAAAATCGAAATTTTCTTGATAAATCTATCCCTTTTTTAGAAAAAGAGGATGGTTCAGTCATTTCTGAACAAAAAAGTATCCTCCTTGAGATAAAAAAATTTTATGAACAATTATACAGCTTAAGAGATATAACTGATATGAATATTTCTGAAGAGCTTCCGGATGCTCCAGTATTATCCAAGGAGGAGAGCTCCTCATTAGAGGTTTGATTACACTAGAAGAGGCAGTTACTGCTCTGAAACAGATGAAAATTTTTAAGAGCCCTGGGCCCAATGAGTTTACCGTTGAATGTTTTAAGTTTTTCTTTGTAGATATTGGAACTTTCCTTGTACGTTCAATTAATGAAGGTTTTGCTAAAGGCCAATTATCAACTACCCAGCGACAGTGAACCATAATATGTATCCCCAAGGAAGGGAAGCCGAAAAGATTTGTGAAAAACTGGGCCCCATCTCTTTGTTGAACACCACATATAAGATAGCTTCTGCTTGTGTTGCCAATCGATTGAAAAGTGTTCTTCCAAACATTATACATGAGAGTCAAAGAGGTTTTTTGAAGGGCGGATTTATCGGAGAGAATATAAGGTTGATGTATGACATGTTATTGTACAAAAAAAAAGGGGCAGCAGAGGGACATCCGGAGTCATGAACCGGGTGTGGCCCAACCCCCCTAGAGTGTCAGGAGATAAGGGCCGAAACACTTGCTTGAAGGGGGCTTCTCTTCTGAGGACTCTCTGCTGCCACGCTATCCACGAGTTTCTTTCTACTGATGCATGGGTAAACCATTGACTTCCGGGAATAGGCCGGAGGACGTCCGGGAAAGACCGGAGGACACTGGGAAAGAACAGAACCAAGGGCTCTGTGGGCTGGCTCCCCACTTTGCCTTAAACATGTGGCTACTAAGAATAAAAGGAAAAGATGCTCCCAGGATTCACCGAAAGGGGGAGAGAATGATGAATCCATCGGTGCTCAACCAATCATGACTGCAAATCCCAAACGGACTATGAACATGGACCAAATGGAATATCCATGTGTCTGTGGAAAGCGTTTCGCTACCACCCGTGGCATGAAGATCCACAGAACAAAGATGGGATGTGTGAAGACTCATCTGAATGAGCAGCAGCGCACTGCATCAGCAGATAAGACGTCGGAAGACCAAGGCCAGGATTTAAACCACAGTGCCAAGGACATCCACGCTGTTGGTTCGGATGAGGAATTTGCACAGGCCCTCGATGCTAGGCGCCTGAAACTCAACCTGCCACGAGCAAACGAAACTGAAGATTGGGAGAAACTAGATGCAAAAATCGTCCAAAGACTCGATGCACTGATAGGGAAAAGCACCCTGGAACACAAACTAGCCACATATGGGGACATTGTGCATGCCACATGTAGAGACGCCTATGGAGCAAAACTACCCAAAGAGAAAACACCTCCAAAAAAATCCAGACGCCAAGAAAAGATGGACAAGATCAGGGTCCAAAAGAAAAACCTCAAGATGCAAATGAAGACCGCATTGCCAGCTGAAAAACAAGGCTTGGAAAAACTGTGGAAAGACCTGAAAGAAAAACACAGCGCCCTCAGCAAAGCGGAATCTGCGAGGAAGAGGAAGAGCAAAAAGAAGAAGACACAAGAGCGCTTCTTCAGAGACCCCTTCCAGTTTGCCAGAACACTGTTTGAGCAGCCAAAATCTGGGACCCTAAGTGTGGACAAAGGAGTTCTTGAGCAGCATCTGAGGAAAACATACTCTGACCCACAGAGCAAAGCACCACTCGACATTCAAGGTCTGGTGTGGCCAACCAACACTGAGGAACAGTTCAATGGCAAGCCTCCAACGTTGGCGGAAATCAAGAAGGTGGTCGACAAAGCCAGAGCCAAATCATCACCAGGGCCAAACGGAATACCTTACCAGCTTTACAAGAAATGTCCCAAAGTGCTGGAGTGGCTCCACAGGCTGCTGCGATCGGCTTGGAGAAACCAGAAGATCAGCGGCCAGTGGATGACGGCAGATGGTGTGTACATCCCCAAAGAGCAAAACTCAAGTGACATCAGCCAGTTCAGGCCAATATCACTACTGAACGTCGAAGGGAAAATCTTCTTCTCTGTCATGGCAGCAAGGCTGACCAAGTACCTGATGGAAAACAAGTACTTGGATGTGTCAGTCCAGAAAGGTGGCATCCCAGGCGTGGCTGGCTGTGTAGAACACGCCACAATGATCTGGGACGCAATCCAAAGAGCAAAAACAGAAAAGAGAGACCTGGACGTAGTGTGGCTTGATCTGGCAAACGCATATGGATCTGTGCCCCATGAGATGATACAGTTGGCTCTTGAGATGTACCATGTGCCAAAGAACATCCGCGACATGCTTAAGAAGTACTTCAATGGCTTCTCAATGCGGTTCTCTACCAAGGAGTACACAACAGACTGGATCAACTTGGAAGTGGGTATTGCAATGGGCTGTGCAATTTCCCCAATACTGTTCGTGCTGGCAATGGAACTCATCTTGAAAGCAGCAACAAACAACGCGAGACAAACAGACCTTGGCGATGGATACAAGATGCCTCCTCTCAAGGCCTTCATGGATGACACTACAGTGATTTCATCCAGAGAAGACGAGACACGTCATGTGCTGGAGAGGCTGGACGACATAGTTGCCTCATCCAGAATGAAGTTCAAGCCAAAGAAATCACGGAGTCTCTCACTGAGGAAAGGAAAAGTGGCCGGATCTGTGGTCTTCAGTGTTGCCAACCAGGCCATTCCAACAGTCACAGAAGAACCAGTCAAGAGCCTTGGAAGATGGTATGATGATACGCTGAAAGACACACAAAGAGCAAAAGAAACCAAGCAGATGGCGGAGGAAGGCTTGGAGACCATTGACCAGTGTGGGCTCCCTGGCAAATACAAGGTCTGGTGTCTGCTGTTCATGCTGATACCAAAGCTCCTATGGCCTCTGATGATATACGACATCTCCACCAGCATAGTGGAGGCAATGGAAGCCAAAATCAACAAGTTCACAAGGAAATGGCTTGGTGTCCCACCCTGTCTGACTGACATAGCGCTGTACTGTCGCCAAGCAAAGCTGAAACTACCACTGAAATCCATCCTGGAGGAATACAAAGCAGGGAAGATCAGACTTCAAAGCATGCTGGAGGACTCAGGAGACAAGGTGGTAGAAGCAATCAAGCCCCAGCTGAAGACAGGCAGAAAATGGAAAGTTCAAGAGGCGATGGATTCTGCAAAAGAAAGTCTCAAGATCAGAGAAATAACAGGACACACACAGACCAACAGACAAGGACTGGGGGTGACCAAAACTGAATGGTGGTGAAAGGCCAAAGGAAAAGCCAAAAGAGACATGATGATTCAGGAGATGAGAAAAGAAGAAGACCAAAAAAGACTTCAAAAAGCAGTCCAGCAGAGCCAGCAAGGGCAATGGACAACGTGGGAGAATGCACTCCAAAGAAGTCTCACTTGGAATGACATTTGGCACATGGCCCCTCTCAGGATCAGCTTCATTCTCAGATCTGCATATGACCTTCTGCCCTCAAATGCAAACCTGGTGAAGTGGGGGAAAACAGACGATCCTGCATGCCCCCTCTGCCATGAAAAACAAACAGTGGAGCATGTCCTAAGTTCATGTAAAGTAGCCCTGGCTCAAGGAAGGTACACATGGAGGCACAACCAAGTGCTCAAAGAGATTGTACAAGTAGTCTGGGCTAGTACCAACACCACAAAAGGGAAAATCAGGACTCCAAAAGCACCCACAACATTCTTCACGGCAGGAGGCAGCAAATCATGGCCAAGAACAACAGTGCCACTCGAAACATGCAGGCAGAGTCTGCTGGACGGGGCAGATGACTGGGAGTGCACTGCAGACCTCCCAGAATGGAAGAGTCACCCAGAGATCATCAGCAAGAGTGGCATGAGACCAGACATAGTAGTCCACTCTAAGTCAACCAAGCAGCTGATCATGATCGAGCTCACGGTGCCATATGAGAACAGAATGGAGGCAGCTCAAATCTACAAGACTGAAAAGTATGCTGATCTGGCAAACAGCCTGAGGAGAGAAGGCTATCAGGTCAAAGTCCTCACTGCAGAAATTGGAGCTAGGGGATTTGTAGGAACGTCTGCATACAGCCTCATGAAACAGCTCTCAGTTGCAGGGAAGGAAAAAACCAGAGCCCTGAAAGCAATGGCAGAAGCGGCAGAGAGGTGTTCAAGCTGGATCTGGTCAAGGAGGAACAAAAGTGAACTTCATAAGGCTTAATTTCCCTACAAATATCAGGTGTCCCTGTGGCTCAGTGGTTAAAGCGCGAGTCATTAAGTGGAAAATGAGCATGTCCAGAGGGTCATGGGTTCGAATCCCAGCCATGGCTCGTCCCAAGATGGGAAAAAAAGGGGCAGCAGAGGGACATCCGGAGTCATGAACCGGGTGTGGCCCAACCCCCCTAGAGTGTCAGGAGATAAGGGCCGAAACACTTGCTTGAAGGGGGCTTCTCTTCTGAGGACTCTCTGCTGCCACGCTCTCCACGAGTTTCTTTCTACTACACTGACAAGGACAATATTCCAGGAATGCTCTTTTTTGTTGACTTTGAGAATGTGTGATAGCGTCACATGGTCATTCTTACATAACTGCCTTAAATTTTTCAAGTTTGGACCTGACTAAATTAATTGGATAAGAACATTTTATTCACAAATTTCTGCCTGTATTTCTGTAAATGGCCAGTACTCCCCATGGTTTCCGATTGAGAGAGGGGTGGGACAGGGGGACCCATCATCCCCTTATCTATACCTAATTTGTGCTGAGGTTCTGTCATTAATGATTCGCTCTAATGAGCATATTAAAGGAATTAAAGTTGTTAACAAGGAAACATTACGGTCACAATTTGCTGATGACACTAGTTTATGTCTAGATGGTTCAGAAAGATCTTTTAATGAGGCGGTATCTGTCCTTACTAAATTTTTACAAATTTCAGGTTTAAAAATCAATTTTGACAAGTCACAAGTAGTATGGTTGGGGAGTAGAAAGAATTGTGGAATTAGATTTATGAGGGACAAAAATTTTGTTTGGGATCCAGGTACTTTCAAAAATCTCGGTATCAAATTCTCCACTAACACAAATATTATTTTACAGATTAATTTTGAAGATAAACTCTTTTAAATAAAAAGAGTCCTGGCTTTTTGGAAAAAAAAGAAATATAACTCCTTTTGGAAAAATAACTGTTATTAAAACTTTGGCATTTTCTAATATTGTTCATTTATTGATTAACCTACCAGACCCCCCAGAGGATTTTATTGTTGCTTTAGAAAAAGAATTGTATAGTTTTTTTATGGAACGGTAGAAAAAGTAAAATAAAAAATTCTGTGGTTCAAACGCAGTACTGTGAAGGTGGATTAAAAATGTTAAATGTAATTTTTTTATTTCTACTATGAAGATAAGTTGGCTGAGAAGATTAATGTATGAGTCAGGTTGGCGGGAATGTTACCATTAATATGTTCCATAAGCTGGACAATATAAAAAACTTTGGTGCTGAATTTTCTAATGTTATTATGCAAGATGTCAATAATCCATTCTGGAATGATGTGATGAAACACTACAAGAAACTGTGCTCAGAGTGCTGTCCGACTACAGTACATGATTTCATGTCAGAGTGTATTCATTACAATATTAAAATTTTAAGAGATAAAAAAAAGTTATTTTTGTACAGGAATGGTGTAATTATGGCATTTTCTTCAATACACACTCGATTAATGAAAATGGGCATTGGATGACCTTCCATGAATTTTTAATTAAATATCAAAGTATAAGAACAAACTTTCTCTTGTATGAAGGCATGATAAATGCCATTCGCCACTATTGCCCAAAACTTAATGTTATCATAACTAATCAATATAAACTCTTAGACCAAAAAGACTGGTTTTGCATTAAAAGAGGCAACAAATACGTACAAAAAACTTTAAATGAAAATAATGCCTCTCCCGCTGCTATTAATAAATAGAATAATCTTTTTGTAAATCTTAATTGGAAACAAATATTCCTTCATATTTTAAAAGTTTCTACTGACGTCCAGCTTAGATGGTTCCAATGTTGACTTCTACATAGATTGCTGCCAACCCAGAAATACCTATTTCAATGCAAAATTGTTGATTCACCATTATGTAACTTTTGTGATCATGAACAACAGACTATTACACACATGCTTTTCGACTGTAATATTGTGCAGCGGTTTTGGAGAAATCTTCAAAACCTGCTAATGGATAAATGTCAGCACTGCGCTAATCTGTTTCTTGAGAAAGAGTTACTTCTGTTTGGAGTGAAACAAAATGTGGAAACTGACAAAGTTCTTAACTTTATTCTGCTGTTTGCTACGTTTTATGTTTACAAATGTAAACTACAAAATAACCACCCACACCTTTATGTTTTCCTTACAATCTTAAGTTATAGATTTAAATTGGAAAAATACTTAGCCTTTCTGAACTATGATTCAGATCAATTTGACAAAACCTGGTTTCCCTATTCCTCTATCATTTCCTAGCTTTATTGTGACTTCGTTTTTTGTAACAACTCTTATATATGTACACATAGTCCCAATTTGAGTATCCCAACCTAGATAATGCTACGTAGTTGAGAATGGTAGACGCTGGTATCTTCTAACATAACTAGCCGTCCATTCTCTTGTTGTAATTACCCATCTTAATTTTTTTTTCTCTCTCCCAGCCTCTCGCCCCTGCCACCCCTTGGTATTTTCCTTGTTTTTGAGGTTATACATCTGTACATGTGTGTGTGTGTGTGTGTGTGTGTGTGTGTGTGTGTGTGTGTGTGTGTGTGTGTGTGTGTGTGTGTGTGTGTACGTTTATGCATATATATCCTGCTTACAACTCATGTGTGTTTGTGTGTGTGTCTGCGACTTTTTCTTCTTCTTTTTTCTTTGGAGGGGGGGGGGGGGGGGGGGGGGGGGAGGGGGGGCATGCGTGTTTGTTCTCTGATTGTGTCTGACTTCTGTGTTTTTGTACAATTAGTATGCTACATAATTTGTCTTTTTTCGTGTGTGCTTGTTCATTTAAAAACAAAAAAAATTAATCTCTCATTCATTCCTTCAAATACAAAGAACATCAAGACAAGGATATTTTGAATTGAACTCTTTATTGTAACAACTTATACATTTGTACATACATGAATTTGTATTAAGTAAATACTTTCCCAAATTTGTGTTGAGGGATGAATGTGTGAGAAAATGAAGGAATTGTTGAGTGGAGGGACGAGAGATGTGACATTAAATATGTGGGGGAAAAAAGGGAGTATGCCTAGTAAAAAAAAAAAAAACATTGTGTAGAACAACCTTTACTTGGATCTCCTAGGAGATGCAATCGCCCACTGACTGACCAAACAATATAATGCTGAACAATTAAGAAGTGGGTGAAAACAAGTGTGGGTTAACAATTCTTCCATCATTATAGTAATGACTTGGCAAAGATTTGAAATGTTCGAAAAAAAGAGAAAATGTATATAATAAAAATGAAAACCCTTCACTAGCTGCATCAGGGAACCATCGCAATCCCTCTCGAAGGCAGATCTATGTGCATCGCCTGCTCCAAGGCCTTTCATTGGCTGGATCGGAACTCATAAGGGAGAACGGCTGATTGTGTCTGTGCTCTTGGCGTCAAATAGAGACACACCACAGTCCGTAATTCTGTGATGTTCTCACCACCAAGGTTTCAAAGAAGAATCCAACAGCACCCCCAAAGCAGCCAGCGAAAGGTAGTAGAATAAAATAAAACGAAAGTGTGGAGAGGTAAAAAGCTGCTGAAAAACTAAAAACATTATGCAAACAGTTTAAAATGTAGGGGACAATCTTTGAGCCTATGCTTGAGGATCCATTCAAGGATGCAAGTGGTCAGCTCTGCTGTTCAATAACCCAAGCATTGTCAGCGGCTAAGAATTGTGTAGAACAACCTTTATTTGGATCTCCTAGGAGATGCAATCGCCCACTGATTGACCAAACAATATAATGCTGAACAATTAAGAAGTGGGTGAAAACAAGTGTGGGTTAACAATTCTTCCATCGTTGTAGTAATGACTTGGCAAAGATTTGAAATGTTAAAAAAAGAAAAAGGGAAAATGTATATAATAAATATGAAAACCCTTCACTAGCTATATATATATATATATATATATATATATATATATATGTATATGTATGTATGTGTGTGTGTGTGTGTGTGTGTGTGTGTGTGTGTGTGTGTGTGTGTGTGTGTGTGTGTGTGTTTGCTTTAATAGTTGATTAGGATTGTTTTTGTTGGATCGCATGAAACCGCAACAGTAAATAAACGCATTTTGTGGCCCTGTAGGATTTTCGTGGGATACATGTCATTGACATCAACACTGTTGGTTGTAGCACTACTAGCGACAGGAATTATATCAGGGCTGATTAAATGTTGAAGCAACTGAAATGTAGATTAAAGAGGAAAGGCTGATGAACAAACTTAAATTGATGCCAGAAAATGGAAGGACTAAACGTGAGACTAAATTAGTTTGAGCTAATTCTTTCAGTGACAGAATGCCGTTTTAGATAGGAGAGCGCATGATTCGTTAAATATGCAGTGATGAGTTTTCACTTGTGATGTAATTACATATCATCAACGCGTATTTACTTATCGATAGCAGACTAATCACTCATTATTAGATAGCTGAAGTAACAGGCACTGTACTCAATGTCCTGTTCTGTGGTTATTAGTGAAAACAGTGTGGTTGATGGAACACAGAGCACATATACAAGCTTTTGAAAAGAGGATTTTTTTAAAGAAAAATTTCACCCTTAGCTGCCTTCGCTCATCTAAGAATGGAAACTATGCAGCTTGCATGCATCAAATGTAGTGAAAGATTAGCATAAGGTGAGTTGCTTATAATCTGTAGGCTGGACAACTGAATCAGGGGTCAGAATGGTCTATGGCGTTGTACGAGGTGTTGGCAACGGTGCGTGCCTCATAGGTTATTTTTCTTTTTCTAAATGACACGTGAAGTATGAGTGATAAATAAAACGATCACAGCTGCTTTATAAAAGGCTAAGCGATGTGTTGAAAGATGAAAAACGAAGATTTGATATTCTACAAATGAAGATACTATTTCATTATTGTTTAAATGAAGTGACGCTGGTTTATTTTTCTCTTCTCTTTACAGGAACCCCCCCCCCTCCCCCCCCCCCCCCCCCCCCCTGATGAACTGGGGAATATCATATAGTGTATTTGTTTTTAAATAAGGTCTCGGACACAGTCTATGTTCTGTAGATACATGATGTCGCAAATATTGAAAGGAGTTCACAGCTTGCTGGGGCCAAAGCCAGGAAAGAAGACTATGTAACAAGTCTTTGAGGGCCAAGGTATTTTGTATGTTAAAACAGATTGTGTGTGTGTGTGTGTGTGTGTGTGTGTGTGTGTGTGTGTGTGTGTGTGTGTGTGTGTGTGTGTTCGGGGGCGGAGGGAGCTCTGTTTAAGGGCAACTTTTAAAATAAACTTTTGTTGGTCCATGAACAACTTGTCAATGTTTGAGGTGAAACTCGGACGTCTGTCTAGAGTATTTTTATGTGAATAATGTGAAATTTAGTTAACAGTCAAAAGGGGGTACTCTCATCTGTTTGTCTGACTGGTAGTGTATCAACGTTGCGTGAGCGAGTCTGATAATGGTGATTCCGACGGTAGCTTTGATACCCACCGTCTGAGAGTCGAATCTCGAATGAAAAAAGAAAGTGAGAAGAGCACATGAAAGTATTGTAAGATTGTGTTTCTTTCCC
>CM065716.1:33562427-33564927 GCA_033310375.1 Conus canariensis | reverse complement strand
GACATCCCTCTTGTCTTTACATGTTTGAATGTTCAAATGGTCAGTGTGTGATTTTTGACAGTGTATGTGATCAATTGTTCCACTGTCAAGACAAGTCAGACGAAATGAATTGTGATCAAGGCAGGCTGTATATGACCAAACAGCCATATTTCCCATCCCCTGCTCTGATTAATTTCGATGGTGTGAGTATGTTTATATCAACGCCAATGAAGAGCAATGAATCGTGTCATAGCACTCATTACCGTTGTTCTGGCAAATTCAATGACTGCCTGCCTGTATACACACGGTGCAATGGAATGTACGACTGTCTGCACCACGAGGATGAGGAGGGATGTGAAGACATAAAGTGTCCAGGTTTCTTCCATTGCAGAGGTTCTGGAATCTGTGTCCATGGTGACCACCTGTGTGATGGGTGGCCTCACTGCCCACTGCATGATGACGAGGTGCTGTGTGGCACGGCCTGTCCTCAGGGCTGTCTGTGTCAGGGTCACACCTTTCTGTGTTTTCGTCCCTTTTCAGCATCACTTTTCCCCCAAATTCGTAGTTTGAATGCTACAGGCTCAGGACTGACACTGTCAGACCTTAAAAACCTTGACTTTCTTGTTCATCTGATTCTTGCCCAGTGCTCTCTGTTGTTGATACCAGATATGAAGCTACTGAATTTAAAATTTCTAGACCTCTCTGGAAACAAATTTCTGCATATCAACATGACTTCTTTTGTAGGTCTAGAAAATTTAGAAACACTGCGTTTGTCCAACAATCCTCTTGTCTCTCTCCACACAGGACCATTTTCTGTGACCTACCAAACCAAACTGACACTGATAGATCTATCCCTCACCACTCTCACTGTTTTTAACTCTGAGGTTTTCTCTAATTTTTTGAAATTACGGAAACTAAATTTGACTTTTACTACCATTCATACTGTCAGTTCTAATGGATTTCGGTTTACACCAGAACTTAAGGAACTCTATATAGAAGGTAGTCCTTTAAAATCTTTCACTTCAAACATATTTAAAGATCTTTATCGACTTCAGTTTATCTCTACATACAATTGGCGGTTGTGTTGTCAAGAAATATTCCCTGCTAAATTTAATGTCAAATTCTGCCTCTCTCCTAAAGACGACATTTCATCTTGCGAAGATTTGCTGCAGTCAGGAACGTACCGTGTCTTCCTCTGGCTGACGTGCTGTATGTCAATAATCGGTAATATTTTTTGCCTGTCAGTACGCTTGTGTGTAAAAAACGTAGTATCTTCAATCTCTTTCAATGTGCTTGTCACCAATCTTATTGTGTCTGATTTTCTCATGGGCGTCTACCTAGCAGTTATTGGAACAGCTGATACAGTATTCAGAGGGAAGTATCTCTACAATGATCATGCATGGAAAAGCAGTACAGCCTGCAAAACGGCTGGATTTATTTCCTTTTTGTCCAGCGAGGTATCAGCTCTGATCATCTGGCTCATAACGCTGGACCGTTTTGCTGTGTTGTGTTTTCCATTTAGCACCTGGCGATTGGAGGTTAAATCAGCATCGACAGCTTGTTTCATGACATGGCTTGCAGGATTGTTTCTGGTTTCTCTGCCCTTATTCCCAATCACAAGGCACTGGGAGTTTTATGGTCAGACAGGGATTTGCATTCCGCTGCCAGTATCCTCCACGAGAGAGTTCAAAGGAAGAGTTTATTCTTTCAGTATTTTGATCGTTTTCAATTTCTTTATGTTTGCCATGATCTCTGCTGGTCAAGTTTTCATCTACAGGTCTGTGCAGAAAAACACCTTGAAAGCAGTTACAGCCAACACATCAAACAACGTTACGATCGCTCGGCGGCTGATCACCGTAGCTGTGACAGATTTCGTGTGCTGGTTTCCCATAGGGCTCTGTGGGTTTTTAGCGGCAGCGGGCATTCCCATCCCCGGGGAAGTGAACGTGGCTTTAGCTATCTTCGCGCTGCCTTTAAATTCCGCTCTGAATCCCTTTCTATATACAGTGAACACCTTTGCAGAAAAGCGAAGGAAATCAAATGAAGCAAAACTTCTGAAATGGATGGAATCTCAAACGGACTTAATGTTCGACGGCTAGTGCTGTTCTTCTGGATTTAAGTCAATTCACAAAAAGGGAATTCTTTTTGCTCTTACCCAGAGTTTTGCCATATAAATAGGGACCTCACGTATATTGTGCATGTTGTCTACAAAAAAGGTATTTGATACTTCCCAAGCAAATTATGCACAGTGAACACATCGGATTAGTAATGGAAGAATCACGCTCTGAAGTCATACTTTTGTAAACAGAAGTTTCTGAAGTATAACAGGACATGTACTCTACCTTGAGCATGGCAGTTAGTCAGCATGATCCTGATCATACTTGGGAGAATCATCAGTGAGTTTTTATGCAGCAGATTTCAGATAGCACAGCCACAACTAGGAGAAGGAGACAAATGAACGTTTTGTAATTGCAATACAGAAACACATGGACAATACTAAATAGTGAAATAGGTCCACAGA
>CM065716.1:33557427-33559927 GCA_033310375.1 Conus canariensis | reverse complement strand
AGTTCTCTCTCTCTCTCTCTCTCTCTTATATATATATATATATAATATAGAGAGAGAGAGAGAGAGAGAGAGAGAGCGAAAGAGAGAGAGAGAGAGAGAGGGGAGGGGGGAGAGAGAGAGAGTCCACCGAATGCTTAAAGAGGTCACAAGGGTTTAATAGGTGTCTCTAATTTTCTGCATACGTATACAGAGGGGAGGGGGGAGGGGCGAGGGAGCAATCCCGCATAACTTTCAGTTTCAGCAACGAGCGCTTTATAGTTCACTGAATGCTTAAAGAGGTCACAAGGTGTTTATTATGTGTATCTGATTTTCTTTTTACGCATACAGGGGAGGGGGGGGGGATGGAGCAATTCCGCATAACTTTCAATTTCAGCAAGGAGCGCTTTATATATATTATATATATATATATATATTATTATATATATATATATTATATATATCCTCACGAACAATATAAAAATGTCCTTTAAAAATCTGAAAAAGCTCAACCGTCTAGGGAGCAACATCTGTTGAGAAATATTATTAAAATGAAGTATTAAAATCAACAAACTTGTTTCGAGCCTCTTGCTCTCCTCAGGATATCCTTTGGGGCACACTGTTGGTCTTTTATAGCGTGCGGGACCTGATTTCATTTCTGCATGTGTTATTGCTCATTCGCTGCACGTGTGGTCTGTGTTTCTTGTTGGGGTCTGTTCAGGTGGAGTGCGCTAGCAAAGATTTCCATTTGTGCCTGCAATTCTTTACTATTTCTACTTTTGTGTTCAAAGTTGCTAGGTGGTGTTTACATAGTATTAACCATTTTTCTGTGGAGCATAAGTTGCATTTTTTTTAAAATATTGTTGACGGCCTCGCCGCATTAAACAATAATCCAAGAACTATTGAAAACAAGAAAAAAGAATTATGTACAATCTTCAAAAACCACAACTTAAAAATTACAATAGAAGCAAACAAAAAAGTAGTGTATTACCTAGACATAACATTAGACCTCAATGACCATGCGTACAAACCATACAAACAACCCAATGACATACCAATCTACGTAAATATCAAAAGTAACCACCCACCATCTATACTAAATACAATACCCAATGGTATAAACAAGAGACTATCCAACCTGTCATGCAATGAAAAAGTATCCAATGATGCAGCAACAGAATACCAAGAAGCATTACAAAAAAGTGGTTATAATCACAAATTACATTACAGCCCAGACAACAGCACGAACAGAAATAAGAAAAACAGGAAAAGGAAGATCATATGGTACAACCCACCATATGATGGAAAAGTAAAAACAAACGTAGGAAAAGAATTCTTTAAAATCTTGACAACATCATTCCCAAAAGAACACAAACTGTTCAAAATATTCAACAAAAACACCATTAAGCTATCATACTCATGTATGCCCAACCTTAAAAATATAACTGACTCATCTAACAAAATGAAAAGCAACACAACAAAGAAGGGTGCCGAAAGGACATCTTGCAACTGCACTAAAACAGAACAGTGCCCCCTAAGCAACAAATGTCTTTACAACAATATTGTATATCAAGCTACGGTAACATCAGAAAATGAAAAAGAAACATATATAGGGATCACTGAAAACCACTTCAAAACCAGTTACGCAAACCATAAACAATCATTCAAAAAAGAAAAATACAAAAACCAAACAGAGCTGAGTAAATACATTTGGAGACTTAAAGATAAAAAAAAATAGAGTACAGCATATCATGGAAAATCATAAAAAGAGCAACACCATACAACAATATTTTTTAAAATGCAACTTATGCTCCACAGAAAAATGGTTAATACTATGTAAACACCACCTATCGACTTTGAACACAAAAATAGAAATAGTAAAGAATTGCAGGCACAAATGGAAATCTTTGCTAGCGCACTCCATCTGAACAGACCCCAACAAGAAACACAGACCACACGTGCAGCGAATGAGCAATAACATATGCAGAAATGAAATCAAGTCCCGCACGCTAAAAAAGGCCAACAGCGTGCCCCAAAAGGATATCCTGAGGAGAGCAAGAGGCTCGAAACAAGTTTGTTGATTTTAATACTTCATTGGAATAATTTTCTTAACAAATATATATATATATATATATATATATATGTATGTATGTATGTATGTATGTACACATACATAGTTCACCGAATGCTTAAGAGGTCACAAGGTGTTTATTATGTGTATCTAATTTTCTATATACGCATACAGGAAGGGGGGGGGGGGGAGGGGCGAGGGAGCAATCCCGCATGACTTTCAATTTCAGCAACAAGCGCAGTTAGCTGTCAAACCCTTGCAGCTCAGATATAAAATCCACTCAGCTATGACAGCCATCACCCATTGACTACATCGCCAGTGACTATTTACTTATATTTTACATGATAAGCAAGACCCAGTCTTCAACGTGATTGCATGCTGTTGGTAATTGCGTAGCACCACCCCTCAATTCAGTCTTAGTCAAGCGGTGGGTGTGAGCAATTGTCCGATGAC
>CM065716.1:33544927-33549927 GCA_033310375.1 Conus canariensis | reverse complement strand
AATGAAGCAGCGCACTTTTTGAGAACGGGTGTGTAGAAAGGTGCAGGGAATACATGGAGAAGAACTTGTGTACAATGAAGAGGGAGATGTGGAGATGAGGCTTGTAGAATGGAATCTGAAACATTTGAAAAACTGTGTAGAATGAAGCAGGGAACACCAATCATGAGTAAATGGGTTCAAGTCTGCTTTCTGTGGCAGCATTTCATGCTTAGACAGTTGCAGCTAGCACTTCTGTTGACTGTTAATATGGCTCCTAACTACTTGTAAAACCAGCTTGCATGAAACATGTAAAACCAGCTTGCACCATCAACCATTGTGCATTGCTCTGTTTAGAAAGCCCAGTGGCATAAAATAAAGTAGGAAAAGTTGGAAATCGCGGCACTGACTGAACAAAAGTACAATGTAATCAAAAATGTGTAGAAGAATGGAAATACTGATGGCGAGCGTGGAGCGATGGTGCTTCCCACAAAGCATCCAGACATCAAAGCAAGAAGCAGTGACATTCGTGTTGATTTACACTGGCCACCTTCCATCTTCATCGTCACTGCTTTTTGATCAGGGTGCGCGATAAGGGCTCCTGTGCATCCCTCGTCACGCAAAACGCGCTTGTGAGGACATCCATTAATCAACAGATAAGGTGGTTTGCAGATACATGCTCCAAGGGAAAGGACACAAGTAAATTAGTTCTTTTTAGTGCACCGGTGTGTAAGTGAGTAGCCATGTGCGTGTATAAGCACACACACAACACACACACACACACACACACACACACACACACACACACACACACACACACACACACACATGCGTGAGAAGCATTCAAACACGCATACCAGTATGAACTCACGACGATTGTGTGTGTGTGTGTGTGTGTGTGTGTGTGTGTGTGTGTGTGTGTGTGTGGTGTGTGTGTGTGTGCTGTGCGGCGCGCGTGTGTGTGTGTGTGTGTGTGTGTGTGTGTGTGTGTGTGTGTGCGCGCGCGTGAGTGCGCTCATGTGCATGGGCTAGCCCTGTATCTGCCAGCTTTTGCTATCGGTTAGGCTACAGACAACACAGAATGAAAGCGCATGTGCATATACAACTGTTAGTGTGTTGTGAAACAGGTGATAGAAAGTTTATTTAAAAAGAAAATGCACATCTTCATTTTTCATTTGTTGTTTGTTCTTGACATCATTTATTCTTCTAATTCATCCTGCATAGGAGTTGCTTGTTTATATGTTTATTTGCTTGTTTGTTTTAAATGGCGGCACAACCAGGTAAGGACCGTTTTCACTGTGCATACTCTACTGTACGCAAGTGTACAATCGCTTTTCGGACGAGTTGAAACGAAAGAAAGTCGAGGGGGTAGGTAAGGAGAAGGAAGTTGGATGTGTTCAAGAAGAGGATGTCTCAATTGTGCAATGCCGTGTTTCTTTGAGATGAATATGCTGTATTAGTTCGATTGTAGAAATGAGGTATTTAATTTAGACGACTGGTTTGTATAGAAATCGTATCCATTCCTGGATTGGCCATGTTCTGCTGAATGGTTGAGTTCGGATGTAAAGCAGCTGTAAAATTTCCTTCATTCTAAAAAAGCTTTTGAATGCTTGTATGCACGCATGCGTGCTTACAGTCCCTTCGTGTGGGTGTTCATGTGTGTGTGAGCGTGTGTGTATGCCTGTGTGCATGTGTGTATGAGGCAGTAAGACAGATAGACAGACAAGCAGACAGACAGAGACAGAGAGAGACAGACAGAGAGAGACAGAGAGAGAGAGAGAGTTTGTGTGTGTGTATGTGTGTGTGTGCGTGCGTGTGTGTGTGTGTGTGTGTGTGTGTGTGTGTGTGTGTGTGTGGTGTGTGTGTGTGTGTGTGTGTCTAGATGAAGGAATCTGAGGCACAGGGAGATGGGCCAGGGACGGCTGGAGGGTATGGCCTGCTTCTGGTAATACAGATTACAGTTCTTTTAAATAAGAATGACTAATACGAGGATCACCACTCTTGTAAAAGTGATCATCCATTTATTCCGCAATGCACTCGATTGAGTTGTGCTGTATTGTGCTGTATTCCATGCACCATGTTTTCTTGTATTATGTTTCACCTTACAGCTTGACTGTCAGAACTGATTCTATTGTGTCAGGTCCGAGGTGGCCTCTGTGGTCAGCTGGGCGACAAAACAGCCTGCTTTAACGTGGATCCTCTGTACACAGTTTCGGCTTCTATACCTGTAGAGATAATGCCAACACAGAATGACCGCCATTACTTGTTGCTATTGTTGTTGTTTTCTACTTATTATCGATTGTTGATGTTATCATTTACCTGCCAATGATTATACATAGATACATATATATATATATATATATACATATATATATATATATTTATATATGTGCGTGTGTGTGTGTGTGTGTGTGTGTGTGTGTGTGTGTGTGTGTGTGTGTGTGTGTGTGTGTGTCGATAGATATCTAGATAGATAGATAGATACACATGCATTTATGTTTGTATATTTTTTTCATCTTTTTTGCTGTCTCAACCTCAGTGTGTTTTTTTTCTGGTATTTATACTCCCATGCGGCTCGTTGCCCCTCCGGCCCTCCCTGATTTACAGCCGCACGCAGATTCGTCCTGGCGCCACTCCCGACACCAGCTCAGTCCACAGAGAGCAATTCATATTTCGTCGTCATGAGGCAACGCACGAGCGAAGACACCGCCCTGCTGCTGAGCCGCTTTGAAGCTGTTCAGTGGTACCTGTTCCGATCCAACACACGCAGGATAACCCCCCCCCCCCCCCCCCACCAAGCCCTCTTTGAGCACTCTTGCCTGGAAGCTCTTTCTTTTGTGCATTATTGCAAGTGCTTGGAGTGTAGTCTGCGCGTTGGACCTCGGTATGTTGTCTCTGAAACAGCAAAAATGCGAAGAAAAACGTCGACAAAAACACACAAATCAATCGCATTATACTGAAAACAAATTACTTTAATCCCAATGTGCAGAGTGGTGTTTTTATTTTCTGTTTAATGAACAGGCGGTACATTACAGGCGCTACAGATCAAACGGTGCTGGACACAACTGTCTTCGTTTCTCCTCTCTTTGTTAATTATTGTTAGTGTCATTCATGTGATGTTCACTAATTTATTTATTTTGGAGAGAGAGAGAGAGAGAGGGGGGGGGGCATTTAGGCAGACAGTAGACAAATAGCTACATGGACGGATCGAGAGAGAGAGAGAGAGAGAAGAGAAAGAGAGAGAGAGACGGACAAACATATAAAAGATAGATGTATGTGTGTGTGTGTGTGTGTGTGTGTGTGTGTGGGTGGGTGGGTGTGTGTGTTTTGCGCACGCGCGCGCGCGTGTGTGTGTGTATGTGTGTGTGGTGGTGGTGGTGACGGTGGTGTGTGTGTGTGTGTGTTAGACTTTGTTCTTTGCTAAGTTCCGAACCCTTTTACCGTGTGATTGCCATACAGAGCCATTGAAACGCAACTGCTAGGATTACAGTTCAGCCACTGAGAGCGGGAGGTTGGGCTGCTTGACAGGAGGAGGGGGTGGATGGCTTTCACAAAATGCACGTGGATCAGGTTGGATTTCCATGTCACGTGACTTGGCCGACAAAGATGAAGTCATGGATCTGATGGTAGAACTCCTGCTGCCTGTGATGAATGTGGTTGTGGTAGGAGTGGGGTGGGAGGGGTGCTCGGTGTGTGTGTGTGTGTGTGTGTGTGTGTGTGTGTGTGTGTGTGTGTGTTCACGCGCGTGCGCGCGCGCGCGTGTGTGTGTGTGATTAGCAGTACATGTATGAGTGTTTTATTTGTACGTGTGTGTGTTGTGTGTGTGTGTGTGTGTGTACGTCCACGACTGTGTGTAATCTCCATGCGTGTGTATGCGTGATAAATGTCCAACTTCTTGATCTGCAGTGGTAGAGAAACTGTCAGACGGAGAACAATAAGGTGTTTTTATAAGTGCGCGCAACAACAACAACAACAACAACAACAACACACACACACACACACACACACACACACACACACACACACACACACACACACACACAGAAGGCTGCGATTGCTGACAGGGTCGATCAGCCTCTGAAAACTGCACTTATAGCCGAATGGAGGTCGAGAGTAAATGTTTGGAAACTTTGGGCTGATTTAAGTTCGTGAAAAGTGCTCGTTCACTTCTCCTTTGGCCACCTCTCAACTGTGCTGGTGGTTTTCTTTCGGTGACTGAGTAGTCTAATAACTTCCTACAGGCTAAAACACTCACTTCACACACACACTCGATCGAGTGTGAGTGCGTGCATCGGTGTCATGTGTGTGCGTGTGGCGTGATATGTCGGGGTGTGCGAGGGCGTTTGATGGGTGGGAGGAGAAGGAATTGAATGCGTATGCGAGAGTGCATGTGCGTGTGAATACTGGAAATAGACACAATAACACTGTCAAAATTTGTATCCTCTACAGCAATCGCATTACCTGGGAACGTGAGAGCCACAAAAGAAGGCGGGGGAAGCCTTCATGTCAGTTAACTTGCGCAACGGGAATGGATGCCGGTATTAGAATCCACACCCCCACCTCACCCCCCACCTCCCATTCCACGTCTAAATTTACATCCTGCCCACTCACCTACCGATTCTCATGTTCACTTCCAACTCCCCCTCCCCCATTCGGCCCTCCCCAAGCCCCCTCCCCACTTCGCCCCCCTCCCCCCACCAACCCTTCCCCCCGTGACTGGTTTGTTTGTCAACACTACATGTTCACTCGCTGCCACCCTCTTCCCGTTGCCCAACCGCCTTGTGTGGCGATGAAAAGCAACTACAATGAGACAAATGCAATTCACTCAGGTAGGCCGATGGATTTTACTTTTCCGTTCATATCTCGAGGGTGATCATAACCACAGTTTCTCTCTCTCTCTCTCTCTCTCTCTCTCTCTCTCTCTCTCTCTCTCTTTTGTGTGGTGTGTGTGTGGTGTGTGTGTGTGTGTGTGGTGTGTATGCACGGAGTCATCTCTCTCTCTCTCTCTCTCTCTCTCTCTCTCT
>CM065716.1:33532427-33537427 GCA_033310375.1 Conus canariensis | reverse complement strand
AAGTCCTTGTTGTCAAAGCGTTTGTAAAACATGTGACACACAATTATGAAGTACACAACGACATTAGCGCCGTGGTTCCCTGTTCGTGTTAAGTACGTCGAGGATCCAAAACAGGGTGTACCAGAGGGGATAATTTCAGGACAGATATGAAAGGCTGCTGAAGCTGGCCTTGTGATTCTACAATCTGGAACTTTGACGCACGTTTTCAGATTATTTTGGACTGAGCTGCAGAACTGCTGCGAAAGTCTCTGATCCTCGTCCTGAAATATTTCCTTGTGCGCACCTGGTGCTTTTCGAATGAGTATCCTTTAATCCACTGAGAACCCGACATGGTAGTAGACTCAACATAAAGATCCGGTCAAAGGCTTTCATGCCCTTCTTTCATGAGCTTTAGTGTAATCTTTTAAGGGATGATCAGTTTTTTTTCCCTGCCATAGGGTTCAGTGTACTCTGGTTAATGTTCTTTCAAATGGTCTCGTCTTTTCTGAAGGGTCAGTGTGGTCCATTCATGGGATTTATTTCTCCCTTTTCATAGGCTTTAGAGTCCTCTTTCTAGAACGTTAGCTGTCTTCCTTTCCTCCTCACAGGGTTCAATGTTCTCCCTTCATTCGTTTGAGTGTCCTCGTTCCATAGGGTTTAGTGTCTTCTTTGCATGGGATTTAATGTCTCCTTTATTCAGCATTTAATGGCCCACTCTCATATGGTTCAGTTTCCTGAATTCATAGGACTTGTTGTCTTCACTTCTCCCATCGAAGGGTTTAACGGCCTCATTTTAGAGTCTTCCCTCATTAAGGTTTAAATTTCTCTTCTGCTGTGAGGATTTCTGTCCATCGCTCTGCATGATACTTAATGCCCCCCTCCCTCCTCCCCTTGGCATGAATTAATGTAACTTTCTTTCACATTGTTAGTGTCCTTTTTCAAAGTGGTAGTTTGTCTTTTTATGCTTCATTCATATCGTTTAGAGTTTGTGTTCCCAGGGTGTAGTGCTTTCTGTCGCAAGTCTGGGTGCCTTTTTTAAATGTTGGCTGCTACGAATTTTGTTGTTGTTGTTAATGTTTAGTAAGTACTTCTTCAGAATTCAACCTGAAACTTTGTGTTTGGCAGGTCACAGTGGACTTTGCACTGAATTGTCAACAAAAGCAAGCACCCACACCAAAGAAATACAAGGTCCGGGACGGGAATAAGACGGTGGTACTCCAAGTTTAGAGAACATCCATTCCCGGGGAATACAGGGAAAAAAATCGGACCCTACTGGATCAAGCAACTGTAAGAGCTTCTCCGCTGGCATCACGATGGCGACGAACAGACTAGCAGACTACTAGCTTTTCCTACGGAAGGTGGAGAACAGTAAAAACGCAAACCCAAATTCCTGAGAGCAAATGCTTATGCAGTAAAGAAACGATGGACTTCATTACTCAATTTCTAGAAGATGGAAGAAGTTCTGGATGCTCACGCGCCAGCTGAGTAATGAAATCATGAACGGATGGAAGTCACTCTCGGAAAAACGGAGAGCTGTTGATTGAGAAGCATGCAGCAGATCACTTCGTTTAGGCTCAGCTCGGTGAAAGAGATACCCACGGCGGCAAGTAGCGCTTTTGGACAGCCAGAAGAGAGCAGATAGAATGAAACTCAACAGACCCCTAGAACTAGAACTGATGAATCTGACAATGACCTTACAGCAGAACTTCAGGAAACGCTACAAAAAATCACAATAAAATACTCCTCACACCATCATGGCATGGTCAACAAAACACCGAACTTCCTTGGCAGCGAATCAAGCTCCTGTTCTTTAACTGAGTTCCAGGATTGCGTACAACCTAAGTACAGCGAGAAGCTACCATGACTCCTGTCCTGGAGCAAAGAAGTGACGGGAATTCGCCCACCAGTCGCAGGTCCATCAGCTGCTTTCCAAGAACAGAACAACATTGGTGTTTATGGAATGTACGGAGAAGGCATTTGATAGCGTCTGTCAAGCCGGCTGATCTTGAAACCTCCACCAATTTTGAAGTTAATCAAATCCTACCTCCACAACGAAAGTAATCCTTAGTGCAGGAAATGTTTTTGCACGATGAAGTATCATGGGGTCATGGGGGGGGGGGGGGGGGGGACTTCTCCCCGTCCGTCTTCCAGATCTTAGCCAACGGTCATACCTACCGAAAGGGGAGAAAGCAACACTGTACGCTAATGACCTCGTCCAGTGGTGTGGAGAACATCGCGTATACTTAGCCATCTACATAAAGCAGCAAGTCTTGGAGTTGCACAGTTCAAGGACAGTCAAGTTATGTGTCAGCATCAAGAAAGAGAAACTGCCAACAGCTCTTTAGTGTTACGGTGAACGAGAAGAATCACACAGGCTACAACCAGCAAGGATGAAGTACGACAGCACTTTAAACGGTAAGTGGGAATATGGTTTTTTTCTCCAACAACTCTATTCTCGGTGGAATCAAGTTAAGAGAAGCCGAATCAGTTTGTAACTCTGAAATGACGATCAGTTTCAAGGTCGTGAACAAAAACCTCATACAGAAATCAATTCATTTTCCTCTTTCTGTCTGCTCTGGACTTTGGCATCCCATAAATTAGTCACACACACGCACGCACGTACGCACGCACGTACACACACACACACACACACACACACACACACACACACACACACACACACACACGTCCGCACGCACACACACACACATGCACTCACATGAACACACACCCACACACATGAAATAACACACACACACACACACACACACACACACACACACACACACACACACACACACACACACACACACCCGGCGCGCGCGCGCGCAAATGGTTGGAGGAAGAGAAATTCGGGATGAGGGGAAGTGGGGGGGGGAGGGAGTGTGCATGGCGGAAGAGAGAGAGAGAGAGAGAGAGAGAGAGAGAGAGAGAGAGAGAGAGAGAGAAGAGAGAGAGAGAGAAACAACAACGATAGGCAGATATCTAGACAGGTAATTTGGTTCTCTCATGAGAAGGCATTAACACACAAGCGCGCGCACACGCACGCACGCGCACACACACACACACACACACACACACACACACACACACACACACACACACACACACACACACACACACACATTCTCGTGAGCTTACACACGCACTACTCTTGATCCACCTGTCCTCCTTGAATTCTTGAAAGAGGTAAATATTTTTCATCGGATCTGAGATTTTATAGTTGAAAGATGTTTTAACAAAATTTTGGGTTTATTTTTAGAAGCCGTATTTTAAAGAGTTGTGTGAATGAATGACTTGTGAGTTGACTTCAACGCCTTGACAGCCCTGATATGGCCCTTTGCGGTCGGCTGGGCTATAAGCAACATTACTTTTCCTTACCTTGTGATCTGTGTGGAGAGCAAACTTTTGTCCCCAGAGATAGCAAGTTAGCTTCTGGATAGACCAAACACTACCCAAACACTTCTGCTCAATAGTAGAGTAACGAGTCTCGCTGTTTAGCAGTTTCCTGCTGATGAAAACAACAGGATGCAAAACACCATCATGCTCCTGCAAAAGAACACCACCATCCATCTGGTTTCCTAACAAGTACAATGGGAGAACTATAGGGAGACTGACTACGCTCAATGACACCGCGTTGTAGCATAGTCTGAACTTTCTGTTTAACAACTTCAGTTGCTGAAAAAAGTAATGGGTATGGTTTCAACCTAATGGGTTTGCTATCAGTGAGCGGAATTTCATGAAAAATTCCGGTTTCGATACGTGCAGGATTATCTGTAAACAAAGCAGAAAAATTATGGCACACAGATTTCA
Organism: Conus canariensis; assembly: GCA_033310375.1. NCBI lineage: Eukaryota > Metazoa > Mollusca > Gastropoda > Neogastropoda > Conidae > Conus > Conus canariensis. Next base: position 33,533,635 of record CM065716.1, on the reverse strand, counting down.
ACTCTTCTCTTTGCACATCAGATAATTGCAAAGTGAATGTCATGAATAGTCTCTTTAGAAGGGACAAATGGGACAGTGGGGATATTCATTTCAGATTCGAGGCAATCATCATCATCCTCGGTGATCTCAGATTCTGCTGTCACATGTTCTTCACTCTTGGAGAAACAGTCAAATCCAGATAACGAAGCACACAAAGAACAGTCCATCTGTGTTGAACCACCATGTAAAGTATGAGAAAAACGGTCCGTCCGTTTGGAATTACACTTTTTCAAAATAGTGGCACCATCAGGAAAATGAGTGTCCACAACATCAGGCGAAGCAGTATCTTCATTGGTAATACCAATAGTTGGCACGTTGTACACATTCCTGTAAAACTGTAAGTCAACACAACAAGCAGAGTGCACAGGAAGTTTCACATTGCCAGAGTGATCACATGCACGTCTATTATATTTCACCGGCATGTTTGCATGAAAAGCTTCTCTTTTGTTGTTGATCAATACAATGTAATCAAGATGGAAACAATCAACAGTTTTTGTAGGGTCCTTTCCACTACATCAACAATTTGTTTTTTTGTCAGTGGGCAACAACACGATTACCTACCTCATCATTAACATAAAATGAGCGCCTGACCGCTTTAACATCCTTGTACTTTTCATATGTCTCAGCAGCTTCTTCTGAATGTTGAGTAGCAGTGGCCATGCCCTCTTTCAAAAGAGTTCAGTTCTGTCACATATTGGTAAAGAGGCTGGGAAGTACTGAGTCTGTTCAAGATTCCAAGAATCTGCCAACAGATCAATTGGACCTCTTGGTTTCTTACACAAAGCAGTTCAAACGGTGAGAACGCGGTGTTCTCACAAGACATTTCTCTGTGCGCAAACGGAACTGCTGGTAGGCAACAGTCTCAGTCTTGAGGATGCTGTTGTACCACTTCTTCAACATGGATTTAAGGACACCATTCAAACGTTCAACCATTTCGTTTGGCATGGCATGGTACAGATTTGTATTGACTGACTTATTTGACAACAATCGGTAATTCTCTTTCATGTGGTTTGACACAAACTGAGTACTATTGTCTGACAAAATCTCTTTTGGTATCCTAATCAACTGAAAATATTAATTTCTTCAGCAGTTTTAACCGTATCTATGTTTTTCAAAGGCACAGCTTCAGGATACCTGGTAGCAACATCAACAACAGTCAAAACCTATCT
>CM065716.1:33524927-33527427 GCA_033310375.1 Conus canariensis | reverse complement strand
ATCACACACCCTATCCAAATGTGACATCGTCACGAGATCTCATTCAACTAAAAAGTTCATGTATTTAAAGGTACAGACACACGGTGCACCAAAGCATCAATTGAGCTCCATGTTACATGCAGCGCATCCATCGGGAGACCACCACCTGCCCAGAAAAAAAAAAAACGTAGATCACAGCGATAAAGTGAAAGTGAGACTGTAGACCAAACGACCTCTCCAGTACAACGATGGCTAGGGGAATGTGCATCACGTCCCTAAATGCACTGTCACCTGACAGTCTTGTGAACAGTCGTTGCGGTCGCAGGAAACGTGTCCAAACTATTGATTGTGGGGCGCTCTGGGAGGGAGACCTGATTCAACCGAGTCGTGAAAGCCATTGTAAGGTGGGTGAACTCCTGTCTGTGCTCTTTGATTTGTCTCCCTTGAAAAGAAATACCATGTCAACCGTGTGCTACCTGCACTTTGAAATGACACGAACGAACCTCCTTTAGATGTGACTGATTCTCATACAGTAGAGAAAATTTAACAACTTTGTTCAGACTCTGATTTTATGCAAACTTCAGATTTGATTTTATCTTTTGTTTTACAGAAAGCGAATATGCAAAACCGAGAACAAGAAAATAAGGTAATCAACGAGAAAAACAGACTGGTGTCGTTGACAAAATATGTTTCCTTTTTCTTCCTTCAGCACATTGTCCATGTTACTGACTGAAGTCTTGTGTACGTCTAAGTTTATCCAGGTCCATATTCACGCCAGAACTATGCTTATGCATGTCCATATAAACCGTGGGCCTGATGTCATTAATGTCTTTTCACCCGAATTACATATTAAATCTAGTCTGTGTTCAGTTAGACGTATGTTTCTACAGGTCTAAATACATTCAGAACTATGTTTTTGCACATTGCTGTTATAGGTCATATATTATAATGTAAACTGTTTTAAAATGACCCAGGTTGACGCGTAATTTCTGGTGGCCGAAAATGATTCACTCGAGAACAGCGTTAAGATAATCAAACTCTTGACATGGAAAGTGGATCAACTTGTAAGCTCAAGTTCTCGAACCGGAAAGTCGTGACTCGGATCCATGTCAACTGTCAGCTGTCTAAAATGATCTATAGCTAATGTAAAGAACTAGAATTAGAAATGTCTTCCAAAACTGGGTCACGGTTTCCTAGTAAAGGACAGGTCTACCAACATCGATATTCTTATTCAGCTGGTTCGCTCAGAGAATGGATAAACGAGGTCAAAGTAAGTAAAGTGTTGCCGAATGGGTCATAAGGATGGAATTCGAAGCCAAATCAAAATACCTTAATTTGAGTTCATTTCAGTCATAACTATCCGACTAATCGTAATGATCAAGTGGCGCAAATTATTCAATATAACCCAATGTGGGTAAGGAAGAACCGCATCCATGAGTAAACTGAAGGTCAAGAAAAGACAAAGATAAGAAAAAGATACACCCTAAGGCGCGGGTAGGACCCAGAGAAGTACTGTTCTCAACTGCCGACCAAACCACCTGGGAGCAATCCTGTACCTCCTTTGGAAGCCTGCACTGTGTTCACATAGGGTGCAGACACGCACCGGGCATTCCATTAACACGTGTATGGACATAATTGCTCCCAGGCATTTACCCTTGTGTTATGGCCACTGGATGGGACACGACAGAACCTCCACGGGAACGTTCCCATGGGTGTATTAGCCTAATCTTTAACGACTGCAGAGCCCACGGGCAAAAAACTCCACCGTCATGCAACTGCCATGTGCATCTCGTAGCCTCACTCGTTGCTGTTCAAGACATCCAATTCTTAGCAGCTTGATACTGATAAGGCTGAAGATCAAGTGGCCCAAAATGTAAAAATAAGCCACATCGATATCAAAGATGACATCAGGTTATGATCACCCAAATTTGTACTCAAAGGCCATGTTTACCTAAATGGATCACAATGACCCGAGGAAGAATTAATGTCAGATGACACACTAACTCACCATGGCCCAGGTCAAAGGTCAAATTTAAACCCAGTGTGTATCAAGATCTGGGTGACTATTATCAAATGTGCGTCACTTGAACTGTGAAATGTTAAACTCTGTTGCTGTAGCCGATTTGTGTCACTCAGCTTTGTGAGTCTCCATGGTTGAATTTGATTATTTCACTACAGACATGTATGTCACCTCCTTTTGAGAGATATGGCATTCTTCAAGGCCAAACAAACATCACGTCGAGTTAAATGTCATTCACTGTTCTGTTTCTTGTGATTATGGTTCACCATGAATCAACGTATTCATACCTCGATCCCGTACTAGGATCCTGTTTAGCATGAACAGTCATAGCTCTCTTCACTTTCAGCCTTGATCTGGGTCACATTGACACAATTGTAGTTTCTTGACTTGTTTAATATGGGTCACTATGACATGATTAAATCATAATTATGACTTTCACTCCGGTCTTGGTTGAAGAGGGAATGTTACGACAGACTATCAGGGAACATATTCTGACATTGG
>CM065716.1:33494927-33519927 GCA_033310375.1 Conus canariensis | reverse complement strand
AAAGGGGGGGGGGGGGGGGAGGGGGGGGGGGGGGTGGGATAACAGGAGGTCAGGGAGAGAGATGGAGTGGGAAGAGGGTAAGGATGGAGGGCTGTATAGAGCTGTTCTAAGGTGACTGTAGTTTGTGGACATGTGTGTACATGTTTGCTACATGGTTATGTATTAAGAGCTTGCACGCGTGTGGAGTCTGTGTATGTGTGTTTGTGCGTGTGCCTCTGTGTGTGTGTGTGTGTGTGTGTGTGTGTGTGTGTGTGTGTGTGTGTGTGTGTGTGTGTGTGTGTGCCCCTTCTACCTTCCTCTCCCTCCCAGCCTATCATGTGTTCCCTGATCTCTACACTCTTGATGGTGGTCCTTATTTTCTTCCCATAAAACAATAACGTAAGTTACGCGTGCAGCATGCGTTTACAACACTGAAATAATAATCGTGTACTCTAACAGATGTTTTCGGTGTGAGGTGGGACGGGGGGGGGGGGAGTTACATGGCTAAAATGCAGAAGATGGTATAGCAGGTAAAGGAAAGGAATGGAGGAGGTGGGGGGGGAGGTCTCAACAACAGTGATGCCTAGTCTTTACTCAGAAATATGCAATTCAGTATAACAGTTTCAGTTGTTACACTTTGTAATGTGTGTGGTGGATGCACATTTGTGGCAACCATCCTAGTGCCAATCACATCCACAAAAACAAACAACAAACCACAAGACTGATGCTTTTACCCTAATTTACTCTCGTTCGACCGGACGAGGAGAAGGACGAACAATGGAGATAACCTAACTATCCTTTCGACATATGAAGGGAAATGGACTATCCCGCCCTTCTCCCAAGTCCTAAAATCACTCATACGGGCAGAGTCACAAAATGAAGTATGATGACTGAACAGAATGGGGATAAAATTCATTCACGTGTTTAGTCAAAGGAGTCGGGGATGAAATCGGGAAAGGAAAACAAAAATCGGTGCGCTGCTTTGGAGTGAAAGTCCCTGGATATTCTGCCCTCGCAGACATTACAACGGTTCCCCTAACTCATCTGACTGATGGCGTGGGGATGTAAACGTTCAGTTCACGGAAGGTCAAGCAGGGGAGACTGATCGGCGGCAACCCCAGGATCAGCACCCTACAACTTCCTGGTGGAGCGACAGACACCAGTCTGTGATGCAGCGTTGTTCTTCAGGGGTGTTCTTGTCGTTCTTCTGCCATCGGTTCATGTCGTGCCCTCGTGAGCTCAGGAGCTGATGAATGGACAAGGAAAGCTATCTTCCAAGAGGGTTTGATAACCGGGGACGATCCAGATGTCACCCTCTCTAGTTCGTAGAGGAGGGTGGGTGCAGGTGAAACACCATGCCACAGGTAACAAAGTGAAGGGGCTGGAGGTTATCTGCTTTCCGCTAGCAGCTCCCAGCAGTTCCCCCTTTTCGAAACAGATAGAATATGGCGTTTTTCCCTCAACCTCATAACGAGGGCGTCTTCAGGAAGGACTGGATATTTTCGAAGGTTACAACAAAAATTGAAGCCATTAGCCACCCAAAGTGGCAAAACTAGATTTCTCTCTCTCTCTCTCTCTCTCTCTCTCTCTCTCTCTCTCTCTCTCTCTCTCTCTCTCTCTCTCTCTGTGTGTGTGTGTGTGTGTGTGTGTGTGTCTGTCTGTCTGTCTGTCTGTCTGTCTCTCTGTCTGTCTGTCTGTCTCTCTTTCTCTCTCTCTCTCTCTCTCTCCACACCACACACACACACACCTCTCTCTCTCTCTCTCTCTCTCTCTCTCTCTCTCTCTCTCCACACACACACACACACACACACACACTCTCTCTCTCTCCACACACACACCTCTCTCTCTCTCTCTCTCTCTCTCTCTCTCTCTCCACACACACACACACTCTCTCTCTCTCTCTCTCTCTCTCTCTCTCTCTCTGTGTCTCCACACACACGCAGGCAGGCAGGCAGGCACGCACGCACGCACACACGCACGCACGCACGCACACACACACACACACACACACAAACACGCGCGCGCGCGCGCGCGCGCCACACACACACACACACACACACACACACACAGTGTTAATGTGTCACTCGCTTGCAAGAATCGAGATCGACGCCGAGGCTCAGTTCACCACGCAAAACTTGATGTGGGGTACACAAGACAGCTCGTTAAGAGCGAGCTCAACAACAAGGGTTAAACCACGGACTGAGAGGTGATGGGTGGAGGGGGCCGAAAAGGGGTACGGGATAAAGAACATCGGTATTTACAGTATTATATACAACAGGTGAACGCAATTAATATTCTAACAGAAACGCATTGTGTGGTTGCACCAGTGACATTTTCCATTAGAAGCCAATAGTATCCTTCACACTAGCTTTGCCTGTACGAGAGAGAGAGAGAGAGAGAGAGAGAGAGAGAGAGAGAGAGAGAGAGAGCAAACAAACGAAGTTTAATGTTTATAAGCTGTAAAGCCCATTGAGCAAACCGAAGCGATGTACAACGACAACAACGCAACTCGATTTCGATTTCATGGACATGGAAACCACAGCAATGTCTTTTTCTTTCGCTTTACATGACAAAATCTAGAACGAGAAAATGTCACTGGTATGCGTTCACTGTCAGTTCTTTAACGACGGTCACCTCAGGTAGAACTGGATCTGTCCGTAGAGCACGTGCTTGGGTCTCTGCATGTTTCGTGTTGCCGATGTCTTCCTTTCCGAAGGCTGGTCAGTTCAACACATTCCTCTGTTGACATGTGTCATTCTTCCTGCTTCACAAACCAAAATAGGCAATCGTCCTCCGAGCACGGATCGCAGGAATATTCCAGAACGACATCGTCTGATTCACAGAGCAGCACACCCACATCATCCGTCTGATGAAACACGACCTTCCGAAAAGCATTGTTTCTGTGTGAATCTCGCAATCGTCTCTGCACCTGTCGATCTGTTAGAGTAGCGACATAACCGTTAACCAACCCCGTATCAAAACCAGAGAGAGAGAGAGAGAGAGAGTGTGTGGTGTGTGTGTGTGTGTGTGTGTGTGTGTGTGTGTGTGTGTGTAAACCAAACCCGAACTTCCAAGCTCGCTCGTTCCCAAAATGAACACACTGAGAGCCAAGCCCACCTGTGGACATCACAGATCACACACGTCACGGAATACACTGGAACTATCTGACATGACACGCTGTCCTGTGAGTGCCGCAGTGGGATCAGCCGTTAAAAACAAGAGAAAAGAAGGCCATTCACCTGATGTGTTTCATTAGGACAATTTATTTCTGTCCGCACGGATGCGTTTTTTTTTTTTCTTTTAACTTCGCAGGCTCCAAATCGGAACACGGGAGAGAAAATACTGCCGGTCATTAGCGAATTTAGCAAAACAACTGTTTGTTGTCGTGTTTGGTTTGCTGTTTTATTCTCGTCAGCAGGTTCATTGATTAACGTAAACTGCGGGGGCGACGGTGCTCTATCAGGCTGATAGCAGCGCAGGGGAATGGTTGACAGTTGCTTATGCTGCGTTGAGGATCGTCAGCACCCCTTTTGATGGTGAGTGTTCCGTGGGTCATAGACAGGTGGTCAGGGGGGTGACCAGCTTGTCCAGGGAGCCAGGACGTCCCGAGCTCAGAACCATATCAGTGGTTGACTTTGTGTGTGTGTGTTGTGTGTGTGTGTGTGTGTGTGTGTGTGTGTGTGTGTGTGTGTGTGTGTGTGTGTGTGTGTGTGTGCGAGAGAGAGAGAGAGAGAGAGAGAGAGAGAGAGAGACGGAGAGCGAGCGAGAGAGAGAGCGAGAGAGAGGTTTTCCAGCATCGTAAATAGTCCAGTCATGGAAATGCTAGAAGAATGTTGTGGACCTTGGTATGGTCAGGAAATAGCACCCATTTACTCCCATGAAACAGTGAAGAGATGACACCGCGCATCATAAACAAGCATCCGGGGAGAACAGACAAACCCTGATTAATAACAATAACATAGCATTTGATTCTTTTGTCTGTTTACACTTGGAAAAACTGTTCGTGTATGGTTAATTTCAACCACCGCCAATAACGGGTACCAAACGGTTAACTGCACAAATATGATGTCAAATATATTTCAAATTAATTTAGACCTGACTGGCACGTCTTTATATCTATGTGAACACAAAGAAACTGAGAAACAGAAATACAAAACTCAAAATGCAGTTGATGGTATTTATGCCCAGTACATGTTTTTTGCTTTGCTTCCCATTTGCTATGCACTGTCTTAGTGACACAACAGACTTGGGCTTGAATTGATACAATACATCCATTTCTGACAGCAAACTAAACTAGTTTTCCTTCTCTAAAACACTTTCACCTGCGACGCACTCGCATTCGGTACAGTCTTTTTCCCTTTAAAAATAAATGGGAAGAGCGTTTGTGTGTGAAGGGTGTGTGTGTGTGTGTGTGTGTGTGTGTGTGTGTGTGTGTGTTGTGTGTGTGTGTGTAGTGTGTTGTGTGTGTACGGGGAGATGTTGGAAAAGGGGACTCATCTCCAGCCTTTGTCTTTTCCTTCTCGTTCTTTTACTTCGTATCCCTTCAGTTGAGCTGATAATCTTGTCTGACAGAGGCGAAGAGTGCACAGCGTTCTTTTCACAACTCCATTAGTCTCCATTCAATACAGTGAATCAGTTATTTTACGTTTCACTTATCTGTCCTGTTTGATATCCCTCCCTCGCTAAGTGTCATGCACATTTTATGATCACTCACAGTGCTCTTTATCAACATGGGAGTTAATGATCCTATGTATTTAACTAAAACAGAGCGAACTCCCCTAAGAGGGCGTAATGCTAGCGACAAGAGCCGGTACATTTACATGGGTTTTAAGAACTCTTTTAAAGGCGTCATCATGGTTGCTTGGAAACGTGTTGAATGCGCCATTTGCAAAATGCTGCAGCAGCAGATTTGAATCATTCGCTCACTCCGATGCTTTCTTTTGTACATTGGGATTTGGAAGTTCAGTCGTTGGTCACCATTGCGACTCCATTGTTGTGATCCCAGGCCTATAGTTCCCAGTGTGTCTATGTTTCCCTAAGCTGTATGTTAGTGATGTTTTTCCCCTTCAGTAAACTCCCCCACGTCTCCATTTCCCTGAGTCTATGTTCCCTCCAGAATAAGAGCATTATATGGTCATCGTAACTAGAAGTAACCTTGACATGACATGCTCATGTCATATATATTTTGGATCACTTGATATTCATCCTTATCAGGATCATGTTGCCCAGAATTGGTTGTCTTGACCTTCAGGGCGATCTGGTTCACCGTGACCAGTCTACACATGGAGGGTGGTTCTTTCTTACCAAGATTGGGTTATCTTATTTATATAATTCGCGTCACTTGATCATTCGGATCACTCGGATAGCTGTAACTGAAAGGTACTCATATTCAAGTTGCCTTGGTTTAGTTTTGATCTCTGTCCTTATAACCCAATCAAGAACGCCTGCCTTTCTTCACTCTCGTTCACCGCTTCTCAAAGTGAGTCAGCTGAAAAAAAAATCAATATTGGCCGACTTGTCCTAAACTAGGTAACTGTGACCTGTTGGTTGACATTTCTGATTTTCTGTCCTTTTGTCTATGAATCATTTTTAGACACGTGATCGTTGATACGGATCTGAATCACGATTTTTCAATTGGAGCCACTTGAACGTTGTTGATCTGCTTTCCAGTTGTTTGAACTTTAACCTCGAGTGAATAATTTTCGGCCACCAGATATTACACGTGGACCTGGGACATTCTGAAACAGTTTACATATGACCTATAACAGCAATGTGGAGAAACAAAGTTCTGGGTGCATTTAGACCTAAATGGACACAGGACTGACTGGAAACGAATTTGATTTAATAGATAATTTGGGTGAAGATACACTGATGCCATCAGACCCACGGTTAATGTGGACCTGCAAAAGCATGGTTCCGCGGTGACCACAGCCCTCGATAAACTTAGACGTACACAATATTTCGTCAGTAAAATGGACAATGAGCTAAACGGGAAAAAAAAATGTACCTTGCCGACAACAGCAGTCTGTTTTTTCTCGTTTGTTACGCTTTTGTTTTTTATGTACTCGTTTTTGCTAACCCTTTCAGTAAAAGAAGAACAAAATCAAATTCGTAGTCAGCAGAAAATCGGACTCTGAGCTAGGTTGTGTAAGTTTCTTTACCGTATGAGGAGAGTGACCTCTGAAAGAGGTTCCTTCGTGCTATTTCCAACTGCAGGTAGCACACGGTCCGCTCTGGGATTTCTTTTCAAGGGAGACAAATCAAAGAGCACAGACAGGAGTTCACCCACCTTACAATGGCTTTCACGACTCAGTTGAATCAGGTCTCCCTCCCGGAGCGCCCCACAATCAATAGTTTGGACACGTTTCCTGCGACCGCAACGACGGTTCACAAGGCTATCAGGTGACTCTTAGTGCATGTAGGGACGTGATGCACATTCCCCTAGCCATCGCTGCACTGGAAAGGTCGTTTGTTCTACAGTCTCACTTTATCGCTGTGATCTACTGCTTTTCAGGGCAGGTGGTAATCTTCCGATGGACGCACCGCACGCAACGTGGAGCTCAACTTAAAGCTTTGGTGCACCGTGTGTCTGTACCTTTAAAGACATGAATTTTTTAGTTGAGTGAGATCTCGTGACGACATCACATTTGGATAGGGTGTGTGATTACGAAAGCGCGTGACCCGCCAGCGGACTTCTCTGTTGCTGCAGAACAACTAGCCAAATACTCAGTAGAGAATTCTCTCTCTCTCTCTCTCTCTTCTCTCTCTCTCTCTCTCTCTCTCTCTCTCTCTCCTCTCCTCTCCTGTCCTGGCCTCTCCTCTACCCCTATATCTCTGTCTGTCTGTCTGTCTGTCTCTGTCTGTGTTGTCTGTCTGTCTCTGTCTCTCTCTGTCTCTCTCTCTCTCTCTCTCTCTCTCTCTCTCTCTGTCCCTCTCTCTCTCTCTCTGTCTCTCTCTCTTGTTGAAATATGGGGTCTGCATAGCAACAAGCAGAGAGAAAACGTTTATTGCTTTTCCATCGTAAGTTTTCCAGTTGTGTCCATTCATGCATCTGATAAAATGCTTTGTGGACATATTGGATGGTATGGTTTGTTTATCAAAAACGAAAAGAAAAATAAACGTATGTTAAATGCATTAGATATTGGTCAAATCTTTTGAACCTCCCACAGTTCAGACCGTACAGACGGGTATTTGACATAATCATAAGGCAGATTGAGTATGGCGTACTGGACATATCATGTAAAAATGGTTCTATCAGAAAATCGATTCGGGATTGTGTGGCTGTCCCAAGAGGTAAAACATGAACAGTGTTTCATTTTAGAATTCTAAGATGAACTAGTGACATGTTATAAACATAAGTGACACTCTGACATAAAATATAAGGGAGAGTACAAGTGGTCTTGTCCACCCAAAAAACTTTTTTGTCAGACTGAGAAAGACATCTCGGTGATCGCCAGTAAATGGCACAGACTTTGCTAAATTTAGATTGAAGACTGTCGGTTTTAATGCAAACAGAAAATGATTATACCGTGATATGTAATAGGAAACATCCTGCCAGTTGTGTGTACATTCTGTAGATGACAGAAAAGTTTCTTTTTTTTCATTCTCATGTATAGCTTTTGAAGTTAGACATAACTGAACGACAGAATTTTCCTACGACAGAATTTTCCTACTGTCATTAAAATGATGGGTCCATTACAAAATCTGTTTAAAAAAAAATCATTACAGATGCACTGCACATTAGACAAAAAGGGTACGTCATTGATTCATTGGTTAGAGAAAGGGAGAATTTTGTTTTCTTTGCGTGTTTCAGATGGTTGTTTTGTTCTGGTTTGAAACTGTTTTTCCGTTTATTAAAGATTCTATGCATTTTCCGTTTACCTGTATGACATAAAATGTCGCAAATATTTCAATTCTGCGTGTTCTGGTTCTGTTTGGTTGGTTGGTTGGTTGTTTTAGTGTTCGTTTGTTTCAGTGACGAGTCTTATTCTTGAAATGTATTAATGATTGAGAATGTTCCATGTTATTTGTCTTGTAGATGAGCTGTTAACGTTTTTGTTTCACCCCATCCCTATTGTCACTTGGCGATGACAATATGTTTTAAAGGATCAACTAGTTTCTGTTACTGTCTCTGTCTCTCTCTCTCTCTCTGTCTCTCTGTCTCTCTCTCTCTCTCTCTCTCTATTAATATATATATATATATAATATATATATATATATATATATATATATGTCTCTTCCTGCTTTTCTTCCTGATCTGCACCCCCCCCTCTCTCTCTCTCTCTCTCTCTCTCTCCTCTCTCTCTCTCTCTCTCTCTCTCTTTCCCACTGTCTGCCCACTCTAGTCTCTGTTTCTTGTCTATCCCCTCCCCTCCTTTTATTCGATTTCTTTTCCATCTCTGTCACGGTATCTGCCTTTGCCTCTGCGTATGCACCTCTGTCTTTTTGTCTTTCAGTCCGTGTCTTCCTCTTTACCCATCTCTCTGTATTTCTGCATCTCTATCTTTGTTGTCTGAATCTTGGCATGTATTATAATTATATTTGTAAATTTCCTCTGTTAACATAATTGACATAATTTTACTGTGTTTCGTTCAATTCTTTGACATTCGACGTTTAAAGAGAAAAATGGACTATGGTTTCTTACAGTGGCATGGAATGCCCCTTGGTATCATCCTCCATCCCCACCCACCCCCAACCCTCCGTCACCTCTATCTCTCTCCTACTTATGTCACCCCCATGGAGTGAGTAGCCTAGTTAATTTCGTAATGCAGAGTATGGCTACGGCAAGTTAGAACATAGTCATTATGTCAGTGAGGAGTTTTTAAAAAAAAAGGAAAAAGATCATGCAGGTACGGCAGAAATTGGTCATGAAAAAATGATACGACTCATACAAGATTTTCATTTTTACTGGTCTCTCTCTGTCCCTCTGTACCTTTGAGTAGTGCATTATACTCGGAGCACTCAATAGGTGTATCTGTACTCATCCAGTGCACCTTGGCATCTGGCAGTGTGCTGAAGAGCATGAGTGAACAAATATTCTTAAAACGTGAATGAAGTTTGCTATTCTATACTATTACGTACTCATCAGAGACTAATTGGTAAAGAAGAGGCCAACAGCTGCTTAAGCAACAAAGGAAGGGGGACCAAAATTTTTTCTGTGGGCATTTTTGTGTTTTCGACCTCAAAATGAAAGGATGTAGCGCAAGGTGAATGAAGTTGGAAGAGGGAATAGAAGGGAGGGGCGAGGATGGAGACAGAGCGAAAGACAGACAGACAGACAGACGGACGGACAGAGAGAGGGAGAGCGAGAGTCAGCTCTCTTGAGAGCACCTACCATGAGGAAAACAAAGTAAACCATCCGGAGTTCCGAGCTCTCTCTTGCACAGTGAACCCAACCTGCAATTTTGGACACAAGATCAGGGAAGACGTTTGAGTTATCTGACATGAAACGATGTCCTGTTAGTGCCAGAGTGGGGCCAGTCGTGGAAAAAAAATAGCGGGAGAAAAGATGTCCACCCAGCTGTTGCCTTCCATCGCGACAGTAAATTTCTGCCCAAGAGAATGCAGTCTTTAACTTTGCAGGCTCCATACTGGAAAACGTGGATAGCAAATACTGTAGTTCATAAGCAAATTTAGAACAAATAGTTTGTGGTTCTTCTTTATGCTATTATAATCTTGTCAGCACTTTTACAGATTACAGAAAAAAAATGTGTGAGACTGTCATCAGGCAAATGATGGAGGAGTGGTTGATAATTGCTGGAGTTGAGCAATCAGTTTGGCTTCTCATGGTCAGTGGCCCGTTGGTAAAGATCGGACGGCCTGGTTTATCAGCAAGATGTCCGCAGAGCGAGAATTCGCTGGTTTCCTGGGTTCGTATCCTGAACGGCATCATAGGTCAGACTCGTACCAATGAAGTAGGTGGTTTTTGTGTGCATTGTATCCATTGACATTGATACAACTATGGTAATACTGCAAGAATAGAGGGAAGAGGACATCAAATTCCTTCTCCCACCCACGCCTCACCTCTCCATTAAAACAAGGAGCCGATGTGGCGCACGCCAAATGAGCATCAAAGGAGAATTAACAATTTGTTTGTCTGCGCTTAGAGACACGACTGTAATGTCTCTAACGTGTACCATCGTCTCTTACAGGAAAAAAAAAAACAACAGCAGCAACAGCAGCAACAACACGAAATGAGTAGAACTGCATAAAACAAACGTTCAGTCTAACTTTTGGTATATCTGAAAGGACGGTTCAGTTTCCTGCACGTTTCCGTCAGCGACACACCAACCGGCCTTTGTGCGTCTTCTTCCCAGCAAACCAACGAGTAACAGTGTCGGTTATATTAATACTCTTTGACGATCACATGCTTCATCAGATATTGAAGCCTATTCTGCAGCGTGTTGCTTGTGGTTGACTTACGGTTTTGAACAAACTTCTTTTTTTTCGGGCGAAGGAAGAGGGGTGAGAGATTCGGAGAGTGAGGTAGAGGGACGGGTTCTCCCGGTTTGGAAACTCCCACTATGTGTTCATTGCTTGGTAACTGGACAACTGTCACAGAGTGGCCAATGAATTCGTCTTTGGTTTGCTTATTTCTTGGGCTGTACAACCGCTCCAGTTTAGTTCATAATCTCTGTGTACGTGCATGGCTACAGAGGCGAAATGTGTTTAACGTCTTTCACAATGCCGTGTCCCTACTGCACATTGATAATACCAACAGATCTTCTCTTCACGCATCTGTTCAGTTTTATTATCCTCCTCCACCCCCCCCCCCCCTCCTCCCTTCCTGTGGCCACTACACAATTCATGACCACAGAAAGCGCTACCTAGCAACATTGGAGGTAATGCCACTGGTATTGAATTCAAACAGAGTGAATTCCCCTGGGATGGTGTGGGATAGTCACCGCAGGGAAGGTTGATATGCATCACTTTTTATAACACTTTTATAGGAGTCATCAAGTTGCTGTAGTCGGTGTCATCTGCTAAACGCACTCTGAATGGAGGCAGCAGCGGCTCAGAATCGCTGCCCGAGTGTGATGCTTTGCTCGTCGCCTTAGGATTATGCGGTCTAGTCGTTGACCGCCATTGCGATTGCATCGTCATGAACCAGATCTGTCTGTTACCAGAGCGTTGACGTCCCCCGCAGTATATGCCCCCCAATTTTCTCTATTTCCCCATAATTGTGTAATTTCAGGTTCAGGTTTCACCAGGTCTATGTTCGCTTAAGATATACTCTTTCTGCATGTTTATGTTTCCTCGTGCCTATGTTTCTCCAAGGTTTGTGTTACCGTAGAGCATACCCCCTCCCCCGTCCCCTACCCCATTCTGTACTCACTTTCCAGTCCTGAGAATGGCGAAAGGTTGTGTGACTTCAATCGAATACCAGATCTGTATTTGTGCTTGTTAACATCTCCGAATATCCAAGTTATGTAACTAGGTCGATGTTTCCCCGGGTTATTTTCTTCCAAATCCAAGTTTCCTGCAGCTCTCTACCCCCGCCCCCTCCTCACCATAGATCGCAGTAGAACGTCATGTGACTTGAATTGGTTCATGGTGACCTGATCAAGGAATCGAGTCAAATGACTCAGATCTGAGTTACAAGTCAGGTGACTCAGTCAGGGTCAGTTTGACTTGAGCATTGACCAGGTCACGGTGATCGAGGTCACAGCACTTGACTTTCAAATTTGTCTCAGGTCATCGTGACTCGTTTGAAATCACTGCATTTGAATCAAAGCAGCTGAATTCTAGCTTTTTGTTATAGACAGAAGCTAGAAATTGTTTTACGGTGCATATATCTGGAATCTATCATTTGCAGCCGAAGAGTTTGCTGTACGTCTCTGAATCTGTCATGGCGGCTTCAGGATTTCAAATATCAAAAAAGGTGCATATCTAAAATCTTTCAATAAAGATTGCCTGAAGCACGATTTTGTTTGTCATCACTCGTTGGCCAACACGAATCAGATCAGTTCAAGTCAGCATTCTCCTCCATCTAGTCACATACACCACAATGGCTGAACGATCATAAAGACTCAACAGTAAGCTGAACAGCACATGAAGGGGCATCAAACAGTATTTCTCTTAATATTTCATTCACTCGATGTCACCTGATGCGATCTTTGAGTTCTTGAAGGAGACTAGCATTCTTCACTGGATCTAAGATTTTATAGTGGAAAGATTTTTAACAAAATTTCGAGTGGGTTTTAAAAAGATATATTTTAAAAGGGTTGTGTGAATGAATGACTTGTGAGTTGACTTCAACGCGGTGACAGCCCTGATATATCCCTTTGCGGTCGGCTGGGCTATAAGCAACATTACCTTACCTTATCTTACTCGATCTCAAAATAGAATGGTATGGCGCAAGCGGAATAAGAGCGGGGGACGGACGGGGATAGCGGAAGCGAGAGAGACAGAAGGAGATTCGGGGGTGAGAGAGAGAGAGAGAGAGTAGGGAGAGAGATGTAGAGAGATGGGGGGAGAGAATTGAAAATGAGAGAGAGAGGTGGAAAGAGGGAGAGAAAGGGAGTTGGACGCTCAGAGACAAAGAGAGAGGGGGAGTGAAGGCAGAGGGAAGGGGGGGACATATATATATATATATATATATATATAGAGAGAGAGAGAGAGAGAGAGAGAGAGAGAGAGAGAGAGAGAGAGAGAGAGAGATTCATTGTTCCCCTCATAACAGAAGGGAAACACCACGTAATTTGACATTTTTCCATCGGCAGAAATGGGGCTGAAGATGTGAAATGGAGTTTTCTGCTCCCTTTGTTTCTTTCTTATTCTTTAATCTAGTTACAGATTTCGTGTCCGTTTCTCGTTTTATGCAGTTTGTTATTTGCGAGCCTGTTTATGAGCACAGGAGGTAGGAGGACAACGGTGAAGATAGGGTAGGCGTTGAGAGGCCATGAGGTTTCATTGCAAGCTGGCTGAACTTAGAATTATTCTGTAGCATGTGGATACTTACATGCGTGCTTGTGTGTGTGTGTGTGTGTGTTGTGTGTGTGTGTGTGTGTGTGTGTGTGTGTGTGTGAAAGCGCGCACACGTGTGTGTGTGTGTGTGTGTGTGTGTGTGTGTGTGTGTGTGTGTGTGTGTGTGTGTGAAAGCGCGCACACGTGTGTGTGTGTGTGTGTGTGTGTGTGTGTGTGTGTGTGTGTGTGTGTGTGTGGATAGACAGATAGATAGACAGACAGATGGGAGGGAGAGTTGTGCCTGCGCGCACCTCCTGAGGTGTGTGTGTGTGTGTGTGTGTGTGTGTGTGTGTGTGTGTGTGTGTGTGTGTGTGTGTGTGTGTGCGCGCGCGCGAGAGAGAGAGAGAGAGAGAGAGAGAGAGAGAGAGAGAGAGAGAGAGAGCATGTGCGTGTGCATGGGAATGAGGGAGTTTGTAGAGTGGGTGAGGTTGCCTATCCTTCTCTCACTTTCAACCCCATTATACATTCTCTGCGCGTTCAACAGTGTTCTGGTACCCAGTCTTTCAAATGAAATGACGGAGAAAGGTTAAATGTGCGTCTTTTGTTTATCTCACGTCAACTCGGAAACTAACAATAATTCATTTTGATACATGCATACAGGCGAAAGGGTTGGGGGGTGGGGGAGGACTGAGAGGAAAAATGCAGAAGAGACGATTGTGGAGGTGGGGGGTAATGCATGTGGGTGGTTGAATCTGTGGGCTGGTAGTGGTGGTGGGTTAAGTAGCAAGACAGTTTTAGTTGTTATTCTTTTTTTTTTTAATCCTAGTTCCTACTTTTGACTCTAAAAGAGAGAGAGAGAGAGAGAGAGAGAGAGAGAGAGATGGGGGGGGGGGAACGTAGGATGTGATAATGACATAATTTAACGATAAACAAGTGGGGTATTTTTTGCTCCCATAAGAAAACCTAACACAGAGTAACTTTTATTCAAGACTGGCACAGCCTTTTAAACTTGAATAAAGTCAGACAAATACATAGACGAACAATCTAATAGTGGGGGAAAAAAACAAGCGCAGGCCAACAACTGAACTGTCTTCATAGTAATGACTTGGCAAAGATTTGGACTTAAGGGGGGGGGGGGGTGGGGATTTGAAGATGGAGAAACTGGGAACATGAAATTAAGAAAATATGTTACAGATATGAAAACTCTTCACTAGCTGCATATGGAAACCATCGCATAAGGGAGCAAAAAATACCCTACTTGTTTACTGTTTATCCTTTACTGTTCCCTGCCTCATTTCATTTCCGATAATTTAACGGCTTTAGAATTTATAGGAATGCCATGAGGGAGAGAGAGACCGACAGAGAGAGAGAGGAGAGAGAGAGAGAGAGAGAGAGAGAGAGAGAGAGAGAGAGAGAGAGAGAGAGAGAGAGAGAGAGAGGTGAAGTGATAATAATACACTAAACTGGCATTAGCATTTTACAGCACTCCTCAGCATGTGCACTGAACCCGGCCCGCTCTTGGACCCACAGATCACCAGAATCACGGAAGACATTGGGGCTATCTGACATGACACGATGTTCTGTGAGTGCCTCCGTGGGACCAGCCGTTAAAAACAAGAGAGAAGAAGTTCATCCAGCTGATTCGTTTCATGAAGACAGTTTACACGTGTTTTTGTCCATGTGAATGCGATCTCTAGCTTCGCAGGTTCCTATCAGAATGCGGGTCATTGGCGAATTTAGCTAAACATTTGTTGTTCTATTTGATTTGCTGCTTTATTTCTGTCAGCACATTTCCTGGTTAAAGTAAATAGCGGGGGAGATGGTGTGCTGTCAGGCAAATGATGGAAGAATGGCTGATGATTGCTGGAGCTTAGTTATAAGGTCATCATTAATCTTTCGATGGTGATGAACAGGTAGTCTGGTGAGTGTCCAACATGTCCAGGGAGCGAGGAATCGCTGGTCCACGGTTCAAATCTGTCTTAGTGTTATAGACTGGGCTTGTACTTGAAAATAATTGGTTGTTGACGTGTTTGTAGGATGGAGGAGGCAGTTGGGTTCTATTTCCTCAATATTCTGAATATTGATCTACTCATGGGAATTATGGCAGAATGTTGTGGACATCAGTATGGTTTGGAGACATTGCCCATTCACCCCTCTTCCAACAGCAAGTAGCTGATCTGGAACATCCCAAACAAAAGTCAAGGAGCGCTGGTCAACAAGCATGTTCTTGATCCGTTTGCCTTTGATGGCTTGGAAGGATGGCCCTGGTGTATCTGACGTGAACTACTGTCACTATTGGGTATAAAACGTTTAACTGCACGAAGCTGACGTCTTTTCGTATTCGAATTAATTTGGACCTGGAAGGTATTTTTCTCCTATATTGTAATTAATGGAAACACACACACACACACACACACACACACACACACACACACACACACACACACACACACACACTGACGGACTGACTGACAGAAACCATTTACTGTCAGATTAACACAATGTTGTTGGGGTTTTTTTTTACTTTATTTTTCTCCTTGCAAAGACAAAACATTTTACATAAATTCATAGCATTTCAGTTCGCACAATGTTGTACTTACAACACACACACACACACACACACACACACACACACACACACACACACACACACACACACACACATACACACACACACACCACACACACACACACACACACACACACACACACACACACACACACACGCTGAACGTTCAATCCAGACTTGCTGTTTCTTTATTTGCTTTTTGCCTTGTGACGGAACGCATTCGTGGCACTATTAGCATGACTTAGGCTAACTAACGCATGGCAAGTTGTTACACTGAGTACAGTTTGGGTCTCACGCGCTTCAGGAGATTATGCCAGTTGTGCCTTCTGTGCTGCTAGTGCATACAGACGGTCTCGTGAGACAGCTTTCCCAAAGACATAGACTGGACAGGATAAATACCTCCCTTACATTCCCCTCTGGGGTTGCAACCTTGCCGTGGTCGGAGGGCCTGCGCGGTCCATTGATCCCTTAGGCTTTGCTGGCGGGGGCATCAGTACTTGATGATAGGCTAGTTTTTTTTAAATGTTTCTAGGCCTGGAAAGTCAAGTTGCTATCTGGCTTAGGCACAACGTGGTAAGGAGTTGATGCCCCTGGTAGGGCCTCTCTTGTCCGAAAGGCTAAAGGTGAGGGCCCAGACAAATACTAACCCACCTTTTTCCTTTTCTTATCTTCTGCCTCTCTTATTTGGCTCTTTTCTATCTTCGTCTCCCCTTCAAGTCTTCTTTTCTACATTCTTTTTCTCTCTGTGGTCTTCTTAAGATCCGCCGCGTTTGCCGCACGGTCCGACCTGTGATGGAGAGGAATGAGATCCTGGTAATTGAGAGGGCTAGTGCCCTCAACACATCACTTTGGCTCGGACCTCTCCTAGACAGGAGGTACATTGCCGGCCGTAGTCTCAAGCACCCTTAGCTGCTGAAAGTTTTCAAACTGTACACCTCTCTGAAAACAGATGGATACAACATAGTTTTTGCTTGGGTTCCCAGCCATGTGGGCATGCGAGGCAACAAGGTGGTTGATCAGCTTCCCAAGAGTGCCATAAAGGAAAAGTTGAGCAGGTTGTCTATTCCTCACACTGATTTGAAACCCAAAACACAGGCTTACGTCAAAGACCTCTGGCAAGAGGAATGGAACTCCCAGGCGGTGATAAACTATTTGAAATCCGTCCAAACCTGAAAGAGTTCTTATGTTTCAGAGGCGGCCGTAAAGACGAAACAGTCTTGTGCTGCTTGCACACATGCCACTCGTTTTATACCCATTTTTATCTTTGAAAAGGTGAAGAAGCTCCGTGGTGCATTCCATGTCATGTTTCACTCACAGTGAAACATATTCTTTTAGATTGTTTGGACTCGCACGATGTGAGACATGAACACTTTACAGCAGACTCCGTGAAAACCCTGTTCAGAGATGTCCCACCTGACGTGATCTTTGAGTTTCTGAAAGAGATGAACATTTTTCATCTGATCTAAGATTTTATGGAAGAAAGTTTTTAACAAAGTTTCTGGTACGTTTTTAGAAGGGTTATTTTAAAGAGATGTGTGAAAGGTGGGGTGTTTTTTGATGACTTGTGAGTTGATTTTAAAGTGGTGACAGCCCTGATATGGCCCTTTGCGGTCGGCTGGGATGTAAACAACATTACCTTACCTTACCTTACCTCGCCTTGCGTTCCCGCAATTATCAGGGTCCTGTTTGCGCACCAGGTCACAAGCAACAACCGGGCACCAGTCATCTCGTGTCTCAGAGAGAATTGTTCTGTTGCCTAGGCTGCCTTCTCAGGAAACCATATATGCCAGCTGATGCCTGCTGTTAGCGATAATGAACCCTTATCTACACGCAGCCTATGCCCACTTTTGAACCATCATGTGTGTGCTTCAGAGTAGACAGTTTGACACTACCAGCAGGAGATATGGCCAACAGACGGCCAACCTGTGTGCTGGAGGTAGACAGTTTGACACTACCAGCAGGAGATATGGCCAACAGACGGCCAACCTGTGTGCTGGAGGTAGACAGTTTGACACTACCAGCAGGAGATATGGCCAACAGACGGCCAACCTGTGTGCTGGAGGTACACAGTTTGACACTAGCAGCAGGAGATATGGCCAACAGACGGCCAACCTGTGTGCTGGAGGTAGACAGTTTGACACTACCAGCAGGAGATATGGCCAACAGACGGCCAACCTGTGTGCTGGAGGTAGACAGTTTGACACTACCAGCAGGAGATATGGCCAACAGACGGCCAACCTGTGTGCTGGAGGTAGACAGTTTGACACTAGCAGCAGGAGACATGGCAAACAGACGGCCAACCTGTGTGCTGGAGGTACACAGTTTGACACTACCAGCAGGAGATATGGCAAACAGACAGCCAATGTGTACTGGAGGTAGACAGTTTGACACTACCAGCAGGAGATATGGCCAACAGACGGCCAACCTGTGTGCTGGAGGTAGACAGTTTGACACTACCAGCAGGAGATATGGCCAACAGACGGCCAACCTGTGTGCTGGAGGTAGACAGTTTGACACTAGCAGCAGGAGACATGGCAAACAGACGGCCAACCTGTGTGCTGGAGGTACACAGTTTGACACTACCAGCAGGAGATATGGCAAACAGACAGCCAATGTGTACTGGAGGTAGACAGTTTGACACTACCAGCAGGAGATATGGCAAACAGACAGCCAATGTGTGCTGGAGGTAGACAGTTTGACACTACCAGCAGGAGATATGGCCAACAGACAGCCAACCTGTGTGCTGGAGGTAAACAGTCACCCATTCACAAAGAGGTGAATATCTTCAGTTGTACGCAATGAAACACTTAACTAACGATAGGCGGAATTGCTTACCCTTACCCCCTTCCAACCTCTGTATCTTTGGTTTGCCCTTATGGGCGATTGCAGTTGGGAAGTCCATGAAAGACGATACATATCTGATATTGGGTTCGTCCGCCAGTAGCTATGCCAAAAAACGTGTTGCATTTATATGTGCTGGATGGGCCCCTGACATGTGTACTGACAGTAAGATTATTCAGTGAGTCATCAGGCTTATTATCTCTGCTTTGGGACGGTATAGATTGTGTGTAACATGGAAAGAGCTGCAGAATGACTGACGTCCTCTTCCACTTGAGGGGCCTCTGACTTTCTACTTTTGTTTTTAATCTACACGAATTTTGTAGCTTTGATGCATTTACATAATTTACAGAGCTTTTGGTTTAAACTTTTTGAATTCACATCAATAGAAAATCTAGGTTTCTGTCTCACCAAAGCACTCTTCCCTACCATGCTCTGACACAAAGCAGCGTTTTTTCTCTTTCAAGACAAATATGATGGGGAAGGAGGGGGAGTGGGACAGGGGGAGGTCCCTCCAGCATTTGTCTTTCCTTCTTTTTCTTTCGTATTTTATACCTTCACTTGAACTGGTACATTATCGTCCGCGTGTGCAAAGGCGGATGTGTACAATGCTCTGTTCATAACGTCTCGTCTCTCCACCGCCCGTTACAGCCCACAACATTTTTTACGTTTGACTTACCTGTCCTGCTTAATAACTCTTTCTGAACTATGTCTCCTGCACATTCCATGATCGCCCACCGTGTTGCCTGGCAACATGGTAGTTAATGCCCCCGGTATTGAATTCGTTCAGAGTGAATTCACCTGGGATTGCGTGAGATGGTCTTTAGGGCAGTTACTTTGCATGGCTCTTTAAAATCCTTATACGGCCGTCATTTTCGTCGATTGGAAATCTGTGTTAACAGGTCGTCTGCTTAATACCCACTTAGTGGATGCAGCAGCAGATTTGAATCATTTGCCTATTCTGATCCTTTGCTGTTTGCAATGGGATTTGTGGGTTTACTTGTTCGCAACCACAGCAGCCCTATCATTGCGATTCCAGATCTGTAGTTCCCAGCGTGTCTGCGTTTCTGTTTTTCCTGCATCAATGTTCTTCGAGTTCTTTCTTCCTTTAATACACTTCACCAGATCTATCTTTCCTACAAGTATAGTTTTCCCCAGGCCCATGTTTTTCCCAGGTCTATGTTGCCCCAGGACTGTCTCCTTCCACTCTTCTCTGCTCTCCCTCCTGATTGCGAGGGTCATTTGCCTGAAGTCTAGTCTAATGTGCACGTTCTCCAATGTTAATGCATGTTTAAGAAAGGCATTAAGAGTTTTATGGTCCTTACTACTGCTTTAAGTTATCTTCACTCATTTGGCCGTTGAGCTGGATCAGGATCACCATTTACCAATCAGGGCCACTTGAAAGTACACGTTGACGTGTGTTTCCATGTCCAGAGTTCGGCCATTTAAACTTTAACCTCGAGTGGGTAACCCTGACCCAGTTTTGGTCAACCAACTTTACACGACACCTTGGGTCATTATGAAACAGTTTACATAACAAGACCTTCAATAAGAATTTAGAGAAACATAAGTCAGGAGTGAATATAATCTCGGATAAACGAAGGTTTCGGTGAAAATGCGCCTAGATAAAACGTAAGTATCAGTGAACATACTTTATGAATTAGGCTTAGAATAGCAGATCCGGATGAAAATAGATCGGGGGTTGAATATTGACCTGGATAAACATGGACACACACAAGACACTTTGGCACAAAAACTCACAAGGTGATGAGGGGGGAAATGATATCAGCGACATCGATGTTATTTTCTCGTTTATTACTTTCTTGACAACTTACGTGCTCATTTTGTTGACTTGTTTTCTGTTGAAGAGGAGTCAAAGTCAAATCCGAAAGTGCACAAAAAGACTATGAATTATTTTAGTTTTTCTTTACAGTACAATGACAAGACATACCAGGAGTCCCTTCTGTATCATTTTAAAGCTCCAGGGCCACAATGTCCATTCGGAGATTTCTCATCAGAAGAGGAAAGTCGAAGTGCCGAGTGAGGAGTTCACCGCACGTAGTATGGCTTTCACTGCCCAGCTGAACCAGGTCTTCGTCCCATAGTGCCAAAACAATCGGCATTCTGGAAAAGTTTCCAGCGACCCAAAGGACAGTTCCCACGATACAGGTGATTAGGTGCGGCCCTGGACGTGATACATCTTCCCAAAGCCACATCGGAACTGGAAGAGTTATTTATTCATACTGTCTCCCTTTCACCTAACTACCATGATCAAGGGATGTTTAGGACAGGGAGAATTCTTCAGATGGACTGACGACACGCAACGTGGGGTTCCCTGTTGACGCTTCGGCGAACTGTTTGTCATCTAACAGTGTCACATTTAGATGTGGCGTGTGATTACGAGAACACATAATTGCCTAGCTTACTCAATCTCGGTTGCAGTAAAACAACTATCTGAATAGTCGGTGTAGCCTGGCCTTTCTTTTTACACCTACCTCCCCCCCCCTCCCCCCCTTTCTCACTCCTTCCGCCTCTCTTACTCTGCCTGTCCTCCAGCCCAGCCTCTTCTCTCTCTCTCTCTCTCTCTCTCTCTCTGTGGTGTGTGTGTGTGTGCGTGCGCACGCGTGTGTGTGTGTGTGTGTGCGTGTGCTTTTGTGTGTGTGTGTGTGATATTGCACTATACCATACTGATGGAATTTGTAAGATATCACGCATGAAACACTTTCTTGCCACGTTGTGGACACCAAGCCCTTCCCCTCCGCTCCAGCTTTAGATTCTTTCCATTTTTGAAATTGACCAGAATTTTTCCCTTTAAAGACCAGGCTGCAAAGATGAAGAAAATGGGAACATAATATTAAGAAAATGTATCATGAACATGAAAACTCTTCTCTGGCTGTATGAGGGAACAATCGTAATCCCTCTTGAAGACGGATCTATTTGTATTGCCTGCTCCTAGGCCTTTCGTCCGCTGGATCGGACTCATCAGGGAGACACGGCTGATTGTGTCTGCTCCTGGCGTCAAATAGAGACACACCACAGTCCATAATACTGTGGTGTTCTCACCACCAAGGGTTCAAATAAGAATCCAACAGCACCCCCAAAGCAGACAGCAAAGGATAGTAAATGAAACAAAACGAAAGTGTGGAGAGGAAAAAAGTTGCTGAAAAACAAAAGACATTATGCAAACAGTATAAAATGTAGGGGACAATCTTTGAGCCTACGCCTGAGGATCCACCCAGGGATACAAGGGAGATCAAATCTCAGGAGACTTCAAGCGAAAACCAAGGTCTAGACAGACACTGTCAATGACTTCCTCTTCGCGGACGACTGTGCCCTCAACGCTGTCTCAGAAGCCGGTGGATAAGTTCACCTACCTAGGCAGCACTCTGTCCAGAAACGTTGTCATCCACGATGAGGCGAATGCCCGGCTCGCCAAAGCTAGTGCCACTTTTGGCAGACTCTACAAGAACGTATGGAACAGGAGAGGCATCACCCTAGAGACCAAGATCAAGGTGTATCGGACCATAGTTCTCACCACACTGCTTTATGGCTGTGAAACATGGACGGTTTACCAGCGTCACGCCAGGAAACTGAACCATTTCCACACCACCTGCCTCAGAAGACTCATGGGCATTAAGTGGCAAGATAAGATTCTGGACACTGAAGTCCTCATTTGTGGGCCTGGCTAGCATCTTCACCATCCTGATGCAGTCACAGCTTCGCTGGGCAGGTCATGTAGTTCGCATGCCAGACCATCGGCTGCCAAAGAAACTATTGTTTGGCGAACTACAACAAGGAAAACGCTCTCATGGAGGCCAGAAGAAACGTTTCAAATACAACCTTAAATCTTCCCTGAAGGCCTTCAACATCAGCCACACAACATGGGAGCAGACTGCCCAGGACAGAGACGGGTGGCGATCAGTTGTCTGCAAAGGTGCAGAAACCTGTGAAAGTAACAGAATTGCTGCAGCTGAGCAGCGCAGGATTTTCACGAAGACCAGCGCCAACAGATCTCCCAACTTCCGCCACCATCCCCTGTCCATACGGTGATAGGTCTTTCCGGGCGCAGATCGGCCTGACCAGCCATCTACGCACTCACCCCCGAACCCAGGATGACTAGATGGTCTTCGTCGTCTTCACGGACAAACAATATCTGGAATCTATCATTTGCAGTGGAACAGTTTGCTGTACTTGCCTGAACCTGTTATGCTGGCTTTAAGTAAGCAATTCCACTTTACTGGTCTCAAATATCAAAACAAAACTGGAGCGTATGTAAAATATTTCAGTACAGACCACGTTTTTGTTAGTCATCACTCGTTGGCAAAACGAATTTAGAACAGTTTAAGACAGCATTCTGCCCGTCCCCATCACAGACACCACGGTGGCTGAACGATCACAAAGACCCAACACTAACTTGAGGAGCAAATGAAGGAGCAGCAAACATTATTTCTCTTAATATTTCGTTCACTCGATATCTGAGTAGAATGCTGTGGCGCAAGAGAAATGGGCGTGGGGACGAGAAGGAGGGAGAGATGGGGGGTGGGGGGGGGGGTAGATAGAAGAGAGAGAGAGAGAGAGGGGGGGGAGATAGGGAGGAGAGTGAACACTGAGAGAGAACGAGAGGTGGAAAGAGGGAGAGAGAGGGGAGGTGGACACTGAGAGAGAGAGAGAGAGAGAGAGAGAGAGAGAGAGAGAGAGAGAGAGAGAGAGAGAGAGAGAGAGCATTGTATACCCAAAAAATGAGGGGAAAAATCACGCAATTTGGGATTTCCCCAACGGCAGAATGGGGCTGCAGATATGAAATATTTCTTGCACTTTAAACTAGTTACAGATTTCGTGTCCATTGCTCGTTTGATGCTGTTTGCTATTTGCGAGCCATTTTATGAGCACGGGAGGTAGGAGGACAACGGAGAAGATGGGGTAGGCATTGAGAGGCCGTAAGGTTTTTTTGTTCCAAGGCGACTGTACTTAGAATTATTCTGTAGCGTGTGGAGAGAGAGAGAGAGAGAGAGAGGAAGAGAGAGAGAGAGGTGTGTGTGTGTGTGTGTGTGTGTGTGTGTGTGTGTGTGTGTGTGAGAGGAGAGAGAGGGGGGTGGAGGGGTGTAGAGGAAGAGAGGATCGAAGGTAGGGGAGGGAGAAGAGGGATGGGAGACAGAATTGGAGTGGGGATGAGCGGTTTAACGGAGTAGGTTACATGTTCAGAGAGTGTATCCAATGCACAGTTTACAGAAGACTGTGCAAATGGATGTTACTGATTTGAATCGGATAATCAAATCACTGAGACAAAGGAACTGTATATGCAACTGTTTTTTGTTTGTTTGTTATTCAAAGATTTAACGTGTTCGTATTTTGTAGATTCTGTGGACGTGTTTTCCAGACATATGGTCCAGAATAAGCTAGGCTTGTTTACTATTGATCAATGCGTGGGTAGGGGAGAAGGAATTCCTTCTAGCCAGAAAAGGCGTTCAATCTTGAAAAAACGGGCTTTGATATAACATGGCATGGTATCTGTAAACATAAATGATGACTTCTTGAATGAAAATTATTTACTCAGAGGAAGTATGTTCAGTGCATTTAGGTTTTCATCTGTTGTCAGAGATACAGCTGGAAGGAGTACCTTTACTGCACGTCAGTGGCGAGTATCCAGTCTCTTTTCTGGACACCACTACTCCCGTCCCATATTGTTAAAGCGTCACTGACATGTGACATTCTGTGTGTTGAAGAAAAGTTTAAGCGTGGTAGTGTTGACGTAGCGTTTTAATTGAAATAACAGGGACACTTCTAATGTGATCGTGCATAAATTATTGAGATTAGATTGCCATTTCAATTCTTTATACATTGTTACCCCTAAAACACGATGGTCATCCACCTCTTCGATAGAAGTACCATTTATCTTAAGTTTCAAGCAACGAAGAGTCAGTTGGTGCATTTGACGAGTGGCTATAATTATAGGTTTAGTTTTTATCTGATGTGGATAACGGTAAATCATTTATGAAGATACAGAATGAGGGCGCCTAGCACTGAACCTTGTAGGACTCCACGTCAGACGAAGTCAGAAAGGGAGATTTTGCCATTAAGCTACACATACTGGGTCCTATCATTCAAGTATGAATGGAATAATGAGACTGTCACGGAACGGTTCAAATAGATACAAAGTTTCTTTAAAAGAATGGAATGACCAACAACACCAAACGCCTTTTTAAAGTCGAACAAGACGACTCCTGTCATTTGTGATTGGTTCAAATTTAAAGGCCATAAGTCACACGTTCGTGATAATGTTGTGTGGCAGGAACGATTAGGTAGGAATCCAGATTGGAACGTGTGAAATTGTTTTTCTCCATGAACTGTGACACAGAGAGAGAGAGAGAGAGAGAGAGAGAGAGAGAGAGAGAGAGAGAGAGAGAGAGAGAGATGATGATGATGATGATGATGATGATACAGTAAATTAGCATGAGCATTTTATAGCACTACTTTCAGAGAGAGAGAGAGAGAGAGAGAGAGAGAGAGAGAGGAGAGAGAAAACAGCCCCGACCGTTGGGGTTTGCTTTTTCCCTTCGACGTGTATACTGAACCCAGCCCGCCTTTGGACATCACAGATCACAGGAATCACGGAATACACTGGAGCTATCTCACATGACATGATGTCCCGTTACTGCCTCTGTGGGACCAGCCGTTAAAAACAAGAGAAAAGAAGTTCATCTAGATAAT
>CM065716.1:33467427-33484927 GCA_033310375.1 Conus canariensis | reverse complement strand
ACAGATTACATCATGTCCACTGATGAACACATATTACAGAGTGTACATTGATCATCACAGATTACACAATGTTCACTGATCATCACAGATTACATCATGTTCACTGATTAACATATTACAGAGTGTACATTGATCATCACAGATTACACAATGTTCACTGATCATCACAGATTACATCATGTTCACTGATTAACATATTACAGAATGTACATTGATCATCACAGATTACACAATGTTCACTGATCATCACAAAGTACACAGTGTTCACTGATTATCACAAAGTACACATCACAAAATACGCAATGTTCACTGATTATCACAAAGCACACTTCACAAAATATACAAAGTTCACTGATCATCACAAAGTACACATCACAAAACACACAATGCTCACTGATTATCACAAAGCATAGAATGTTACTGTTTGTTTGTTTTTCCGAATCAAAAGAAAAGAAATGTTAAGTTGGTAGCAGAGGAAGATAAATCAACCTACATATCTTTTTTCCATTCCCTTGTTTCTGCTCTTTCAAGAAAGGTTATATTTCCCTAATCTTTGTAGGGGAAAAAAGACCGAATTAACCGTAAATTTACATCAATAAACATATCAAAATACAACCAAAGAGACATCATATTTATCAAATTTAAAAACATCAGTACTTCAGGTGGTGAAAAGCAAATCCATGATACATAATGTCATTATATCAATCTCGGGTGACAATTTCTTCTATAGAACCTCCCACCCACCCACTCCTCGAAATTTAGATAGGTCTAAACAGATAAAGTGCCACCACACACACACATACACACACACACACACACACACACACACACACACACACACACACACTGAACTTGTTGGTTTAACTGATAGTTATTGTATAGCATTTACAAACCGTTAGGAGCATTTGGGGGGGGGGGGGGTGGTAACAAGGATTATTCTGAATGCCTGTTTTATTTTACTATCACACACCACACACACACACACACACACACACACACACACACACACACACATTTATTATAATATATATAAATATATATATATATATATATATATATATATATATATATGTAAAATCTTTAAAAACCACAACTTAAAAATCACAATAGAAGCAAACAAAAAAGTAGTGAATTACCTAGACATAACATTAGACCTCAATGACCATGTGTACAAACCATAAAAAAAACCCAATGACATACCAGTCTACGTAAACATCAAAAGCAACCACCCACCATCTATACTAAAAACAATACCCAATGGTATAAACAAGAGACTATCCAACCTGTCATGCAATGAAAACGCATTCAATGATGCAGCAACAGAATATCAAGAAGCATTACAAAAAAGTGGTTACAATTACAAACTACAATACAGTCCAGACAACAGCACGAATAGAAATAAGAAAAATAGGAAAAGAAAGATCATATGGTACAACCCACCATACGATGGACAAGTAAAAACAAATGTAGGAAAAGAATTCTTTAAAATCTTGGCAACATCATTCCCAAAAGAACACAAACTGTCCAAAATATTCAACAAAAACACCATTAAACTATCATACTCATGTATGCCCAACCTCAAAAACATGATTGACTCATCTAACAAAATGAAAAGCAACATAAAAGAGAAGGGTGCCGAAAGGACATCTTGCAACTGCACTAAAAAAGAACAGTCCCCCTAAGCAATAAATGTCTTCACAGCAACATTGTATACCAAGCTACGGTAACATCAGAAAATGAAAAAGAAACATATATAGGGATTACTGAAAACACTTTCAAAACCAGATACGCAAACCACAAACAGTCATTCAAAAATGAAAAATACAAAAATCAAACAGAGCTGAGTAAATACATTTGGAGACTCAAAGATAAAAAAATAGACTACAACATATCATGGAAAATCATAAAAAGAGCAACACCATACAACAATATCTCAAAAAGATGCAATCTATGCTCCACAGAAAAATGGTTAATATTATGCAAACCACACTTAGCAACTCTGAACACAAAAGTAGAAATTGTAAACAATTGCAGGCACAAGTGGAAATCTTTGCTGGCACATTCCATCTGAACAGGCCCCAATAAGAACCACAGGCCGCACGTGCAGCAAATGAGATCCGCCTGCACACACAGAGTTGAAATCAAGTCCCGCACGCCATAAAAGATCGTTGGCGTGCCCCAAAAGACATCCTGAAGATAGCAACGCTAGAAACAAGCTTGTAGATTTTAATACTTCATTTTTAAAAATATTTTTAACATATATATATATATATATATCCTGCCAGATGTATATATATATATATTTTATATATATATATATATATATATATATATATATATATATTATATATTATATATATATATGCGAGTTCATAGATTATTGTGAATAGCTGAACTTGTGTTTACATTTTACATTCAAGAGTTGTTAACCAATTGTAAGTATGGGAACCATATTCTTTCAAACTCATACAGGCGCATTTCTATTCCATGAAGATATTTTTCAATAGAATATCTATATTTTAGTTCTCTAATAAAAAAAAAAAAGAACTTGTATATTTAGTTTTGTTTTTATTCATTTTGCATTTATGTACCAAAAATCTTGCCCATAGTATTATCAGGACCGAAACTGTGTCCCGTTTTGTTATCTCGTCGGTGCCAAACAAACACAGTTCAACATTAAAGGATAAACTGTTACAGTGTACACATTTGTGCTTCATTAGTTCCAGGTCAAACCAAAAACCCTGCAGAACATTGCAGAACCACAGATAATGATGAATAGAATCTTTTTCATCTTTACAAAAAGTATACTTATCATTGTCAGCTATCGCTATACTTTTGAGCACAGTGTTTATTACTAGAATTCTAAAACCCTGACATTTGTTACACGCCCCC
The DNA here is from genome assembly GCA_033310375.1 of Conus canariensis. NCBI lineage: Eukaryota > Metazoa > Mollusca > Gastropoda > Neogastropoda > Conidae > Conus > Conus canariensis. Next base: position 33,482,035 of record CM065716.1, on the reverse strand, counting down.
TCCCCCTCCCCCCCCCCCCCACCCCAACCACTCTCCACCCCCTCCCCAATAGATATCATTTCATCGCCTGTCATAACTGGAAGAAGCAGGATCGTGTGTGTACTCGTTTCTCGAAACCTTAGTGTCTCGTTGTGAAGCGTGTTTCACCTACATATACATACCATCCTGTGACACAGACCGTGGTAAACGCACGCAGAGATTTATTAGTGATACTCTTTGGTGCTCAAACATTGGCTCGTGTGTCTGAACGATCTCTCGGGATCTTCGTCTATCTTTCTCAAAAAGAAAGAAAAAGAAGGAAAGAAGAAAGGAAGGGGGAGGAAAAAAGAAAGAAAGAAAGAAAGAATAAAGAAAGTACTTCCCAGTCTGTATGCATTAATCCACTTCCACCCTCCTCACTTCCTACCCTCCCTCCCCTCCCCACTTTTCCCACTTCACCTCCATGTCCGTATCCCTTTCCTTTCTTCACTTCCCTCCCATCTCCCTCCTACACTCGCTGGCACACACACACTCACACACACACACACACACACACACACACACACACACACACACACACACACACGCACGCACACACACACACGCACGCACACGCAGGGACACACACACACACACACACACACACACACACACACACACACACACACACATAACCGCACGCACGCACGCAGGGACACACACACACACACACACACACACACACACACACACACACACACACACACACACACCACGCCAGGAATCCTGTCAAAAACAGACGACATCCTAGGTCCTGTTTTACAGAGAGGTGACATGATCACATGGGGTGCTTCATCCGGGCTCTGCGATATCGGCTGCAAGTATGAATTGACATTTCCGCTTCCGGGGCACGCCGGAGTGGCCGACTATACCAGCAACGATCCGGCTGGTTCTGTCTGTAGCAGAAACGGGTTGACATCGAGGCCGTTGCTTTTGTTGTTGTTTTTTGGAAGTGTAGAGCTGTCTCCTGCAGAAATAATCTGACAATAATGCTTTGTAAGGATATGCCATGTGGGTGGTGTTCTTAATGTTGTGCAGCGGTCAACAGCACACCAGAGAGCCGAAAACAAGACTGCAGACGATCAAGATTGGTCTTATACAACAAGGGGAATAATGGGCTGTGTTTGTGTGCGTATTCATTCTTGTTTCTTTTACTTTCGTTTGTTTTTCGATATTACTCTTTTTTCTCTGTTTTCTTGTATTTACGATTTGTTCCTCCTCTTTTCTTTCCGGTCCTTTTGCCGACGGATGATTATTGTCGCACCCCGCCTCGTATTGTTTTGCTCCTATTGCTTTTATTCCTGTTCCTCACTCCACTACTGCTCTGACGACATCACCCCCACGTCCGCTGCTGCCATTAGTATGACAGTGCACGACCACTTCTACTACCTCTCGGTGGTTTTGGTGTGATTGTCGACATTTTTCAACATTCCATTCCCTAAACCGCCCTCCCTCCACGCTCTCGCTTCCTCGCCTCCCCCCTCCTCTCTCTCTCTCTCTCTCTCTCTCTCTCTCTCTCTCTCTCTCTCTCTGTCTGTCTGTCTCTCCTGTTACAGACCTAAAGTGCGAGTCGCTGTTCCTTTCAAAATTCAAGCAGATTTTAAAGCGAAAGAATCTGAATTAGAAATGGCAAGGTTTTGAAACGTTTTTATTTTGTTTTGTTTTGTTTTGTTTTTTGTTTTGCTTGTTTGTTTGGGTTTCTTTTTCCAACTTTGTCTCTTTAATTTATAAATATCAATATGCGTGTCGTGCTACCTAATCAGCCGAATTCCTTTTAAAAGACTTGCGATTGGTGGAAAGAACCACTGGTATTAACCTGTAGGGATAATGCTGTCGGCGTACCCCCCATACTTAGTTGATTTCTGGAAGTCATATCACAAACTGGAATTTGTGATCCGGCCACTGGAAATTTCTTTGTGACTGTACAGACTTTTTTTTTGCTCAAACATCATCAACAAAACAACCAGTCTGAGAAACGAAAGACAGCTCCCCCTTTTAATTAATAACTAAACACTTTATGCTATTTACATACACATTCTTCCTTTTTTTCACAGAAAAACTCACTTATACATATAACTTCGAACTTACATCAAACCATTTTTCAAAAGTTTGCACCCACAGTGTCACATACAAAACTCTTTTTCATAAACGTTTTCTGGCCCTGACAGACCTATAACATCTCTTCAACGATCTCCAGTCTTTGCGTCCTCTTGACGACTTACAACAAACCACAAACTGTGCTTGTGCCCCTCTAAACAAAAGACTGCAGCTCCATTCTGACCTGTAGCAAGTTTACTGAAAGAAGAAACATATACTGATCATCATATTATTCTTTATCTGAAGAACAGTTATCTTCCTTTTTTTCTCGCCAGTATTTCCTTCATCATACTTACCTGGTGGTTTTGTTGGGGTTTTTTTTATCAATGGCCGGCCGTGGCCTTAACACTAACATACCTCCAGCTATGTCTCCTTGCCCTGCGCTGCCCCCTACCTCCCTACTCCACTTCCAACACCCGCCTCTCTTTTCCCTTCTCTTGGGGGAATACTGTGAGAAAACGCTATATCTAGTACATCCTTTTACTGTGAGAAAACGCTTATATCTAGTACATCCTTTTTCGATGATTCCCTTAATCACAAAACTCATTATCATGCTCCCTTTCCATTTCCTGTCGTGAAAACTCAAAGATGTGCTCACTTTATTTTCAAGCGCTAACAACAGTGTAAAAAAAAAAAGTGAACACAGAACAACGATGAGACACAGTGTTATGTATCTTAATCAAACTTTGAGAGTCGATTGCGTAGGCGCAGGCATCCATGATTTCCGTTCGATAGTTTTTAACTCATATAAGTAGAACAGTTTTTTTCTTCCCAGTCTTTCGTCCCTCCGCCAGAGAGAGAGAGAGAGAGAGAGAGAGAGAGAGAGAGAGAGAGAGAGAGAGAGAGAGAGAGACAGACAGACAGACAGACAGACAGACAGACAGACAGACAGACAGACAGACATCTGCCGTTATGACAAGCGTAAATCCATTCTTACGCCACACGGTTGGCCGACATCACGCGAACGACGATCTGTCAAGCCAGAGTCGACCGTAAGCTCCCGGGAGCAAAGGATTACGGGGGAAAGGTAAGTAAAAGAACACGTGATACATGCCAGCAGTCTCTGGGGTTTCCCTGCAGTGCTGAGGGGATGAATGGCCAGTGGGTCAGGCAGCCCCGTGCTGTGATCAGCCTAGCTTCAGTGTGACACCAAATGTGTGTCAGCCATGGCGTGCTCTCAGCGCACACGCTAGGGAAGCTTATGACATGATCGACGTCAAAGACCACACGCAAATATGTATTTAACTCCGCTCCCCTCCTCCTCCCTCCCCTCGATGACCTGCTGGGTTATCTGTCATTCCACCACACTTGACTCTGTCTCTCTGTGTCTTACTCTCTGTCTCTGTCTTGTCTCTCTCTCTCTCTCTCTCTCTCTCTCTCTCTCTCTCTCTCTCTCTAATGCACGCTTGCATGCACACACACACACACACACACACACACACACATACACACACACGCACGCACGCACGCACGCACGCACGCACGCACGCACGCACGCACACACACACACACACACACACACACACACACACACACACCATCTTTGAAGTTAATGTTCAAACACGCCAAGGAGAGAGGTGTGGCCAACAGAAACAGCTCTAATGACGAAGCTCTACGGCAATCAACAAGAGCCGGAGAAAACGCCACTATTCATCTCAAGGGCCGGACTGACCGTGTAGACCAAGGCGTTCGCAAAGAAGAAGAAGAAGAAGAATGTTGAAACAAACACGCACGCACGCACGCGCGCACACACACACACACACACCACACACACACACACACACACACACACACACACACCATGTAAAAGATGCATTTGCTAACACACACACAAACACACACACACACACACACTCTCTCTCTCTCTCTCTCTCTCTCTCTCTCTCTCTCTCTCTCTCTCTCTCTCTCTCTCTCTCTCTTTATCACGTCCATTTACGCTCCTGTGTACAGTAAGCATGGATGCCATCAGACCCAATGGCCGTAATCTGTGTTGACGTGCATATTTGCTCTGTCATTTGCATGTGTCGTTGGAAAGGCCCACTGAGCCATGTTACGAAGCTTGAAATAATGCCAATATTTGATTGGCTGATGACGGTTCTTGCTCTTCCATTATGTATATAATATATATATATATATATATATATATATATATATATATGTGTGTGTGTGTGTGTGTGTGTGTGTGTGTGTTTGTGTGTGTGTGTGTGTGTGTGTGTGTGGAGAGAGAGAGAGAGAGAGAGAGAGAGAGAGAGAGAGAGAGATAGGGAGAGAGAGGGGGGGAGGGAGAGAGAGAGAGAGCCATTTCCTCTCGATATCTTATGAGGTGATCGATTTTCTCTAGCTTCGCTTTTGCTTTCTCCAACGATTTGTATGGGTTTATTTAGACTTGTTCCACTGCACTATCTTCGACTGATACAGGGATCGCTGTACACTACAGATGTAATGGCCGCATCTTTGATCTAATGCGGGTGAAGGCGAAAACCGAAGTCCTCCGAGTCCTGGTTAGAGACATCCTGATCGCAGACGCCCCCATGGGCCGGCCTTCTCGTGGCGGGGGTGTTTCTTGACCAACCTGTGCCCACCCCTTTTTCTTGTCTTTTCTACTGTTCTGCCTACCGTGTCTTTTGCTACCTCTTTTCACCCATAAAGTCTCCCCACATCATCTGCCGCTTCTATGTCGTCTTGTTTCTTCCTTCCCGGTTCTTCAATCTGTTCTTTCATCTATTTTTTTCAGTCTTCCTTTTCAATGCTTCTTTTTCTGATACCTATCGGAGTGGTGGCCCTAAGTCACTCGCAATCTAAGGTGCTGACACTGGCCGAAAGATGAATGGCTCTGCGTTAGTGAGTCGCTACAGCAGTCCTGTCTGGTTTTGTGGGACGGTATCAGGCAGACGGACGTTCTACGAGTTCATCTTCGCATGTCCTTCGTAGGGCCATCCATTGTCCCTTCCCTAGCACGGCAGCTCTCCTAGGGTGCCTGTTGAATTCCTGCCATCATTGAGCCTACGCCTTATGAGCAATCAAAACAGTCATTCCAAACGTCTGAGAGAGTATGATTCGGATTCTGAGGACGAAGTCAGGTTTGTGGCCAAGCAGAAGGAAATGTGGCTGAGATTCCTGGTAGTGGATGGCTTCCAGGGTCTCAATGCATTTCTATTTCAGAAATGGTTGGAGTGTGTATCAAAGTCTTACTCAGAAGTAAAAAAACAAAAACAAAAAGACGGGACATACCTTGTAAAATGCCCGACTGAACGTTCATCGACCCAGCTTAAAAAGGCAGATGGTACGAAGGCAAAGTTCGGAAGCAGGGAGGTCTTGGTTAAGGTGTCCGGCCATCGTACGTTGAACTCCTCCAAGGGAGTGATGCGTTGCGGTGGTTCAAGACACCTTAGAGATGTCTTGAAAGACGCCTCAGAGGCTGAACTGAAGGATTATTTGGCGGAGCAGGGAGTTTTGGATGTGCGGCGTCTTTCCGCTTTCCGAAAAGGAGAAAGGATGCCCACATTTACCTATATCCTGACGTTTGGCATGGCACAGATTCCAGTAGATGTGAAAATCTTCTACGAAAATGTCAAGGTGGATGTCTTCATTCCTTCACCCATGCGCTGTTTTAAATGTCAGAAATTCGGACACACAAAGGACAGGTGCAGGGCCACCTCAGAAGTCTGTAAAAGATGTGGCAAAGACGCTCATGACACTAGTGTCGCATGTGACGCCTCCTGCGTCAATTGTTCCGGGAAGCACGAATCCAGCTCCAAAGATTGCCCTCAGTGGAGATTGGAGTCTGAGATTCAAAGGGTACGAGTGTCTGAGTGTTTGACATTTCTTGACGCAAAAAGGAAAGTCCTTCAGGAAAATCCTTCTGGCAAAAGCTACTCATCTGTACTGACGTCAAAGCCAAAGATGATAGATCAGGCAAGCCAAGCAGATCTGTGCTCTTGTGCATGTTCAAAGCCATTAAACAAGTCAGCTACATCCAATCAGACTTCAGCTGTGTTAAAAGATTCCGCCGTTTCTGCGTCAGTTGTCACACCTGTACCAACAGTATCTTTGTCGAGTTCAGTTTCTGAGGGTGCTACGAAGTCGAGCAAAAGTTATGATTTGAGGAGAGATTCTATTGGGGTTTCTCCACAAAAGAACAAGTTATCGGGTGGTTCGAAGGATGCTGGTGGTGTAAGACACCCATCACAGGCTAAGCCTGATCCCCCACCCAAACCACCTAACAAGTACGAGAAACAGAAAAAGATTTCAGATCGCCTTAAAAAAGGCGAAGCTTCTTTTTCCAGCTCCACCAGGTTTCGGGGACTGTCTGGGGAAGAGATGTCTGATTCAATGACCTGATGGTTTTTTTTTTTTTTTTAAACGCTGTATTTGATGTATTGTTCTTTTACATCTTACCTTATTTTAACCTTTTTTATGAGTATTCTCCAGTGGAATATGAGGGTTGAGGAGTAATTATGATGATTTGCTCCTATTATGTAAAAGTTTTTCTCCCAATATTATTGCTTTGCAAGGGCATCAGATTCAGCAGCCGATTCCCATTAGAAACTATGCTTGTTTATCTAAATATCCTAATTCAACCTCAGGTGGTGTATGCCTTTATATCCATAATTCTCTCCCTGCAGCAGAAATTCCATTGAACACTTCTTTACAAGCTGTGGCAGCAACTGTTTCTGGTAATAACACTTTTTCTGTATGTTCCATTTATCTTCCTCCTTCTGAAAATGTTTCCAAACAAGACCCTGAGAACCTTATTGAGCAATTACCATCACCGCTCCTTCTCCTCGGAGACTTTAATGCCCATTCTCCCGTTTGGGGTGATCTGCGTTCGGATAATAGATGACAGACGATTGAGAACCTCATTTCCGAACATCAACTATGTATTTTGAATAACGATCAACCAACCTTTGTTCACGCTACGTATGGAACTTCCTCAGCTATTGACTTATCTCTCTGTTCTCCCTCTCTACTTTTAGATTACAAATGGGAACCTCATGAAGATTTATGCGGCAGTGACCATTTCCCCATTTTATTAGGAAGTTTGGCTACATCTGACGATGAGACATCAAAATGTTGGAATTTGAAACATGCTAATTGGGCCTTGTTTGAACTTCAGTGCAAGACCAAAATAACTACAGTCATTCTTTCTCAGTCAGATCCCATGGACACCTTTACTTCTATCCTGATGGATATAGCGTCTGATTGTATTCCTAAGTCTGTGATAGATAAAAAAAAAAAATACCTCCTAAAGTGCCTTGGTTTAATAATGAGTGCAAAGAAGCTATTGGAAATCGCAGGAAAGCGCTTAGAAAATTCCGAAAACATCCGACGGAAGAAAATCGAATTGAGTATAAAAGACTAAAAGCTAAAGCGAAATATATTATCAAAAGATGTAAAAAGAACTCGTGGCGTAACTTTTGTTCCTCCTTAAATTCTACATCATCTGCCCGAGTATGGAAATCCATCAAAAGAATCAAAGGGAAAAGATCTTCTGGTTTGAGACACCTGAAAATCAATGGGAAACCAATTTTGGATAGAAAAGACATAGCAAACCTCTTGGCCTCTTCCATCTCTCAAAATTCATCTTCTAACCATTATTCCAGTAAATTTCAAAAAATTAAAGTAGAATCAGAGAAACACCGTCCTTAATTTTTATCTGACAATTCTGAGGACTATAATGCTTTATTTTCACAGTGGGAATTAGACCAATCCATCCACAAGTCTAACAGTTCAGCAGTTGGCCCAGATGAGGTTCATTATGAAATGCTTCGTCATCTTCCAGCGGAAATTCGTTCTATTCTTCTTCAGATTTATAACAGTATTTGGGAATCGGGAAGTTTTCCCGAAAAATGGAAGGAAGCTATTATTGTACCCATCCTTAAACCAGGTAAGGACAACTCGGATCCGAATAACTACCGTCCTATAGCGTTGGCAAGTTGTCTTTGTAAAACTATGGAAAGGATGGTCTCGGCGCGTCTCTTGTGGACGCTAGAGGATAAGGGTTTATTGGCCAATATTCATGTGGCTTTCGTAAGAAAAGGTGTACTATAGACCATCTTGTACGTTTGGAATCTTTTGTGCGAGAAGCCTTCGCTCGCAAACAGCATGTTATCTCTATATTTTTTGACTTGGAGAAAGCATATGACACCACCTGGAGGTACGACATTCTGAGAGACCTTTTCAACATGGAGTTTAGGGGCAGGCTCCCCGTTTTTATTGAACATTTTTTACAGGATCATTGTTTCCGTGTGCGTTCAGGATCAGTTCTGTCAGACTTCTTTGTTCAAGAACAGGGAGTGCCCCAGGGAAGCATTTTATCTCCTTGTTGTTTTGTATCAAAATTAACAATATCGTTGAGTCTGTTGTAAAAGGTGCCGATGCTTCTTTGTTTGTAGATGACTTCTCCCTTGCGATTAGAGGGAAGTTTTTACCTTCAGTAGAACGTCAGCTTCAGCTATGTGTCAATAACCTCCAAGAGTGGGTTGAAGAGAATGGTTTTAAATTTTTACAGTCCTAGACTGTGTGTATGCATTTTACGAAACTTAGAGGCCCTTTTGGAGAGCCGGACATTAAGATTTCTGGTGAATCGATCAAAGTTGTGCATGAAGCCAGATTTTTAGGCGTGATTTTTGATGAGAAGCTCACGTTTTTACCTCACATTAGAGATTTGAGGGCAAGGTGTTTTAAAACTTTAGATATATTAAAGGTGGTTGGTCGCTCCGATTGGGGCGCGGACAAATTTACTCTGTTAAACCTTTATCGAGCTCTAGTGAGATCAAAGCTCGATTACGGTTGCCAGGTGTACGGGTCAGCTGCAAAGTCTTCCTTAAAGCTATTGGACACGGTTCATCATCAAGGTCTACAGATGGCTCTTGGTGCTTTTAGAACATCGCCAATCTCTAGTTTGTATGCGGAGGCTCATGAACCATCTTTAAACCTCCGTCGTACTAAACTCAGTATGAATTATTATTTTAAGTTGAAGGCTTCCCCAGAGAATCCAGCCTACTCTTGTGTTTTTGAGCCTCCACCTGCCAGCCTGTTTGAAGCATCTACGTTGACCCCTCCTTTTGGCCAGAGAGTAAAGGACTATTTTGAAGAAGCTAACATAAATTTAGTGGATGTTGATGACCTTACTGTTGCCGGTGTCCCGCCATGGAGACTGGTAACTCCACAAATAGATTTCTCTCTCTCTCTCTCTCTCTCTCTCTCTCTCTCTCTCTCTCTCTCTCTCTCTCTCTGCTGATAAGAAAGAAACAAGTCCAGAGATTTATAAACATCTTTTTTTTAGAAAAGAAAGAGAAACATAAACATCGAACATTTCTCTGTACGGATGGTTCCAAATTGGAAGAGAAAGTTGCTGCAGCATCGACATCTGCCTCGGGCCATTCTCATTCTTTTCGTCTGAAAGATCATTCTTCTATTTTTACTGCAGAATTAGAAGCACTATACTTGGCTTTAAAGACTTGCAAAGTTCATCTCGAACGTCTTTTGTTATAGTAGTTGACTCTCTCTCAGCTTTACAAGCTCTTAAATCGTCAACTTGTGACCATCCTAAGTTAATATCCATTTTAGAACTTTTAACCGAACTCCCTGTAGATAAAGATGTGTTTTGGTGGGTCCCTAGCCACTGCGGTATTACAGGCAATGAGATAGCGGACAGACAAGCAAAGAAAGCGTTAAATGATCCTGTCAAGCGATCCCATCGGTTACCATATCCGGATCTTAAACTGCTAATAAATAAGTTTGTAAAGAAACGTTGGCAAGATGATTGGAATTTGGAATCGGAAAACAAACTCCATGAGATAATGCCAGACTTGTCTGAATGGTTACCTTCGGTTTGCAAAAACAGGAAAGAAGAATGTGTTTTAAGTAGACTGCATATTGGACATAGTTATGTTACTCATTCTTTCCTCTTAAAGGGAGAAGATCGACCCCATTGTTTTGCATGCGATTGTGTATACACTCTTAAGCATGTGTTGACTGAGTGTGATGATCTCAGTGAGATCAGAGGAAAATATTTTGATAAAATGTCACTTAGTGAGCTTTTTAGAAATGTGCAAGTATCTGTGATATTTCAGTTTTTAAGAGATGTGAACATGTTTTATAAGATTTAGTTGTTGTTTTTACATTTTAAGGTTGCAGATTGCATATGTGTTTGTATAACTCGAGTCACGTAATGACCCTCAGTGTATAGCTCTGATATCACCTCTTTATGGTGGAAAGGGCTTGTCCTTTATAACTATCTATCTATCTATCCTGCTCGCAGACGACAGCACCCTGGCAGTACTGAACATGCCAGAGCTGCAGGAATTCACCAGTGGCCTGGAGTCAGCCTTCGGACCGATCGTCAGCCTGCGTAAAACTAAAGTGCTGCTTCAGTCTCCGCCAGGCTTGGCTCTTCCAGAGCCCAGAATTGACAAAGAGGGGAACAAAGCTGAACAGCATGGAGAGATTAACTTGCTTGGGGAGTGCCTCGACCTCACCCTGAAGCATGGGCAAAGAAATATGAAACAGACTAGCTAAGGCGAATACTTCTTTTGGCAGGTTTTGGAAGCGAATGCGGTGTGGACATGATATAAAACTGTGCACCGAGCTAACTGTCTACAAGGCGATGGTCACTGCGTCCCTGTCCTTGGCTGTCATACGTGGACTTTGCGCAGGAAACAGTTGAAAGCATTCGACCATCCATCCACTGCCTGTGCAAGATCATGGGCATGTCCTGGGGAGGACAGGGTCTCCAGCACAACACAGAAGCGCTTCGCAAGGCAAACGTGCCTGGAATTGAGACAGTCATTATGAAGGCGTAGCTGCAGTGGGTTGCGTGTGTGGTCTGCATTTCCCAAACTTTTTTTTTTTCTCGGAGCTAGCATCTAGCGAAAGAAACCCCGGCAAGCCACTCCCAGCCGCTTCGTAGCTAGCCTGAAAGGATCCTTAGGAGCCCGTGGTATTCCTCAGGTTGAGCGGAAGACTTGCCACTGGCCGCAGTGTCTGGCGTCTTGGTGTACACAAAGGAGTTCAGTTCTTTGAAGAAAGGCGCAGCGCGTACGTGGTCTGCAGCATCAAGCCTGCAAGGAGAGGAGAATTGACTCAGTCTATGTTGCATGCCCACAGTGCAGTCACATGATACTATTGGCCACTCCATCCTTCTTTCCCGTCTTTACGTTGGGAGTTTACGGTACTGAATTCAGCTGGTTCAATCCCTATGTAACCGATAAATTTCAATGCGTTTCAGTCGATGGTTATCGCTGCCAATTTGCCAAACCCAAACACGATGTTCCACAGGCATCTGTCCTCGGTCCTGTTGTTTTCGCATTATACACTGGTCCTCTTGCCAGTATCATCAACCTTCATAATCCCTAGGCAGGCGACATTCAATGTCAGAAAAAGTGACGACACTGAAAATATGTCTTCTGCAAGAAGTCTGACTGCTTCGTTGACATCACAAACTGGATGGCTTTGAGTGAGTCACAGTTAAGTGCTAACGAAACCGAAACCATGTCCATGGGAACAAAACCTTGAAACACTCAGCCGACACCATTTCCGATTACACTCCGCAATACATCCATTCCTTTTTCCAACTCGGTCAAGAACCTTGGTATTACCTCCGACAACACACTATCTATGTAAAAATTCATTACTCAGATTCGTCAGTTCTGTTGTTTTCAACTACAACGTCTTAGCTCTATTCCAAAACAGGTATTTTCCAACGCTACATCTAGACTTGTCACTCTCATTCTCTCCCGCAGCGAGTTCTGCGTTTCTTACTTCTCTTGTCTGGTTTGCTCGTCAACGAACCCAAAATTCCTGTGCTTGACCTGTCATCAGAAAAAAAAAAAAAATTAACGCTTAAAGCCCCTCTTGAAGTCTCTCCATCAGCTGTCTGTCTCACTGAAAGCGTAAGTGCAAACTAGAATTACTTGGTCGTCAAACCAAAAAGCAAACAAGTTACGATAGAAACACAACGCGTTTCGACCTACTTGGTTTTCTTCAGGCAGGACAAAAAACATCTAAAACAATGAAAACAAGGGGCCAACAGGCACAAACTTTGGTCTTGAGTTAACGACTGTGGATTGGAACTGAGATTGAAGGAGAGAAGATACGGGATTATGAAAAGATTTTGTTTTAAATAATAATGAAAATAAAAACGAGTAGAAGAAGACGAAGAATTATTGTTCTTACTATTATTCATAAAAAATAAAAAAGAGTAGAAGAAGAAGAAGAGAATTATTGTTATTACTATTATCTGAAAGTAATAATGATACTGATTGTAATAACAACAACAACAGTTACGATAATGATAATAACAATAATAATAATAACTCCTTCTGCTACAAATGCCTTCACAGTTCTCTCCCTTTCTACTTCTGTGACTGTCTTCACCTGTGTACGTCATCCTGTTCTCGACGTTTCATGTCAGGTCCATCCAGCTTCCGATTTCCCAGATGTAAACAATCAACTGTCGGTCGTCGCTCTGTTTCTGTCTCCGGCCCACAAACCTGAAATGAACGTCCCTTTTAGCTTTTTCATAAAACATTACTAGATACATACTTATACAGCCAACCTTAAAACCTTCCTTTATCCTACCTGATTTCACCTTCTCTTCTTCAAGTCTGTATTTTGTATGTATGTATATATGTATGTATGCATTACGTATTTCTTTACTTGGTTATTTATTTATTTCTTTAGTTTATTTTATTTTACTTAGTAATCATTCTGAAACTATGATTTAAGATGCGGTATGCATGTGTGCGAATGAATTGTGCAAGTGCTTTGAATTGTTCCTTTGCACAAGATAAGACGTTATATAAATACTGTGTTAATATCATTATTTATTACAATTATAATTATAATGATCATCACCATCATCATCAACATTATCTGCGCATTGGACTTTGGTTTGTGCATCCAAACACGGTGTCACTTGAATTGTCGTCACTGGTGATGTGCGATGGAGCTTCATATCGGACTTGTGGTTCTCGTATGCCTTGCTTTGATCCTTACTTGAGGAGATTTCTGTTTTCTGTGGACTTCAGCTGATCGATCGGCCTGCTGCAATCCGCTCGTTGATGCTTAGATTTGAAGGGTCTTCTTCTCCTTCTTTTTTTTTTTTCTTTTTTTTTTTTTAAGATCTGCCGCCTTGTGGTCTGCTTGCTAACTCTCAGAAATCTAGTTTCTTTGGGCTGCGAATAGCTCTAGCTGCAGCCCGCTTGCTAATGCTTAAATGAGGATTCTTCTTAGCCTTGCTCATGATCCCTCCTTTCTAGTTTATTTATTTGAGTAATTAGCTATTCACTGGTAATCGTATGTATAGGAATTTAGGAGACATAAGACTTGAATGGAAAGCAGTGAGTGAAAATTAAGGTGCAGGGAGTGTGAGAGAGAGTTTTCAATGAAAAGGCTGGTTTTTCGTGCTGTCATTCGTTAGCATGAAAAAAGCTTTTAGAAATAAACCAAAACTCTGTGCCATGCTTATTGAGTGTAGGTGGATTTTTACTATTCAGTCAGGTATTAATTTATTTTGTTTTTTTGTTTGATTGGTTTTCCATACATGTCCTCATTGTTTAGCCAGATAAAAGCTAATTGTGTCAGTAAGTCTGTTCCTGCATTCCATAGTTCATTCGAAATTAAACGGAAGAAATAGAAAATGAAATGAAGCAGGGTTTATTGCAGTGATGAATGCTATATTAGCTGTATTTCAACACTAACGATTGTAGGCAAGTGTTTAGGTTATTGTAATAATAATAATAATAATAATGAGAATGAATATTTTGATCATCGTCATCGTCATCATCATCATATTCTCTCTCTCTCTCTCTCTCTCTCTCTCTCTCTCTCTCTCTCTCTCTCTCTCTCTCTCTCCACGGTGTGTGTGTGTGTGTGTGTGTGTGTGTGTGTGTGTGTGTGTGTGTGTGTGTGTGTGTGTGTGTGTTAGTATAGTAGTAACAGTAGTAAAGGTCACTCTATTTATGGATAGTAGCAGCTGAAGTCAGAACAAGAGAACAAGAGGAAAGCATTTCTTTTATGAGGAATCAGAACTGATATACTTGTTTGCATGTACGTGTGGGAAGAAAATTACGTTTGTGATGCGTTGACTCCTTAATCGATTTGGAATGAAGAGCGGCCGTCTTTTTACCGCCGCTTCCCGGTGCAAGGGAGGTAAACCTCAACTTTCACAGCTCTTGCGGTGAACAAAATATTGTTTCTGTCCCTTAGCAGGTCCAAATAATCCGTTTCTTAGTGAGCGATTCTAATGCAGTTTACACAAATCTCTCAAGTACTTAAAAAAATATTATCTGATGTATTCTTGACACTACGTTGCGCAACCATAAAGTGGAACAATCAAACCTTTCTTTCCGAATAGTTCTAGACCATTCTGTGTACAGTCAAACGTCCGTAACCCTGGATGGCATAACACAAGGGGAGAACGGGAAGTTTTCCAAGTCCTGGAAAACTTACGCCCCAGATATTTAAAAGAACGAATGATATCAACAGC
>CM065716.1:33429927-33464927 GCA_033310375.1 Conus canariensis | reverse complement strand
CTCTCTCTCTCTTAGTGAATCGTTCTTCGTTTTATAGATATATGCTTCTACATGTGTTGCTTCATTTTTTGAACTGTCCTTTCTTCAGCGTTGCCAAGACTGTGGGGTGCGGGTGGGGGTGGGGTTGTGTGTAAGCTTGCGTGCGTGCGTGTGTGTTGTATAAGAGAGAGAGAGAGAGAGAGAGAGAGAGAGAGAGAGAGAGAGAGAGAGAGAGAGATGAAGCTGATTGAATGGTGTCAGAGGGCGTGTTCTGCACCACACACATCGATTCTGGCGACATCCATGCACTGTGAAGTCTGCCCAAGACACGCTGATCCCTTTTCCCAGACTGCCAGTTCCAAGTATTGGGTCTGCTCCACTGTTTCTTCCAGGCTTCCTCCACACAGCGTCAAACGGGTGCCGACAGAACGTAGTCCACTGTGTTTGTTCATTTCACTTTCTACCCCCACATTCATCCCGCTTAGGGAGACACAGATCTTGGCTATGTTCAGTGGATGTACCCAATATTGCATTAGTAGTGTGCTTCTGTGTGTGTGTGTGTGTGTGTGTGTGTGTGTGTGTGTGTGTGTGTGTGTGTGTGTGTGTGTGTGTGTGTGTGTAGGGGGGGGGGCGTGACTTGAATTGCGCGCAAAGTTTATGTGCTTTATATGCTTTCTTTCACTCGCGCGCGCGCGCGCGGGCGCGCGCGCGCACACACATACATACACAATTCTTGTTAATCGTTTCAAAATAGTTTAATTACAAGTTCTCCAGTCAAAGAGAAAAAGACGGGAATAAGTTATGACAGACACGCATGTATACAGATCCAAATTCATTTCACTTTCTCTCGGTACTACAGGCATTCAGAATAAAAATCGCATTAGGGCAAAGTCAACGAGATTACAACGTGAAGGGTAAAATCCACTGGAGATTTAAAAAACATCAACATCAACATCAAATTCGTTAAGGATTAACCATGAATCAGTCGTGAAATAACAATAAACTGATCACTAGTAACATTTTGCATCCAGGTTTGGCTTCTGGACTTGTTGGTTGTACGATTTCCTTTCTCTTTGCTTCTCAAGCCCAGTTTTGTTTGTCTCACTCTTAGCTATTTTAATCAAATCATCGAGACAATGGCTTCAACCTGACAATAATTGTCCATGACACAATTGTTACAATTCATTTGGTACTTGTCGGACTATTGCCTGTGCGATCTTCTTCCGTGGGCAGGATGATATTCTTGCCATTATTGCCGACTTGAGAAGCATAAAAATATCCCAATATCTGACCATCAAACAAAAAGATTATCAAGACAATAATATATCAACTGCTCTAAAAAGGTGATACAAGTCGTAAAAATACATGTGCTGCTGAAAAGTTCATATTACCTGTGTGCATTTGACAAGATACACAACGTTCGAAAGCAAAAGTTCATGTGAAAGGGTATTTAGGGGCGGTAGAGGATTGTAAACAGAGAACTTGTATAGCTTAAAGCAAGCCAAGAGAGCACACTGTGTCGTGCTTTTTCCTCACAACCTGTCTTTTTTCTTAATTGGTGAAGTCAAATTATCATAATCAATTACTTTAACATATACAGAAAGAAGCACAAAAGGTAAACACGTTGCGAACAAAATGAATCAAAAATGGTATCAACACAATTCAGCAATAAGACATGGAAAAAAAAACTACATAATTATGATAATGCGAAGGAGTGTTATTTGTTCCTCCAATTTTCTACAATCAAATCCATTAATCGCTCAAGTCAAACTCGACATATGAAGTGCGTTTTTCCTTCCCTCTCTCATTCCGTCTGCCAGACATAAACAAAGCAGAAGAGAACAAATAACTTGCCGTCATTAGCGTGGAGAAAACGGTAAAGATATAAAGCCAGTCCAAACAGAAAAAAGCAAAACCCAGCACCAAAACAGTTCTATGGTAAATTCAGACAGTACTGCTATACATGCTTAAAAAAAAGAAATCATGATGTCTGCACGTTGTTTGCGGAACACAAAATGAATTCTTTTCGACGTGTTGTTGATACATAAGCAAAAGCCTGCTTTCAGCTAATAAACATGGCTTTCGTAAGTTTGGCAATTCATGGTTCCTGTCTGCTGTGTTTCGATTTGAAATGTCACTGGTTTAATGCACTGTAGTCCACTGTCAAATTTACAGGAAATGCACACTGTTCAGTATAAAACAAAAACTTTGGGAAAACACACACACACACACACACAAATTCAGCTATCCATAGTCATCCTCGCTTTCGCTTGACTAGGAAAAGAACTTTCAGAGTTCGACTCCAACAGAAGAAGAATATTACCGGCGTTATGACAAATCTAAAGACAAAAGTATACACTGCGTCGGCATTTCAGACATCGTCGATACATTGAAAAAGAGACCCATCATGCGAGAAACACCTGGCATACGCACTCCTTTTCAGCCGTGTCTTGATTACAGTGGTGTTATGTACACGTTCCTTCTGAGAAAAGTTATAACCCCACGTTTAAACTGACCAATTATTAAAAGTAATTTTTTTTTAAAAAGCAAAACATGAAAAAAAATTGGCATATATTACAAACACACCCAACAATAAAACGATTCTGCACACACCGCAAAAACCGAAAAGAATACAAGGTTAAAAAGTAAAGACCGAGATGGGATGAGAAAGAATAGACTAGCAGCGATTGGTTATTAAAACGCATTTCAAAGCGAACAGAGAGCCAAAGGTATTAACTAAAACACGCCAAAGAGGAACAGTGGTGTCACCACCTTCATACCCACACACCAAAGGCAGACAGCCCAAGTCTCACAGGTCTAGAACGGCGTTTCAACCCAGAACACCTTTGGAAGAAGAAACTTGGACCTAAGTGCATCGCTCCATTCTCTTTCGCACTTGCATAGATACCGTCACAACTTTGTGCATGGTTAGGGTGGCCACGGGACTGACAAACAGACTAGAAGAGGAAAGGAGTAAATGGGTAGGGGAGGTGTTGAGGGTGGGGAAGGGAGAGGGTGCAGAGAGGAGAGGAAAAAACGGTAAACAGGGAGGTGAGGTATACACGAGGATATGCAGTAAATTTAGTGTATTCGTGACGTGCACCCCTCCTCTCTCTCTCTCCCTCTCTCTGTCACACACAAACTCTCTCTCTCTCTCTCTCTCTCTCTGGATTTTATTTTTGTTCTGCAGTCATGTCACATGCAACATTTGCTTATCAAAGCTTAAACGACGAGTCAAGGCGAAGAGAGTTTCGGGGTTTTAGTTCGGTGTTTGTAAAACAAATAAAAACCAATGGCTCGTGTGCACACACACACACACACACACACACACACACACACACACACACACACACACACACATATACACACACGCACGCACGCCAGTAGTTAACGCACACAATTAAAACGAATGAAGAAAAAATCGTTTGAAATATTCACCATCAGCGTAATTAACCGCCCAGAGTGCGGAACGTTAAACGAACGACAGGAAGGTATCGGAGTCCAGCCCTCGATTTAACAGTAATGTAGCAGTGCTCAGTATCTAACACACACACACACACACACACACACACACTGACTCTTGCGTTCTCGTACTTAAGGGAGTAGGAAACACATGTGCATGTGCGTGCCACACGTGCAGTTACATATGAAGTCTCTGTGACCCAGGTCACAACTCTACACATGCACTGGCTCACTCTTTCTGACGAGCACAGCAATATGCACATGCATTACCACTTTTTCTCACTAACGGAGGCCTCGGCAACAAACTCGTACTCTGTCCAACACAGCTCACAGCAATTCTCACTCTCTCCAACAGCTATGACACCCACCCTCCATCCTCCTACACACACACAGTGACATAGCAATACACACTCTCTATAGCGGAAACCGAGAAAGCCATAAACACACTCTCTCTCTCTCTCTCTCTCTCTCTCTCTCTCTCACACACACTCACACACACACACACACACACACACACACACACACACACACACAAAGAGGCCACAGCAGTTCAGTTGCCCCTAGGGGGCAGCACAGCGACGAAGAAGTGGCGGACGGGAGAAGAAGAGTGTGGAGCCTAGAAACTCTGGGCCGTACCACGCCGACGGTAAGGCACACAAAGAAAGGTTAAATCAAAATGGGTACCTACAGTCGCGCAGCAATCCTTCCACCTAGACTGAAGTGGTCGCCAATGATCTCCTGTCGCTGGCTGTCCGTTGCCGGTCATGTGGCATCAGGACTTCCTCCCCCGGCGACCTGCAGATTTTTCACGTAACGGTACTGGACTCCATCCTTTTATTCAGTTGTCCATCCACGAATTTTCACTGCCGTCGATTCCGAATGATTGTTCCGTTGATCTACTCAAATAGGTTCCATGAGTAGGTACATGAATGTGCTTGCATATCCACTCAGCAGGTTCTTGTCCATTTCAGCAGATTGGCCAGGTTTTCCAAACATCTCCTGTGTGAAAATGTCCATTATGTTCCAAGTGCTGATCTGCCTAAAAGTTTCCCATTCGACTATTCATCTTGTATAAACACTCATTCCAAATTGTCTATCCATCTAAACTTTGATTCACGTGGAGTTCCTGGCCTACCATTCCGTTTCCCCCCATTTACTTTAGCGCTAAAGAAACCCTGAATTGATCCTCTTGTTGTGACCTAGTGAATTCCTATTTCAATTTTTTTGTTGTTAAGTCGTGCACCTTCAAGTCAACGGACACCTATCCACTAACTCGTCTATCCACCGAAGAAGAGTCCCCGTCCATTTATTTCAACCATCTGAAATTAAAGTGTGTTTGGCCATTATCTTGTTGTCTGTTCTTTATGCAATGGCATTCCATGTCATTTAAAACCTCCACAAGGAGTTCCGGCTTGTCTAAGGAGTCTTCTGTGCGTCTCTCCGGCTTTTTGTTTTCGTTCCCTCCCATCCATCACTGTCTCTCAATCAGTTCCATGTCCATACTTCATCTATGTTAACAACATCTGTCAACCCAGCACACATGATCCGTTCCAGTGACGTTCCCACACGTCCATCCTACGAGGAAATAGAAGTAGAAGAAAAACCAGTCACCCACTCGATTCCTTAAAGTCGCAGGTGTGGTGTTTGACTTCAAGGGTGGTGGTGGTGTTTGTGTCGGTAATCATTACCAAAGCTTGTCCCTCGATGTTTACTTCCATAACGGCACTTATTTGCCATTACAGATTACGCGTATACGTTACAGTGGCTGTTGGTGTTTTGGGCTTGCTGTGACTGTGGATACAGTTGTAAGCACCTTTAAGTGGTTGTCGTAGAACAGGTATGGGCAATGCTTGCTGCACAGATAGTCGTCCCCAGTGACCGGTACTGTTTTGATATAGCCATTTTCAGAGGATACAGCAGGGTACGGGTCCTCGCCGCAAAAACAAAGTTGTATCCTGAACACTACTTGCTGTGGGTGAGAACTAGTTGTTGTGTTAGTAGTTGCTGCGGCTGATAGGCAATTATTTTATTTCATACCCTTTATATATTATCCGAAATCGCCGCTGTAGCACCACGCACTGTGGCTTATGTTGTGATTGCTGCATCACTAGTCATTAGCAAATGGTTTGCTGTATCACCACGTGCACCAGCTATTATTACCAAACATAGCTGCTGCATCACTAAACACGTGGTTGATATCAGCAGGAACTATACAACAACTTCCTCTAGTTACGTCAGCAGAACTGGTTGCTGCATCGTTATGTATTTTGATAGTATCAGCAGTTATGGTTGATGCATCACTTGGTACTTGCTTATGTCAGCAGAAACGGTCCTGTATCACTGCGTCCCGTGGTTGGCGTCATCATACATGGTTGCAATATCAGAAGGTACTGTGGTTGACGTCATCAGAACTGGTTGCGGTATCAAGTGGTGCTATGGTTATTTCAGTACAAACGCTTGCTGTACACTCGCTCCCGTGGACGACATCATCACCAATGATTGCGGTATCACTAGGTACGGTGGTCGGCGTCATGAGAGAGATGCTGTTATCACTACGTCCTGTATTGGACGTCACCCTAAATGACTGCTGTATTGCCGGTTATTGCAGTTGACGTCATCAGGAATGGTTGCTGTATGACTACGTACTCTTGTGATGTCCGCAGAAACAGTTGCTGTATTACAAGGTATTGTGCTCGACGTCATTAGAAATGGCTAACGTATAACTATGCAATGTGCTTATATCAATAGAAATGGTTGCTGTGTCACTACTGTACATATATCAGCAGAAGTAATTGCCGTGTCACAAAGTACTGTGGGTGATACGATCAAAATTAATTGCTCTGACGCTAAACACTGTGGTTGGCGTCATGAGGAATGTGGTTTACGTCATCAGAAATGATTGCCGTGTCACTCAGTAATGAGCCGGACCTCATCTGAAATGGTTGCTCTGTCACTACTCACTCCGGTATAAGTACAGCAGACTGGAGACCTTGTGGATAGTGGGTAATAGATAGTAAAAAGCACGAATATGGCAAGTCTGTGGTTTGAGTGTCACACAGGGTGGGTGTAAATTACGTCTCACGTTTCAACATCAGACCTGAAAATGTGGTGCTAGTCTTTTGGCAACAGTCTGTCGGAATATCTCACTTTGGTAGGTAAAAAGACAGAAAGGACAGAAGAACAAGTCCATAGCGCTGTACTGTGGCACCGCCCTCTCCCCGCAGGACATCAGTCCGGTCATCACACAGAGAATTCGTTGCGACATTAAAGCTGTTACAATGGCTGCTGTCACTCATGCTGGGCTAGTGGTGTAGAATGTTCTCTTCAATGTTGTTAGTTGTGTCACTGTGTGTATAATTATGTTGGGTTTTTTTTTAACAGGTCGGTATTGCTGTGGTAGCCGTCACCAGATGATGGCGGCATTGTGACTGTCGTTGATGCTGTTTCTCTGTGTAGAGGCGTTGTGGAATCTTCTAATTGCTGAGGTGGCTGTCAGGAATGGCTGCATGCTGTGTGGGGCAGACGACGTGTACGTGTGGCCGGCATCACCAGACCTTGCATCGGATCTGGGCGTTCATCTTGGAGTAGACGGGGCAGTTGTAGGCCCAGCTGAACGTCTTGGAATTGGACAGGACACCATTCACCCTGAACAGCAAGTCAGAACACGCACATGGCTTAAAACAAAGCAAACAAATAAGTTAGCAGGTAGGGAAATAAACAGATAGCCTAAGTTAGCAGGTAGGGAAATAAACAGATAGCCTATCAACTTGTTACACCGTAAGATGTTGCATTCAGATGATCAATTAAAAAAATACTCAATTTACTGGTGAAATAATGTCAGTAAAAATAATTATCACACCTGTGAATTAACAGAAAAGGTTCCCTTGTTTGGGTATACTGTAAAAATGTATTATCTACTTTTTTTTCCATCCGAGTTTGATATATGTTTCGAATTGTGCTTCTTCGTGCTTTTCTTTCGTTGTCTCGATAGACTGTTTTACTTACTGCAAGAGGGTGCCATTTTACTGTCGGTGTAGATACAGAACTGTTACACTATACATTCATACTCCCCAGCTGTGGGGAGACAGAACCAGTCTACAATACTTAATATGTTTACTACATTTCCTGCCTGTGAGAGACAGAACCAGTCTACAAGACTTATATGTTTACTACATTTCCTGCCTGTGAAAGACAGAACCAGTCTACAATACTTCGTATGTTTACTACGTTTCCTGCCTGTGTGAGACAGAACCAGTCAATACTCCACATATATGTCACATTTCCCACCGGGAGACAGAACCAGTCTGATATACTTCACAGGTATGCTACATCCCCCGCCTGTGGGAAGACAGAACCCCTCTGTTATACTTCTTGTTCATGGTACTTTTTTCGGTGGGAAGACTGAACCTGTCTTTTATGCTACATATTTATGTTATATTCCCCACTTGTTGGGAGACAAGAGTATCTTACACTATACAGATAAGTAAAACTACTAGATATACGTATTATGGATTCGGTCTGTTGAGAAACAGCACTAGAATCTTACACTACACATATATTACGTTTTCTGCTTGTGTGAGAAAGAAAACTAGTCTGGTATTACACACATATACACCATTTCCTGCCTGTGGGAGGCAGAAGTAGTATCTTACATTGCACAGGTAACTAAAGATTTTCTACACGTAGGAATACTGACCAAAATGACTTAATAAATCCGTTGTGATTTGGTGGTTGATGAGGGTGGGGTAGGTGAGGATTATGTAGCCAAAACAATCACTCAGCAAGTAGTGGGAGATGGCTACTGGTTGATGGGGGGGGGGGGAGTATGCTATATAACCTATTGCAGTTTTTATGCTAAAACGTCCAGTGTTATTCTGCTTTTCGTTTAACGGAAAACGAGTTTTTGAAAGCAGGGATTCAGGATGTGGGGTGGGTGGGTGGATGGGGGTGGCGATGACAAGGGCTGGATCGGATTCAAAAACTCCTGACACCAACTCCTTTCTTTGAAATACAAGCGAACTGTCCTAGGTATTGGGAACAGAATGACAGACAGACAGACCAGACAGCTAGACAGACAGATCTACCTGGCGGCGCCGGGACTGTGGGGGTCTGTTAACAGGTGCAGCTTCAAGCCCATGTCTGTCCACTTGGAGCAGTACATCTGAAACCCACATCGTCACCGTCACTCATCGTCTCTCTCTCTCTCTCTCTCTCTCTCTCTCTCTCTCTCTCACACACACACACACACACACACACACACACACACACACACACACACACACACAGAATGAGAGAGAGACAGAGAGAGACAGAGAGCAAGCAGAAAATCTTTGCAGTCGAGGACTAAGATTGTAGGCAAAGCCGAAACTTTGTATCTGTCCATGCTAAACTACACACACACACACACACACACACACACACACACATATATATATATATATATAAGAGAGAGAGAGAGAGAGAGAGAGAGAGAGATGTGTGTGTGTTTATATATATATAATATATACATATATATATATAGAGAGAGAGAGAGGGGGGGGGGGGCGGGGGTGTAGAGGGAAGGACACAACGAGACACAAAGACTGAGAAAGACAGAGAAATACAAAGAGAAAGGAGGCAACGGAAGAGAGAGAGCGAGCGAGAGAGAGAGAGAGAGAGAGAGAGAGGGGGGGTGGGGGGGGGCTGACAGAGATCGAGAGAAAGAGAGAGGTGGTACCTACAAGGAAATAAACTGTATTGTTCCTGCGACTTGAAGAGATGCCATAGTCACTTCATCGGTCATTCCATCTCCAACATTCTCCCCAACAGTCACGAACACCTACACACACACTCATCCCCTCTCCCTGCACCACCCTTGTGTCCACTCCAGCTTTTTCGTACATCCTCCTGACTCCCCCCCCCCACCCCCCCCCCACCTCCCCATGAAAATACAAAATCTTCACACCAGTTAGGAAGCGCCTTCCATACAGAAAGGTGTGGTACCTGGGCATAGCTGACGAAGAAGGCTTGGTAGTTGGTGAGATTGAGACCAGGCAGTGGTGCTTCTTCCTCGTTTTCCTCCACCCACTTCATGTAAGCCTGGCTCACACACACACACACACACACACACACACACACACACACACACACACACACAAAATCAATATTCCCACAATGAGTGACTCGCGCACGATGTTAAGATGAATACATACAAATTTCTCTCCCTTCACCTGAAAAAAAAAAAAAAAAACACGTAGTGCATCAAATATTTCACGTGCTTGAGCGCATACCCTTCCATCAAGATTTCTTTTGCCCATGACTGAACGTTTGTCTTGTTCTTTTTTTGTGAGGGCATTGTTAAAGAAGCGGTCATATATCAGTTTACCAACATTCAAGAACACCTTCGCATATCCGTTTTATACACTGTGTTACATCAGTTTTTCTTTTGGGGAAGATGGGGCATACAACAATTTTAATCGCGTCTGGGTTTTTTTTCCGTCTCTATCGTTCTCTCTCACAATGGCACTGACGGATGGCGCCACTCTATGGCGTGCCTTTCTGTACTACATTCTCTCGCGAACTGCGATGCCTGGGTGCAGCATGGAGACTTTGGAAAAGCGGTGAAAAACAATATACGGCAAGGCAAGTGAACACATCACCACGCAACACAATACTGTACAGTAGTAACATGTCTAACAGATGACACTACATGACATAGCACAATATCACAAAACAGTTCATTACAGTGCAACGAATTTCAGAGTAGAGCAATACAATACAGTACAACACAGTACAAAGTAGTGCACCACAAGACACCGGAACACAGTATAATGTTGTAACATATATTACTATTAAAAGCAACATAGCATAACACTGTAGTCTAACGTAATACAATAAACAGCCGCATAATACCGCAAAGTTACAAACAACACTGTTCAAGGCAGTACAACACAGAGCTGTAGAATGCCCTCAAGTTACAAAGGACTATACAACATAACGCAATTCAACATATTCCTTACATAGTATGCTGCATTCAATCCCCCGTTGTCGGCAATATTTTCGTCCAAAGTGAACTCTCCATTGACCTGGAAGAAAAAAAAGAACCGGGCTACGTTACGATGGCTGAGGAAAACAGCATTGCTCAATGTGTATTAGAGGATGGGAAAGATGATGGATTGGCGAGGTGGAGAGAATGGGAACAAGGGGAGGGGATGGGGCGCAGAGAGGTGGCAAGGGTAAAAGAGAAACAAAGATAGAATGCAACATTCACAATAGCAAAAACAAACGAAGCAAAACAAACCACACCTCAAGGTGCAAAGCAAGCACTTTAAATACTAGACACAGAACCACACACACAAAAAAAACATTTTAAAAACATACACACTATACACAGCACGGAATTGAATACCACTCACTCACTTACATTCCGCAACCCTTTCCTCACTCTTCTCCTCCTTTCCACCATCATCCCCCACCCGCCACCCCTCCCCCCCCCTTAACCATCCATTCCTCCGGATGTATCCTCAAGAAAAAAAAAGGCTGGGGTACGAATGATTTCATGGATTCATAAGCTCGAGAGAGGCCTTCCGTTATATGCGAGTGTGACAGGGGATTAACGTGCTGCTAGCATCAAGTAGAAGTAAACTGCCGACATGATTCACTGTTGTTGTTGTTTGTTTTTTTTTAAGTAATGAAAATACACGATACAAATGGTTCTCTGGTCAGTATTGACGTACCATGTCTTTGCTGACCAGTCATGTTAAAACCCAACTGCTACACTACAACTACTCCTACCACCAACGACAGAAAAAGACCGTACTGAATATCCCACCTTTTGTCCCTGGACCTTGATGGCGTTGTACTGTTCCACCATGCAGTTGGTTGTGATGCCAAATTTTTGGAGCTCACCGGATCCCACCAGTCCTTCAGACGTCCCTCCTCGTCGTACTGCCGGCCTGCAACAAGTCCACAGTCCGTAATGGACAGTCATGTCAGCGGACCCATAGGCCTGGATTATCAGAGGTCCATCACATCTAAGTTTCAACATTATGGACAGTGGAGCCAAAATGTCGCTTTCTGCTGCCTTGGCCTTACTTGATGTCAGGACCTGTGCTCAACTCCCTGGTGTGTTTCTTTGTTAAGGGAGTGTGTTGACGGAAAGCATGTATTGCTTGTGCAGAAATACACATTAAGAAGCCTTGAGTAGAATTTCATCTTCGATTAAAAAACAACTCTTGTTTGTTTGGGCACGACTGAAGATAATACGGGACGGGAGGTCATTTGTCAACCGAAGATCAGGAACGATGGTCAGCCTATAACTTATTACGACTGCGGTAGGCTTTTCGTTGTATGCCTTATCAAACATCATGATTTTATACCATTTCAAAGTCGTTTTGCCCAAGTGAAATGTGTCGGCCTTATTCTACTACAATTTACAGGATTCAAAAGTATTTCATGTGCATTTATGTGCCTGTAAGCGTGTCGTCTGTACACGACTTATGAAAACGGAAATGTTTCAAACTAACTGTAAAGAAATAATAAAACAAAATAAAGGGAAATAACAATGGACACAAACAGTACCTTGAATATCAAAGGCGTGGGTAATCTCGTGACCAATGACAGATCCCATAGCACCAAAGTTGACAGCACTGCGGACAAAGCAAAGTCAATCCATCGACCTATCAATAAGTCAATCAATCAACTGATCACATCTGGCAACCAATTAATCAATTTGAATTAAACTACCTTCATAGCTTCTCAATACAGATTTTAAAAAAGCGTTTAAAATAACATCTCTTACCAATCGAAACAATTTGCTGATAATGAAGAGAAGACGGCTTGCATTGCGTAGCCTGCATCATGATCACTATAATGTAATTTTCATTATACAAAGAAACCACAGTTAAAACGGCGAGTGTGTGTGTGTGTGTGTGTGTGTGTGTGTGTGTGTGTGTGTGTGTGTGTGTGTATGCCTGTAGCTCTCTGTTTGTCACTCTCTCTCTCTCTCTCTCCCCTCTCTCTCTCTGTTTCACTGCACATTCTAGTGGCATATTTTCATTTGCTGATATTTTGGTCCCATGTACAATACTCTAATCATCTAACTCGAATTCTAGTACTGAGGTTGTTGCCCGTTTCCACGATCTGGCTACAGAGGCATCATCTGAGAAACAGCAACCAGTAAAATGAAGCCCAACTTACGCAGGGCCGTCCGGAATGTAGTAAGGCAGGTGGAACATGGCTATGGGGAAGATGACGTCATTGCGAATCGGCGAGTAAAAGGCGTTGACGGTCACTGGAGGACGAATCCAGCTGAAAATCACACAGGAAATGCCATGTTTCCCCTAACAGATAAAAACTCCAATTAAACCTCGTACGCGCGCGCACACACACACACACACACACACACACACACACACACACACACACACACCCTGTGTATGTATATGTTCATATGCACACACGTGAACATACACGCGCCCACGCATGTATGTGCACACGCAAAAACACTCGCACTCAAATGCTAGCGAGTGTATTCGAACATGCATCCACACACAAACGACGTGAATCCTAGTGTAAAACTAACGCACGTGGACACGCACATATAGAACCACACAGTAACACATTTACAAGCACGCACGTTTCGTCACATTCTTGCATGCACCGTCCTCTCACCTCTTCTCTCTGTCTGGTGTACTGTGAAGCTCCTCATTCTGCTTTTGGAGTTGAAAGTGCCGCCAGTTCACTAAATTGTTAAACCAGTCGGAGGAATTCACGGAAAACTGGAAACAAAAAAAACGAAACATGTAACAAGTACGCTATCTGCTTGAAGGAAAGGGGAAAGGATGAAAAAAATGGACGAGTGGAGGCCGAGAAAGACAGAGGCGAGGATGGGTGGAGGAGGGTAGAGGTGTAGGGCAATATCACATAATACCTATGCGTTTTTGAGAATAATAAATCACCCAAACTATCACGTATAACAGAATCAATATTACGACCGCTCTGTACTTTCCCTGTTGAATTAAGAAAGCAAAACCCTGCGAAATCTAACCAATCGAATCAATCCAAAGTAGCGTAGAACAAAAACATTCACCCAAAAATTCAAACACAGTCCATTACTTCTGATCCTACCTCATGTTTATCTACACTTTAATGTCTGTGAAAAACGGGTAAAAATAACTTTTGTACGAGTGTTTCGCCCCCCCCCCCCCCCCTCTCTCTCTCTCTCTCTCTCTCTCTCTCCCTCCTGCTTCATCACTGTGTCACGGTATAACAACTATTCCACATACGCTACTCCATAATCATCTACCAGATCACCAGGCACAGACTTGAGAAAGCATATGGACAAGGACACTGTAAACAAGAATGAAAAAAAGGCGATAACTAGCACGGTCTCTTCCAAAAAAGACTCACTTTTTGTGTTATGTGTCTAAAGTGCATGAGAGATTTTCATCTCATAATTGTTATGCAGAAGGGTAGAGACATACATTTGGTAACGTGCATCCAGAGTGTCACGGATCTGCATTTGACAATATGCGGGCAGCTTGGTAGAGACGTATTCTAGTAACAGCTCTCCAGAAAAAGACAACTTACATCTGGTAATAGATATCCAATAAGGCACAACGATGTGCGTCTGATAGTAAGTATCTAATCAGACAGAGTGACGTCGATCTGGTAATGGGTATCTAATATGGCAAAAAGGCGTATATTTGGTAATGGGCATGCAATAAGACAGGCACAGGTGAATTTGACAAAAGGTAAAAGAAAGTGTAGATACTTATTTTTCATAACAGATATCTAGAAATCAGAAATTACGTATCCTACACGCACCAGCCGCCGTGATTAGCGTCGTGAAATACGGCCGGGAGGTCGTGGGTTCGAATCCCATCAGAGCCATGTGGGATTTTTCTGCCCCAACCGGCTCCTAGCCAGAGCTGAGTTTGCTACAGGCTCAGTTGGGAAGAGTGAGAGTACACAGTCGAATGTCATCGACTAAATGGATGCGTCTCTGAGAGAGAGTTGCTCGAATTACCTGACCAACATTGCAGGTGCTCGTATCGCTCGGGCCTGGTTGATGCCGGAATACATTATGAAAGTTAGCGTAGAAAACAGCCCTGTCATGCAGTCTCAGACCGGAATGGAAATCCATAGCATCTTTTTATAATCTTCATTCCCATCGAACAGCTTTTAAAAAAAAGGTCCCAAATTATGTGGTCTGTCATAGCCCGCTCTCAAGGTGATCTCAGCGTCAGTTCTCCTCCACGTCTATGGCCTTGATTTGATTCCGTCGGGGTCACCGATATCGGCAGGTTCAAGGGGGCTGTCGTTGAACGGACGTGGTGGCGCCCTCCGAAGGGAGAGCTCACTTAGCCGCACCGCGACTAAGCAATTATTGTCGTCAGTAGAGGATTAGTACGTGGTGTCTTGCGTATGCTGAATCAGAACAAGCACCACAGAACACCACCGAAGTGACTCGGCAGCAGTGCAGTACCTCCTCCGGTTGCTTGTCTCTTGACAACTTGACATTGCCTGCTCTCAGTGGATTGCCGGTGCCGGAGTTGCGGCGGGACGGGGACGGGCTGTGGCTGTAGACGGGGGGAGGTGGTCCCGCTGCAACCCCGACACCGGCAATCGAAATGAGCGCAAATGTGGGTGCAATGCAACTGAGGTAGCAGAAATGATGGGACAGCAACAAGAGAGAGAGAGAGAGAGAGAGAGAGAGAGAGAGAGAGAGAGAGAGAGAGAGAGAGAGAGAAACGGACATGCTGTAACAGTTATCCAAATAGAAAAGAAACTTACCTTTTTATCTTTTGGCAACGGGTACCCACAAACGTAGCGAGACATATATTTGTTTATCGATATCCAGACGGTACAGGGATGTACCTTTTGCAATATGTATCCAGAAAGTAACGAGACGTGTATTGGTAACAGGTATCCAACTAGCAGAGATTAACCTATGGTAATAGATATTCTGGAAAAAACTGAGATCTATATTTAATACTAAGTATCTAGAATGTAAAAGACCTGCCCTTTGATTATATGCATCAAGAACAGTTGAGACAAAGTACAATAATGGACATCTGCAAACGAAGAAAGGCCTACCTTTTGGTAATAGGTGTCCAGGAAGGTGGTGTTGAGGATGTAGGAGGGGTAGCTGATCTTGTTAATCATGCTGTCCACCTGACAAAGAAATGCAGATTATGATTAATTGCATAGTATATCACGAAGTGGAGAAGTATACTATATAGCATAGTACGATCTGTATAGCTTAGCACACACAGAATACACAAGATAGTGGGAATGTCAATGTATCAACGGCGTACACATGTTCATGAATGCACTAGGTGCACTAAAAATCTAGATCACACACACACACACACACACACACACACACACACACACACACACACACACAAGCAAGCGAGAGACACACACACACATGCTCGCACGCACGCACACGCACACACACACACACACACACACACACACACACACACACACACCAATGCGCACTTTCACATCCGACCGGAAACTGATAGAGAAAGAGAGAAAGATTGATTGACTAATTGGCTGATCGACAGAGTAACCGACTGTCTAAGGTACGGACTTGGAGACAGAGACAAAAAAATAGCGACTGTACCTTTTGCTCGGCTTTTAACCGCGTCTCTTTGTCAATCCAATACTTGTGCAGAATAAAATCCTTGAAAGCCCCCCGTACATAGTGTATGAGGTTTTGAATCTGAAAGGTTGATACATTTTATCAACACATTAAACACACACACACACATGCGCGCACGCACACACACACACACACACACACACACCACACACACACACATACACACACACACACACACTCATTCACAGACACACACACACACAACACACACACACACACACACACACAACACAGAAAACAGAGAAACGAACTTGGAAACAACTAAGAAAATAAAGAACAACAGAAAAAAAAGAAATAATCTCCTGCGAAATCTACAATGTTGAGAGTAAACAGTAAAATCAATAAGCCAACAACCAATGGGCTACCATTACACACACTACACAAATATCAGAGAGCAAACATCCAGAGCAGAGCAGAGCAGAGCAGAGCAGAGCGAGAGAGAGAAGGAGAAATCTTTATCTTGGAGGATAGTAGACATACATCTGCGAATATTTTTTTCACACAGTCCTCGCCCTGTACACAGTGATGGAAACAGAGAAACATATCCAGTTACAAACAGCGAAAACTTCGTCAAAAACAAACAAAACCTCACATTCATGGGGTTTACTATGAAGAAAGGAAAGCAGAAGAAGAGCAAAACCGATGAGTGGACGTGATATATGATGTATAGGTTATCTGTTGCTTGAAACGTATGACGTGTAATGTATGGTTTGTAGTGTGTCTGTAGTATGGTCTGAGGTGTGACGTGTCACTCACGCTGTCCACACTGCCCTGCTGGCCCATGCCCCGGACGTAAATGGCTCCCGTGGCGAAGCCCAGCGCCCTGTTGGTGTAGAACGTGCACCTCTTCCACCCCTCCTCCATCCAGTCCGCCTCTGTCACACACAGACCACACCACCACACTCACTTTACCCATTCCCTTCCCTTCGTCTGAACTGTTGTGCGTTTCATAGCTCAAGGAGAGGTAGCGAGAATCCTCGCTTGCCTGGCGAGTGTCGGCCTTTTCATAGCGCACCCTAGCGGTGAGCGGGGCTAAGAAAAGGCAAGAGTTCGCTAGATTATCTTGGGGGGCTCTCTCGCATGTAAGGGAAATGGCCGACAGTTGTAACCGCCTGTGATTGGTGCACGGAAAGTACTGATGTTGTCTGACTGGTACATGGAATGATCAACACGCCGACCGTCAATTCAACACAACGATGAGCCTGAAGAAGCAATCACGTTATTAATTCGCCCATTTCTTTACTCTCCTCGCCTCTCGCATCCCTCACCGCAAAGTTAAGCTGGCTACCATGCCATTCTCGCGTCTATGACACTCGTCTCTTGTCTCGACATAGTATGTACTGCCCCGGGCTTGGATGGCCTGGGTTGTAGCGGGTTGTATGGGAAAAACAGTGGGGATGGTTTGAACAACTTTGGTTGTATCAAATCCATTCAAATTGGCCAGACTGGTTTCGATTTCATTAGGGTAATTCGATTTAGTCTGGGTAGTACAAGGCTGGTCTGACTTCGTCGGAGTGGTGTCAACTGGGTTTTTTTCGAATTTGAATGACAAGGAGTTAGCTACGAAGGAAATGGAAGCGGCTCCCTTAACTAGCACAAGTGCCCTATTAGTACGGGATATGTTGTGTCCCTTCCCCTCTTCCTTCCACCTCTGTCACGCAACAACAAGCAGCTGCTTGGCGGAAGAGAGGAAAAAATACCAGGCATGATAGGAAGACTGTCTACGGATGGCGTGGAAGAAAAATGTTTTGAGAGAGGTTAAACAGGTTCATAGGCGTGAAGTGGACACAAACAGTCAAACAACTAAACATGTAAGTAAAAGTCGGGATCAAGGTACATTTCTGAAAAGTGAACATTTTGATCGAAGTAGTTGACCAAAAAGGAAAAAAAAAGAAAGCACAGAGAGAGAGAGAGAGAGAGAGAGAGAGAGAGAGAGAGGGAGGGAGAGGGAGAGAGAGAGATGTGGAGGGGAGGGGGGTAGAAGAGATACTGACAGGCAGAAGCTGTTCAGAGAAGCAGTAGCACCACCTTCCACCCATACGGCGGCCTCACTAACAGCTGATCCACAGTAATTGCTCCAGTATGAAGACAGATACATCCCCAGTCAGTAAAACAAAGATCGGGTCAGCAGAAAGACGGAAAGATAATACAAAAGGAGGAAAATGGAAATTCTCAACATATCTGACACTGACTGCATTTACTCTGTCCTCAAGTCTGGAAGACCTGACAGCCTGATTCTTCCTGTCTGCAGAGGACACGTTGGTCCATTTGTCCCCTGATGTCATTCACCATTTGCCCGTCCACTTCAGCGGCCAGGGAATGGGCAGGGGCCTGTCATTCCTGTCGATGGGGGGACCTAAGAGAGGCTGTGGGAGGTGGAAGGAAGATAAAGGGGGGCTGTCTTGGTTGGTCACTGTTAATATGCACTTGCACTGAAGCAAAGACAGACAGACAGACACAGCGAGTGTCCGCGCACGCACTTACTACTCATGAAAATCTTTTACAGAAGGGTGTTTCGTTTGAAATAAAATCTCTATCTTACATACCAACAGCACTCAAAAAGCAAACAAAAATAAGACAACAGGGTCGAGTGGTTTGTCTGCCTGGAAATAATTCAGAAGGCACAATGTCCATTATTCCAGAATCACAATGTTTCCTACATACATTTCTAACAAAAGAGGTTGTATGCGGCACCAGACAGATACCGTTTGAAGAATGAAGATCCCAAATATGGTTACCACAATCTGCAACTCTCTCTCTCTCTCTCTCTCTCTCTCCCTCATGCACACACACACACACACACACACACACACACACACACACACACACACACACACACACACACACACACGAAATATGCACGCTAGATACTTTTGGTGAATGGGTTTTAAATAAAATGAAATTTCTGAGTGGGCAAACAGTGAGAACACCACGGTGAGTCGTAGCACTACAGACACAAAGATTGCAGACTAACATGCTGCCGACGGTTGAAACCGCTCGATCTTTCCCCCAGAGCCCAAGAAGCCCCAGAGATGACGCCGCCCCCGCTGTCCCAATGCCCTAGACATCCTAGGGATACCTAACCAGCGACGCGCCACTGGAAACAGATCAATTTGGTTTTGAAGTAGGAAGCCTCCCCAACTATCAGACACACTCTGCATTGTCTTACTTTACGGGTGAGCCTCACGGGATTGTCCCAGTCACAGAAGCATGGCCGTGGAGAACGAGCCGGGCTGATGGTAGACAGTGAACCATTTGTCCCATCTTCAGGGATGGTACTCAATCGCCCACCCCCCACCCGACCCCAAATCGCCTGCCTCGGTCACATTACGCTGGCTAATAGAGGACGACAGCCCAGGAAGCGGGAAAGTACCATCTGCCAGCCGCCATTTCCCCTGACTGGTCCTACTTCAGGGCCCAGGAGTAGACAAGGGCTTGTCTCCTGGCTTCAGGGGGAGGCATTTTCCACTCGCCCTTAAAATGGATGTGCACGACAGGACCATGATGGTAGTGTGTGTGTGTGTGTGTGTGTGTGTGTGTGTGTGTGTGTGTGTGTGTGTGTGTGTGTGTTTGTGTGTGTGTGTATGTGTGTGAGTGTGTGTGTGTATATGTGTGTGTGTGTTATATATATATATATATATAGAGAGAGAGAGAGAGAGAGAGAGAGACTTTGTGTGTATGTGTGAGAGAGGGAAGGGGGGAGGGTAGGACAGAGGGAGAGAAGGAGGGGGAGAGACAGAGAGAGAGAGAGAGAGAGAGAGAGAGAGAGAGAGAGAGAGAGTAGCTTAGAGACAAAGAGAAACAGACATAAAAAGACGGAAATACACAATGACAGAGAGAGAGAGAGACAGGTAGACGAAAAGACAGACTGAGAGCTATAAAGAATGGAAACATACAGTCAGACAGACAGACAGAGTAATGGAGTGGGGAAGTCGTGTTTCCGAGGAGAGGGCCGGCAGTCGGGGACGAGGGGGGGGGGGGGGGGTAGCGGGGGGGGGGGGGGGTCCTGCAGCTTCCCCAAGACGTTGGGGGGCAGTCTGGCAGATGCTTCCTGAAATTTCTCCACTTCTCTTCCCCTCACACCCTCTCCCCCTCACACGTCCCGCCATGGTTTTTCACCTAGCCACAGGAGGTCTGGCGGAGCTTCGTCGCGCCAAATAAAGGCTTGAAAGTTTTTTCATCACTTTCAGTCAAGATGGCTTTTCAGCACCGTCCACTGGGACCACGTTGTCAACAGAGCAATGAGCACTTCATGGCGCACGCTTCTCTTACTGCGCATTCACCAGATGAGTGCAGATTTTGGTTCTTGTCTTGCTCGGAGTGATTGAAAATGTCAAATGGTAAACGGCTGCTTGTACAACGGGGAAGTTTGAATGCGGTCTCATTTCTGGACTTCTTTTTTTAAGCACTTTGATCGACAAGTAAACAAAAAAGTGAAGCAAAATGCATGCATACGTACTTTGACGCCAAACCTGAGTTAGGAAAGAGAAAATGTCGTATGGAGATCACAACCATTGTAATAAAATCGAATGTTCTCATTTTCTCTCAGCAAGGTTTTCATCAGCTTACAGTTAAGGCCTTGTTTCCTGATACCAGGTGAATCTTACTTTTGTTCGTGTTTCCCACCCTAATAGCCCACTATCCCCACTCCTACACACACACACACACACACACACACACACACACACACACACACACACACACACACGTCCACAGTCAATGTACTGATTGCAAATTGTCCTTTTTTTCTTACAGATGAGCCATCGCGGTGTAGCGTTGCAGACTTTGATCTGCAGATCGGAGGGGGAGGTCAGTCCTGAGGGAGGCATTTATTTGTCAGTCTTTCAGCCGGCAGAATTCCAGAGTCGTGTGTTTACTACGGGCTGAAATGAAAAGACTTGAACTTCGCAACCGAGTTTCATCCTCTCACTGGATTCAGTTCCGAGCATGCTCGAACTGTCTGACTTAAAAGTGTCTGTATTTTTCGCGCTTGTAGACGCCGAGATACATCACTGAAAAGTAGTATAGAGTACAGTCCTGTTATGTAGCCACAAACCAGGTTAGAACCCCACTGCGTCATTTTGATTATTGTCCTTGAAAATCGTGAAATAAGTCCCAGTTGTATGGCCCCTTTCGTTCAGCTCTTTTAGAGATCCCAGTTCTGATGTTCTCTCCATGTCCACAGGTTCATGGACGTTGTTGGACGGACGTTATGACACCCTCCGGAGGAGTACGCTCATTCACACTGGCTCGGCCACTAAGCAGTCACTCTCTTAGGGAGCTTGGCAGATGATGTCCTGTCTGTGTGTTAGATCATAAATGGCAGCTGGGAACACCCCATCAGTGACTCAGCAGCAGCATTGTATTTCCTCCCATAGACCGCTTCGAGGCGACCGATACTGCTTTCTCTCTGTGGAGTGCCGGTGCTGAGGTCTCGACAGCACGAACCTGGGTGTAGCTGTGTAAGCGAGAAGCGTAACTGACGGCTTGGAACGATACCACTAAGAGTAAAGGGAAATGAGACAGCCAAAATGTTTTTATACTAACAATCAAATAAAAAGTATTATAGTTTTGAATGACTTTCATCTATGAAGAATACGTCACAGGAGTTGATACTGAATCTAGCTTTCTATGCGTAACGCTTTTCTTTTTTACTGTCTTATGGTCCGTGCCACTTCAGCGGCATTGCACGCACGCCACTCATCCGGCTCCCCATCCGTAATAAGCAGAGCTTTGTTGATATAGGGCAACTTCTCACTTACTAAAGGAGCCAGGAATTATCATTTTCTGCGGAAATGGTTTAAAGAGCTGACCAGATATGTGTTCCTAAACATCTACACCTTTGCAGAATTCCATCGGCAGGACAGTAAAGGGACACAGAGAATATAGGCCTACCCTATGCTGAAGAACAATAAGAACGGTTACCGGGAAATAATGCATTACGATATCATGGAGGGTTTTCAGCGAATCCATTAATGCCAGCAATCGGATCTTCATAGCTAATCGCTCAGCTTTCTAATAGGCGAGACTGACATTGTTAACTAGTTTTCGTAAAAATAGTTTCGACATGAAATCCATTTCAAGAGCTGAGCGTCATTTTCTATGTCTCAAGGAGCTGAATTCCTCAAAACGAAATAAAAAAAAAAAACTGGGAAAAGAATGCCACTTTCGTTTTATAGTGCTACTGCCATGAGCACAAATTGCCCATACTTTTATTCTCCTGGTGATTCAACGATGGTACTTTTAATCCCTGCACCACAGACTGTCATCCTCAGAACTTTACCCCAGTATTGAATGGATGTGCTGTTATAACCAATCTGAGCAGCATCATTTTCGTTTCTGGCGACTAGCCTCCTCTTCCCTCCCATCTCTCTTCATGCATACACACGCACGCACGCACGCACGCACGCACGCGCCGCACACACACACACACACACACACACACACACACACACACACACATATATATATATATATATATATATATATATATATATATATGATTCGTGTTCAGGATCTGAGGGTGGAGAATGCGAGCTTTTTACTGTCAGTCTGTACCCCTGACGAAGGCAAATAAAGCCGAAAATTTGGGATATTTCAATCTTTTTTGTTTGGATTTTTATCTACTTTGACTGTTTATACACACACACACACACACACACACACACACACACACACACACACACACACACACACACACACAGGATAAATACAGGAATAAAAAGAACCCAGGATAACAGACACCATATGTGCCACTCACGAACCCGGAGGGAATGGAGCACTGATAGCAGGTTTGATCCGCCAACCCCGTGGGCCGGACAGACGGTTAGTCTGACGAGCAAAGCGGGTGTAATGAAAACTGACGGCCATCCCGCGCCAGTCAGGCAAGGGGGGGAGAATGCAGTCTGTTCCTCGCAGACTGCTGGCTCTCCTCTCAGACCGAGTCCTCTTCAGCCACAGTTTGTGGCACTATGCTGCGTGAGAAGAGGGCCCATTTCGGCACGTCAGGCTGTTAGGTCGGGCCTCGTCTGCCCTGCCATCTTCTGTTTGAATCGGCGGATCGTGATCACCATAATCTCTTCAATGCCTTGTTGCGACTGTCAGACCTATTGGAAACTTTCAAGATTTTGTGTGATTGAAATTTGTAACTTTTACTGAAAACAAAATATGAGAAAACTTTAAGTTGGATATTTGGGGGGTATGCTAACACTTCTATTCAACGTGCACTCTAATAGTGTTAAAAGAGTGAAAATATCTCTCATTTCCACCCTTCCCAGTGTGTCGTATTTGTAAAATGTTAGGTGAAACATACCTATACCTATCTCCAGCTTTCCTGTCTGACGACATATAATCGGCGTGAAAACGCAATAAAAATACTTTTCAGACAGCTAATGGCAGCAGTCAGTCATCCTGGGAGTATGATTTTGTGTATTTTTCGAGTCTGCCATTTATGGCGTCCGAAGAAGACATATCGATCAAAAATTCACTTCTCTTTCGTGTTCCGTGTCGGTAAGAGTTCCTTTGAAAAATGATTGTGGATTCATTTGCTTGAGGGACTTGTGTCAGTAACCCTGTTACAATTCAGGTTGTAAGGTCACCTTCACTCTGCCTTAAGACTACCATGCGAAACTCTAGGGACACACACACACACACACACACACACACACACACACACACACACACACACACACACCTGTGTTGTCCATGTCGAAGAGGCCAAGGTCGTAGTACTGCTTGAAGGAACGCACCAAAGTCAGCACCATGTAGTCACGGAGAACACTGCAACATAGCACAACACTGGGCTGGGTGTTCCACAACTTGCTGCTACCTTATGTTATAGAGATCAACAAACATGTCAACAACACAGGGCTGGGTGTCCACGCACTGGACCTACGTCTTACTTCTGTACAAAGATTAACAAATAAACACTAACTGAATCGTACAGATCAACGGAAGGAAAATACATTCATTCTGAAGATTAATAAATGAATATTGCGTGTATTTCAGACTTCAGTAAGAAAAACTTTTATTATAGCGATCGTCAAAGTATACTTTCAATTTAGAAATTAAAAACCGACACTTCTTTCATTATTTTGATCAATAAATGGACGCTAATTTTCATTACTGAGATAATGCTGTGATAATTCATGTCACTAGACAATACTTTGATTGTTGCGGTGAGCAGACACTACTTTCATCATGCAGATCAACAGACAATATTTCTATTTTAGAGATCAACAAACACTACTTTCACTGCTGCAATCAACAGACAATACTTTCATCATACACATCAACAAATGGACAGTACTTTCATTACAGAGATCAAAAGATAAAACTGTTATAATGGAGATCGACAAACGGACAATACTTTCATTTTCTTTATTATTTTCATTTTGCAGATCATGAACAATACTTTCATTAAAGAAATCAACAGTCAAAATTTTTACTTAAAAGATCAACAAACGGAACATGCTTTCATTATCGAGATCAACAGAAAATGCTTTCAATATCCAGATCAATAAACCGACAATACTGTCGATATCCAGATCAACACACAAATTTTTGCTCGGTTCTGTGTGTGTGTGTGTGTGTGTGTGTGTGTGTGTGTGTGTGTGTGTGTGTGTGTGTGTGTGTTTGTGGTTACTTAAATTTATTGACAAGAGGTCTTAGATTTATTGACAAGAGGTCTTAAATTTATTGACAAGAGGTATGCCGCTAGAACACAAACGGGGAGAAGGAGCAACCGTGCCTAACTCGGCGTTTTGACCATAAAGAGTAAAACACAGAAAACTCGAAAGAGACAGTCTATTCAGACACAGATGGGTCAATTTGCCCTAAAATGGTCTTTTTCAGACACATGTCAGTTTCTTAGAAACCTTTTTCGTTTGGACACGGGCAGGTCAGGTTGCCACATACTGCCTCTTCTTTACAAAAAGACAAACATTATTAGTTTCCCACGAATTATAATTTTTTAGACACAGTTCAGTTTGCACAAACAGTGCTGATTAGACAGATATATATCACTTTGCCACAAATTATTTTGTTCAGTCCCACGTAAGTCAAATCTGCCCCCAAGTTATCTTTTCCAAAGACTAGCCAATTGGAAACAAACTGACAGAGTCAGGTTTATTAAGTACAAACTGGAATGGTTTTTGTTTTCTTTCTCTTTTAGCCACTGACAAGTCAATTTGCCACAACTGTAGCTGTTTGTTTGTTTTTTCCCCTTACCCTGACACGTCAATCTACCCAAGACTGTATTTTTTTCCGACGGAGAAGAAGCTAGGAAAAATAATGATTTCCCCAGATTTTGAATGGCAGCACACTCTGTGCTCTTGTCATTAAGACTGACAGATGGTCACAGGCACAGAGAGAGGGAGGGAGGCAGAGAAAGAGAGAGGCAGAGGGGGCAAGGGAACCTGAAAGCACCTGTTTATTCGCACACGCACGTTTTTTTTTAACATGTTGTGTGTGTGTGGGTGTGTGTGTGTGTGTGTGGTGGTGTGTGTGGTGTGTGTGTGCCTGCGTGCGTGCGTGTGTGTGTGCGTACGCGTGTGCGTGCGTGCGTGGGGTGTAGCAGGTGCCCGTGGCTTGCCAGCTGACCTGAGGTGGGCGGGGATCGCTGGATGGCGGTGACCAGCGTGGTGAGTTTGGCCATGTAGCCGGGGTGGAAGAGCACCACCTCGTCTGCCGCCGTCACGCTGAAGCCCAGGGTGTTGAAGTACTGCGCCCAGCTGAACTGTGAACACGGAAGGACGTGCGGGGACTAGTGAAGTACATACAGTGACCACAACATGAACTAGTGAAGGACATACAGTGACTACAACATGAACTAGTGAAGGACATACAGTGACTACAACATGAACTAGTGAAGTACATACAGTGACTACAACATGAACCAATAAAGGGCATACAGTGACTACAACACGAACTGGTGAAGTACAAATAGTGACTACAACATAAACTAGTGAAGGATAAACAGTGGCTACAACACTAACTAGCGAAGTACATACAGTGACCACAACATGAACTAGTGAAGTACAGATAGTGACTACAACATAAACTAGTGAAGGATAAACAGTGGCTACAACACTAACTAGTGAAGTACATACAGTGGTTACGACATGAACTAGTGAAGGACATACAGTGACTACATCATGAACAAGTGAAGAACATACAGCGACTACAACATAAACTAGTGAAGTACATAGAGTGACTACCACATGAACTAATGAAAAACTTACTTTGACTCCAACATAAATTAATGAAGTACGTACTATGACTACACAAAGAACTAGTGAAGTATATATAGCGATTACCACAAAAACTAGTGAAGTACTTACAGTGGCTACAACACGAACTAGTGAAGTGCATACGATGATCACAATGAACTAGTGATGTACACACAGTGACTACAACATGAACTAGTGAAGTACATACAGTGACTACAGCATGAACTAGTGAAGTACATACAGTGACTACAGCATGAACTAGTGAAGTACATACAGTGACTACAACATGAACTAGTGAAGTGAATACAGTGCCTACAACACAAACTAGTGGAGTACATACTTTGACTACAACATGAACTAGTGAAGGACACACAGTGACTACAACATGAACTAGTGAAGTACATACAGTGACTACAACATGAACTAGTGAAGTACATACAGTGACCACAACACAAACTAGTGAAGTACATACAACGAGTACAACACAAAACTAGTGAAGTACACACAGTGACCACAACATGAACTAGTGAAGGACACACAGTGACTACAACATGAACTATTGAAGTACATACAGTGACTACAACACGAACTAGTGAAGTACATACAGTGACTACAACACGAACTAGTGAAGGACACACAGTGACTGCAACATGAACTAGTGAAGGACACACAGTGACTACAACATGAACTAGTGAAGGACACACAGTGACTACAATATGAACTATTGAAGTACATACAGTGACTACAACACGAACTAGTGAAGTACATACAGTGACTACAACATGAACTAGTGAAGGACATACAGTGACTACAACATGAACTAGTGAAGGACATACAGTGACTACAACATGAACTAGTGAAGTACATACAGTGACTACAACATGAACTAGTGAAGTACACACAGTGACTACAACATGAACTAGTGAAGTACATACAGTGACTACAACATGAACTAGTGAAGTACATACAGTGCCTACAACACGAACTAGTGAAGTACAAATAGTGACTACAACATGCACTAGTGAAGTACATACAGTGACTACAACATGAACTAGTGAAGTTCATACAGTGACTACAACATGAACAAGTGAAGTTCATACAGTAACTACAACATGAACAAGTGAAGTTCATACAGTGACTAAACCACGAACTAGTGAAGTACACACAGTGACTATATAATGATTATATATTTTTGGCGCTTTAATCTTACATCACAAGCCCTGAGCGCTTACAAATACATACAAGGTTAAAGAAAACATAAATGAAACCAATAAGATGAATATTGCAATAAGTACCATGCATCCACAAACAATATAAAGAATGAGAGAGAGAGAGTGAGTGAGTGTGTGTGTGTGTGTGTGTGTGTGTGTGTGTGTGTGTGTGTGTGTGTGTGTGTGTGGAGAGAGAGTGAGTGAGTGAGACTGTGTGTGCTGGTTTTGTTTTTGTTGATTTCAGCATGAATAAACCTTGCTACCTTGATGTTATGCTGCTGGTTCAATAGGTAAATGGTGTGTTTATGCTAGCATGAAAACTGTGGCATATACCTGGGCAGTAAGCACTTGCCAACCACCGTCATCTTGGCCTCTAGTATCATGTCAACATATTGTACAGCCAGAATAACATGTGACAGCATGCGTTCCAAAATAAAGCGGCACAATACAACATATAACACAGTACAACACAAACAACTAACCACATTCCTCAAAAAAAAGAACAAAAACAACAAACAAACAACAACAACAACAACACAACAACACACACACACACACACACACACACACACACACACACACACACACACACACACACACTCACGCACACACACAAACACACACACACACAGAGCAAAAAAAAAGCACCACATAAAGCAACACAACGCAACGCAGTGCGATGTAACACAATCCAACGCATCATTACACAAAACAGCACAACACAAGACAATACAACAAAAACACAGCATTATACATTACACTGACCAGGGTGTAGTAGCAGCCTCCAGTTCTTCCACCCTAACACACTGTCCACGAACTAAAGTGCAACACAACACGAAAGAGTACAAAACAACAACGCACAACACAAAACAGTACAAACAACAACATGAAATGTAATACTGTATACTGACCATGGTGTAGTCCAGTACAAACCACGCACTACAAAACAACAACAAAAAAAAGGCTCCAGCACCGTCAACACGTTGTACGGGGACAGCAATCCATTCGATTACAACGTACAATGGATTGCAATACAAAACACAGCACGGTATACACTGACCATGGTAAAGTTGGCCTCCAGTTCCTCCACCTTCAACACATTGTACAGAGAGAAACGGTCGTGCGCGTGAGCCTTGCCCTTGGCAGCCTGCGAAAGAAAACAAAAATATCTATAAACATTACGTTATTACTGAAACCATGGTCATCGTGGTTACACCCGTTATTTCTGCAGTCGCTGTGCTTATCAACACCATAATCTGCACCGTCCCACCACCCCCATCCCTCTCTTTTTCCCACGATCTCTCTCTCTCTCTCTCTCTCTCTCTCTCTCACACACACACACCGCGCGCGCGCGCGCGCACGCACACGCACGCACACACGCATACACACACACGTACACACAAAGAGATTGACAGACAGACAGAGAGGGCGTTGTAGACAGACAGAAAAACAAACGGCAAGCGAGGAAACAGAGAGACAGACAGATAGAGAGATAAAGAGAGGGACAGAAAGAAAAATGAGACAGACAGCCAGCCAGCCAGGCAAAAAATAAAGAGGGCAAAAAATTGCGAAGAAATATGACAAATAATATTAAGTAGCCTGATAACAAGCATTATACTTTTTTTTTGTTCGTTTTCAAAATCAACTGATTGTGTAAGCTTTTTTGGCTTGTTCGGCTGAGAGGGCTCCCCCCCCCCCCCCCTTTTTTTTTTTTTTAACCAGACAGTAGCAACTGGGCAACACACTTTTTCCCCCGAACTCCCCAAGTCAATCAGACCTGCTGATCGAAGACTTGCCAGTAACCTTTGTGTGATTACTAGGTCGGAAGATCACATACGGGTTTTAAAAATCTAGTAAGCTTGATAATTTGTGTTAGCATTCGGTAGGCTAAAAAAACAAAAAACAAAACACTCAGCATGCGCAAGGATGGGAGCATACCGTTTTCCCAGGAAACTGTTGTTAACCTTCGGGAAAAGGGGTAAGTTATTATCCCTGAGAATCACAACTATTTCACTAATAACGATAACTTTTTTTTCCCTGTTTTCTCTCAACATCACGTCTGTGTTCCTTAGGATGACAGCTTTGCCCCTGTTTTCCCTTGGGATCACAACTGTTTTCGTTAGAATAATAGCTTCCCCTGTTTTCCCTTGGGATCACAACTGTTTTCCTGAGGATAATAGCTTTTCCCCCTGTTTTCGCTCACGATCACAACTGTTTCCCTCTTTTCGCACTGGAAAACCGTTATTATCCTTA
The DNA here is from genome assembly GCA_033310375.1 of Conus canariensis. Classification (NCBI taxonomy): domain Eukaryota; kingdom Metazoa; phylum Mollusca; class Gastropoda; order Neogastropoda; family Conidae; genus Conus; species Conus canariensis. The sequence goes on along the minus strand of CM065716.1, from coordinate 33,435,138 downwards.
AGGAAGACAAGGAAATATGAAACGGAACACACCGTTGTTTCTGTTTCTGTTACTGAAATCAACGATGAACACTCAGACAGCAGCAACACCGTTGTTCATGTTTCTGTTACTGAAATCAACGATGAACACTCTGATAGCAGCAACATCGTTGTTCATGTTTCTGTTACTGAAATCAACGATGAACACTCAGACAGCAGCAACATCGTTGTTCACGTTTCTGTTACTGAAATCAACCGTGAACACGCAGACAGCAGCAACATCGTTGTTCATGTTTCTGTTACTGAAATCAGTGATGAACGCTTAGACAACAGCAACACCGCTGTTCATGTTTCTATTACTGAAATCAATGATGAACACTCACACAGCAGCAACATTGTTGGTCATGCTTCTGACACTGAAATAAATGATGAACACCCTGACAGTAGCAACACCGTTATTCATGTGTCTGTCACGCAAACTTTCAACCAACTGGCTACTGAATGGTACGGCAGCAGCCTTTTGCCATTGATCCCTTTCACCTTGATTTCGAGTTAAGATTTTTTCAAAAATCTGCTTTACTTTCAACTTGCACTTTAGCAACTCTTCGTTTGACAGACAAATTAAAATCAACCATTTTCAAAACCGGGCCTCAACACATACTCTCCCTCATATCGTCCCCAAAGCCTCATTCCCTTACCACATCTCTCTCTCTCTCTCTCTCTCTCTCTCTCTCTCTCTCCCTCTCTCTCTATCTCGCTCGCTCACTCCCTCTCTTATTGCCATCCTCTTTCTGCTGCTGTTGTCTTAATGTTAAACTTTGCATCGATAATTGAAAAGAGTGTGTGTGTGTGTGTGTGTGTGTGTGTGTGTGTGTGTGTGTGTGTGTGTGTGTGTGTGTGCATGCGTGCGTGCGTGCGTGCGTGCGTTCATGTATGTGTGTGTGTGGGGGGGGGGTGCTTGTGCGCACGTGCGTGAGTGCGTACGTGCGTGCGTATGTGCGTGCATGCGTGCCTTTGAGCTCACAATTCTGTTTACGACTAAAATTTTTGTATCTCCCTGATGAGCAGCACACAATCTTATTATCGTTTGAGGAGTTTCGATCGAAGTCCCCAAGATCTTTTTACCCTGCGTTTCGCCGAGGATCAACGGTTATTTGTTTTGTGAAGCCCTGTCAACGTACGGATTTATGTAACGTGTTTTTTTTTTTTTCACTTCCCAGATGATGTTTGAAAATTATAATGACAGCAAACTGGAATAAATCAGACATGGAAAGAACAGAGACAGAGAGAGAGTGAGAGGCAGACAGACAGACAGACAGACAGTCAGAGACAAAAAGAGAAAGGGTGGGTGGGTGGTGCTCTTGGTCGGGTGCGGGACGGGAGACTGGGGGCAATAGATGGACGGTGGAGGGAAGAGACAGAGGACAAAATCTAAACACATTGTTTTCCGGATTTCCGTAGTTGGTCAACTCACCTCGGATTGAAAAATGAAACGCTAGCCTCTAACACACACACACACACACACACACACACACACACAACACACACACACAAAAGCGAGCGCTAGCCTGTGGACACACACACACACACACACACACACACACACACACACACAACACACTGCGTGCATGACCATTAGCACGCCACATTTTTCTTTCTTCTTATCGCCAGTAACCTAACTAGACATAAAATGGTAAAATCACATTCCACTACAGACAGCCAGCGCCCATCCTGTTCGTTAAAATCTACCCGCCTTGTCGTCAATTTATCACAGAACACTGATAATGATACGTCATAACATGTAATATGATATGATTAAAAAAAAAGGAAATACAATTTAGATCAGAGGGCGATTAATGCGCTATAAAAGCAAAACAGGCAACAAGAGAAACAGTGGAAAACAGAAATGGAAAGTGATATCAAAGGCAGTAACAGGGGGAAGACAGAAAAAAGGGGAAATTATTTGCAGATGCATGCTTTATCAGCACTACACCCTCTACAATTTTGCCACGTTAAGGCGATAGAACCCTTGTTGATGCGACAGAATCTTGACAAAGCTTTGCCAGGCCAAACGCAACACAGCTCGGTGAAGGCATTCCAATCAAACCAATTCCATTCCAACTAGCACGCCGTTCTGGTGGTGCTGCTGTGATTAACGTCGCAGCACTGCGGTGTGCGAGTTCGCGAGTTCGATTCCAGTCAAGGGCCAAGCGGCTCCTACCAGAACTGAGTGTACCATGGGCCCAGGGAGAACAGTGGAACCACACAGTCGAGTTTCATCTATTTGACAGATGCGACTCCAACAGCGCTGCTCAAAATGCCTTAGTCAACGCTGCAAGTCTTTGTATTTCTCGGGCCTGGTTGATATATCAGGAAAGAAGGTCCAGTTCTGCCATTTAGTCCCACATCAAAATGGAACTCCACAGCGTGACCCACATCATCCTCATTCACATTGATTTCCTTAAAAAATGTATTAAATTATATAGGCTCCACGCCCTGTTCTCGTGGTGGCTCTCTTGTGATTCCCCCTTCAAAGCCACGCACATGGTGGTTTCGTGCTAAAGTCGGCATTAGTGTGGGGACTGTCGCTGATTGGATGCGTTAGCTCCCTCCAGAGGAACCTCGTTACTAACGCCGGTTCAAACCCCAAGCAATCATTGTCGTCAATATGGGACCGAGTGGAGTGTGTTGGACTAGAACAGATGAACACAACCGAAGCGACTCTGCGACAATGACGGCGTTTCCTTCGGCGGGTTGTCTCGGTGGACTTTCTGCCTCTGGGTGTGAGAGCCAGAATAAGCGGTATGGGAATGATCTCACCGAGGGATCGAGGAAGATGACACGGTACACATTCATTCTGCCCAGAGCGCGCGCGCCCACACACACACGCGCGCATGCACACACACACACACACACACACACACACACACACACACACACACACACACACACACACACAGAGCGGGTGTAGGGGTGGACGAAGGAATTAAGGGGAGGAGGTGCGAATGCGTATTTCATTTGGTTAAAAGTATACTCTGAACAAACATAACAGAGTGAAAAGTGTCAGTGCACCACACATTAGTACATGAATAAACCCAGAGCTTTGTATGAAATATTAAAACTCTAAGATCAGCAAATGGATGTCCATTTGTTAACTAACACACACACACACACACACACACACACACACACACACACACACACACACACACACACACACTGCATGGTGAGTATGAGTCAGTTTCGGAAGAAAAAAATGACAAGTGGAAAAAAAACTAGGACGATGGAGGCCCCACTGTAAAAAAACAAAAAACAAAAAAAAAACAGACGAAGAAGGAGGAGAAAGTAGAAGAAAACTGGGGGAAAAAATTGGAGGCTAGAGAACAAAAGAAACACAACTCTGCCCTGAGAGACTGTAACAGTAATGGCAATATTGCTTATAGCCCAGCCGACCGCAAAGGGCCATATTTGGGCTGTCACCGCGTTCAAGTCAACTCATGTAATTAGAGAAAAAATTCACATAACCCTTTAGAATACACCTACCAAAACATACACCAGAACCTTCGTTAAAAAGTCTTAGACCAGATGAAAAATGTTAATCTCCCTCAGAAATTCAAAGATCACGTCAGGCGGGACATCTCTGATTCAGGTTTTCATGGAGTCTGCTGTAAAGTGTTTATGTCTCACATCCTGCAAATCCAACCACTCTCAAAGAGTATGTTTCACTGTGAGTAGTACATGGCATGGAATGCACCACGGAGCTTCTTCACCTTTCAAACTAGCGGGAGGAGGAGTACTCACGGCAGCTATCTGGTGCTCCAAGTCAGCCATGAGGGCGGCTTGCTGCCGGGCCGCCGACTGGTTGAACCCCATGGCCTGCAGGATGTGCACCGTCTCCTCCACGAACAGCCGCTTCACCTGCACATACACAGGTTCACACACGAGCACGCGCACATGGAAGCACACACACACACAAACACACACACACGCACGCACACACACGCGCACACACGCGCGCACACACACACTAAAAATAAGTATTAATATCGTTATTAATACATAAAATGTCATTATTATTGCTGTCATTGTTATTGTTGTTACACACACACACACACACACACACACACACACACACACACACACACACACACACACACATGCACACACACTCACATGTCGGATATGGATTTCAACGATGGTGTTTCCTACATCATCACACACACAGTGGACTCCCCCCCCCCCACTTCCCCCCACCCCCTACCCCAGAGGACCAGGGTCTCAGTCAACAGGGAGTTCCGTGATTGCACACACAGTCTGCCAAACAGACCCCAACAAACACCAAGCCCCATGGCAAACAGCAAAGAAACAGGATGATGATGATGATGAAGTAGAACCTAGGGAGGAGGACTGGGAGGCATGAGAGGGGGGTGGGGGTGGAGCTTGTAGAGGAGGGAGGTGTATTCTGTGGCATGGCCGTAAACCTTTGGCATTAAAGACCACTTGAAAAAAAACGGTGGTGTTAATGGGTTGCCAATAACGTGTTGTGCTGGTGAACACACAAACACACACACTGCTAATAAAACGGAGCAAAAGTCTGTCTCTGTCTCTCTCTGTCTCTCTCTGTCTCTCTCTCTTCTCCCCCATCCCCATACGTGTATGAGGCCTGTGATCGGTGTACAATAATTCAGTACCCTCAATTTTGATATAATATCCCCTCCACACCACACACACACACACACACACACACACACACACACACACACACACACACTTACGCACCCCGGATATGGATTTTTACGGTGGCTTTCTTAAAGTCATCAGACACAGAGGACTTTCCCCGAGAACAAGGCTATCATTCAACAGGGCGTGATTGCACACACGCTCGGCTAAACAGACTCCAGCAAACACCCAGCCCCCATTCCAGACAACAAAGGAACGGGAGGATGAAGCAAGGGGTAGACAGGGAGGAGGCACAGCAGATGGGGGTGGGGGTGGGGTGTTGTTAGAGAGGGAGAACCTGTTTTGTGGCAGTGGCCGTAACGCTCTGGCATTAAAGACCACCAGAAGAAGCGGTGACGTTAATAGGTTGTCAATAACTGTTTGTGCTGGCGACCACACAAACAGACGGACGTTTAATAAAGCGGAGTGAAAGCGCTCTCTCTCTCTCTCTCTCCTCTCTCTCTCTCTCTCTCTTCTCTCTCTCTCACACACACACACACACACACACACTATC
>CM065716.1:33417427-33427427 GCA_033310375.1 Conus canariensis | reverse complement strand
CCGTGGTGGTCGTAGTTGTGGGGGTGGTAGAGGACGGGGGGAAGGCAGTGGGGAACAAAGGGGAGGGCGTTGAGCCACTGGCCTCCGTGTCGTTGGCACTGTGGTCGTCGTTTTCGGCTTTGTCGTCGTTGGTGACGTCGTGGTGTGTTGGCGAGGGCTGGGGCCCAGGGGACGGGGTGGGGCTGTCCAGAGGGGGATACATGTCTGCCGGCAGCACCGTTTCTCCCAGGTCCATCTGATTGGAGTAATTAAAATGATCCTTATTATCATCATTATGACCATCATAATCATCAACAAAATTAATTACAATCACAACAGTTATTACATTTTTATATTGTAATTATACTGCTTTTAGCGCTGATTCTGGTCATCAGGAAGCAAATGAGTAATTATGACATATGCATGCGCATGGCCTTATTCTACGAGTGTTCCATCGCCGTGAAAAAAAAATTAATGATTATTTATTTCAGCTCTTTGACAGATTACCACTAACGATTGATATTTTGTTTCTTTTGACACACCTGTCCTACGATAGAATGGGGTCAAAAGCGGTAAGGTCACAGCTTCAAAACACTGCTCTTTTTCCTATGACCATCCTTGAGAATAAAACCACAGATAGGTGATCACAGCTCCTTTCCCTATGATCTCAACTGTTTTGCCTGTTTTCTTGATGATTTCACCAATTTACCCTGACACTCACGATTGTTCCCAATCTACCTTTAGATAATGGCTGTTATTCTAATTTTCTCTGAAGAAAACGGGTATTGTCTTGTGGGAAATGGCAACAATAGGGAAATCAGCTATGGTCGCTATCTTGCTAGATAGCCACACGTGCAGCAGTATCATTGGTAGTGCTCTGCGGATTGCCGGCTTGAACAGGAAAATCAAAACCTAGAATCACAACCGTTTCTTCTATTTTCGATGCTTTCCTGAAGGTTGATTACTGTTGTCACCTCGAAAATATGGAAACAGTTGAGATCTTCAGGGACAACAACGACTGTAATTCTGGAAAAGCAGATATTTGGGGAAAACAAGCATCGCCCTCAGAAAACCAGTTGCGATCCTCGGGGATAACAGCACAGGACTGACGAACAATACCTTTTTTTTCGACAAGAAGAAACCCATTGTCCACTTTTGAAGCTAGTACACTTCCATAGCACTATTGTAATCCTACTCATAATTTACAAATGTCACATTCAGCTGTGAACCATTACAGACTGTGACAGGGCAGTGCGCTGTGTCGACACTCAGTGGGTGCACGGCTGTGTCAGTAGTTGGAGAGCATCGAGTGCGAACTGAAATGTTGCGAGTTCAAACAACACTGGCGCCCAGCACAAACATTGCCATTTTCGCTACCCATCTTAATGTGTTGTCGTTCTGGTGCTAATATAGAGTAAGATAATCCCCCTTTCCGTCCCTCTCCCTGGGCTGTAAGTAACGAAGAACTGCGGTAACTCTTGCTCCTATAAGATAATTACACGCTTGTAACTCCCAACGAATGCTGCTCACAAAATCTTTCCAAACACAGACCACTGAGAACAAATAAGGCGACACCCCTCTGGTAGAGAGCCAGTTGAGCTGCAGTTACGTCACAAATGGGGACGATTCTTTGTTTATTCTGTCCGACCTGTGTTGGCATTTCTGCTGGTCGATTTGGTGTTGTGAGCAGCATTCATTTGGAGATTTGACCGTGTATGTATCTCATCATCGGAGCGAAAGTTACACTCCTAGTTCGTTATTTGCTGTTTACCATTCCCTGTCTAATTTAAGGTGCCCTTTCCCCTGGGCTGGTTATTTCCGTCTGCCCACCTCTGGTGGGTTTGGACGTCAAACCTGAATATCAATGCGCCTTTTCCTGACACAAACCTCATTCTTGTTCGCCTTCAGACCGTCACATGACATGGAATCCTAGCCGCAGTTCTGGCAAAACAAAGTCCTATTGTTGATGGTGGTTGTTTCTGTTTGTTTGTTTACTTTCTATTTCTGTGAGGAAGATTATACTACAGACCTTTTCTTCTACGTTTTAACACGAGCAGTCTCTACTCCTTTTTAGCATCATGTCACCAGTGACGCTGTCATCAAATGACTGCACAGCAGGCAGAGAACAGTAAAGAACTACTCGCAACTACCTAGCGGAGAAAATTGGGAAAATCATACTGCAGAAAACTGCTTAAATTGTACAGGTTAACTGAAAGACCGAGCAACTGTGCAGTACAATTCTTCAACGTGCTGTGGAAGGAGTGTGATGTTTACAGCCTCAAACCAAGAAGTGGTTTAGACAACATCCAGAAAAGACATGCATTGCACTCTGCCCTAACTTTGGGCATAGAGACCGCCAGAAATACTTGAAGTCGACTCGAACTGCATCAGAAGTGGCGTTACAACGACCAGGACTGGTTTCAGGATACTACGGTGGTGAATCTGCCTCACAAAAGACTTGTTCCTTTCTGAGATGATTCCTCACTCTTGCCTAGTGCGTCCGGCAGGTAGGCTAACCGTGGCCATTTCTCTACCTTCACAGGCAGGCCCCCACCTTCCCCCTTTCTCCTGGAGTCTTTCCCACACAGCATGCACGTTGAAGAACTGTGTGATGTGTGATGCAATGCAAGACTTGCCGTCATTTTCCTTTTCGGATGGTACGTATCTCACGCAGTCTCTCGTCAAGGAATTTACATTCATTCATATAATGTCACTGCAACTCAACTGGTTCTATACCATTCTTTCCACATTTCAATATTTTCTTTCTTAAAGAGCTTTCTAATTATGTCTGAATATAAAAGCATTTATACTGCTCATTACATTACCCTGGTTTAAATAACATTTTGTTTCGTTTCGTTTCGCGAACATTACATGACGCGGCACATTTCAAGCAACACCGATATGAAAAAAAGAAAAAAACTGACATTAGTGACATGCCATTGGCTTTCTCCCATGCTCTGTACCCGTGGGACCGGGGAAGGGGAGGAGTGAAATGCGTTTGTCTTGTTTTGTGGCCTCAAAGTCAACAGAGAGAGAAACAACTCAAAGAGACGAGAGAGGCGCAAGTGCCGATGGACAGTGATAACTGGTGAACAACTGCTTTCCTCTCTCGCCAAACAAATCAATAAGTGCAGGTGTTCTATTTCTATGCTTATCAGGCAGAGGCTCCCTCCTCCTCCCCCAGCTCCAATCCACGGGACCTCGAGTGGTGTTCCTTGCTTTTAGCAGCAGCATGCATCCCCATTGCAAAAACACACAGTGCCGAGGATGAATCACATACATCAAGCTTACAATGAATGTCATACGTTATGCCTGGTGTTAAACAAATATACACGCTGCGAAAAGTGGCAGCGTGTTCGATCACGGCGGTAAAACATCTCAAACACACACACACACACACACACACACACACACACACACACACACGCGCGCGCGCGCGCGAACACGAACGCAATCACCTGCACGTGTGTACACACACACACACACACACACACACACGCGCGCGCGCGCGCGCGCATGCACGCGCGCGCGCACACACACACACACACACACACACACACACACACACAGAGGCGACTATCACGGCCACTACACCACCACCACTACCACACATCAGTCCTACCCACCTATCTACGCCATCATCGCTGCGATCCCATCCCCCGTTCAACCCACCTTCAGAATGTATCTGCGTGTGGGGTCCCTCTCATCAACGTCCACCATGACTCTAAAGAGGGGCCAGGCGCCTAGGCGGTGGATCTGCTGCAGAGCCGTCACGAAGAACCAGCTGCTGGAGTCCTTCTGCCGTGACGTCGACCATCCCCCGGCCTCCTGATCTACCAGCTCCCGGAGCCGCTGCACACATCAAGGTCCGGCTGGAGGAAAACTCTGGGATCATCAAAAACAACTGCATAGAACTCTGGGGGCTTAATCCTTACGCACAGACTGGTCTAGTCTGTGGATTTAACCTTGGGTTTCGACATGTTCATAGTTTTAAGTTTGCATTTTAATACTCAAAGCTCACGTGGTTTGGCTGGGGAGTTTAATCCTCGTTTTCGGTGAGTTCCAGCTTTTTTTTTCCCTTTCTTTCTTTCTTTCCTTTTTTCTTTCTCTTCTGGGTTTTAGTGTGTACAAAGTTCTGGTGTGGTTTTCAATCCCTGGATTTCAATGGGTATGTAGTTGTAATTTGCAATGTTGTTCTTAATCACAGTGTATATTTTTTCACAGATTTGGTTTGCTTTTTCATATCTGGATGTTACTCTGCCCGTAATAATTACACAGAATTTCAGGCCTAGATTTCAAATGTACACACGTTCTGGCTTGGAATTTTAATCCTGGGCTTCCATGTGCACATATATTCTGCTTTGGGGATTTTTATCCTGTATAGCAGTATGCATTTAGTTCTACTTTAGGATTCTAACCAGAGTCTCACTGTGTAAATAGCTCTTGATGTCTATGTTCAATTCTTCTTCCTTCTTCCTCGTTCGCCATCCCGTTAGATGAGCAGCCCGGTGTCCTCGATGAAGGCTGCCGTCCGTCGCAGCTCCTCCAGGGTGCCATACAGCTTGGCTTCCACTGCTGTCGGTGTTGGCCAGTACTTTCTCCTGGATGCTGCATACGTCGTACAGACTTGAAGGATGTGGTCAGTTGTCATTGGTCCCTCACTACAAGGGCACTCTCCACTCTGTCCAATGCCAAATTTTGTGTGCATGTGGTGGAGCAGGCGATTATGTCCAGTCCTCAGGCGGAAGATCTTGACCTGTTCCGTCGTCCCAGCAAATGGTATGTGTCTTCTGGGTTGTATTTGGGATGCAGGAGGCGCCATTTTATTCCTTGTTGTGCCTTGATGATTGTCTTAATTTCATCGTATGACACCAGGTTGTTGGCCTGCTCCTTCTGTGCACCATCTTTTGCCAGAATGTCCGCTTTTTCGTTGCCTCTGATGCCACAGTGTGCTGGTACCCATTGTATCACCACTTTCTCCACTCTGGCACTCAGGGCAACAAGGGCTGAAGTGATATGGTTCTGTTCTTTGCAGCGGGAGTTCTTGAGGGCTTGGAGCACGGAGAGAGCGTCAGAGAAGACCACCACCTGCCCTGTTGTTCTTTTGGAGTTCTGCAAGACTGTTGTGGCTGCCTCACAGAGGGCTTCTCGCTCAGCTCGGAAGTTGGTGGAGTATTTTCCTGTTGGAATTGCAATTTCTTCATCTCCGTCTTTGTATCGAAGGAAGATTCCAGCTCCACCATCCCTCGTTGCCTCTGTGGCGGAGCCATCTGTGAAGACATGGGTCCAGTCTTCCTGGGGATATTGGTTGCAGATGTACTCCATGGCCAGGGCCTTCCTTTGGGTGTCTGACTGTATTCCTCTCTTCTCCACTCCGGGAATGCTGGTGACGACTGTTGGGAACACCTGCCTCTTCCAAGATGGGTGGGTGACATTTGCCGGGATAGGCTTTGCTTCGTGTTCCATCAAGACTGGGCTTTGTCTTTCAAGGCGTCTTGACTGGCAGATGAAGCTGCCTCTTTTCAACCGGCTCTTGGTGGGTCTGCTCATTCTGTTGTTCATTGGATGGTTTTCAAGGCGTTTGAATTTTGCTGCTTGGATGAGGATCTTTGTGTCCCTTCTGTCCTCTAATGACTGTAGCCCAGTGGTCTCTTCCATCTTCAGGATTGGGGTGGATCTCATGGCGCCAATTATGACACGCTGAGCTTGGTTCTGTATCTTATTGAGGTGGTTGAGGTTAGACTTTGCAGCTGATGCCCATGCTGACGTCCCGTACTCAACTACAGGTCGGACTCTCCCTGTATAGAGTCTCTTCAGGATACGTTCGTCAGCCCCCCAGTTCGTCCCCGCAAGTTTCCTCATGATCGCCAGTCTCAACTTGGCCTTGCTACAGCATCTGGTGATCTGCTGTTTCCAAGTGAGCCTGCGATCAAAGGTCACTCCCAGGTAGGTAGGTGTGGGTTCCTCTGCAAGCCTTTGGTTGTTCAGTGTCAGCTTCGCCTCTTGCTTCTTGCTGGATAGGCTGAAGACTGTGTAGGTTGTTTTGCTTGAGTTGACAGAGACAAGCCATTCCTTGGTCCAGTCGCTGATCTTGTTGAGCGCAGTCTGGAGGCGTACCTGTGCTGTGGTGGTGTACTCTTCAGAGCACCAAAGCACCAGGTCATCTGCGTAGATCGCTCCTCTGACCCCTTTTGGCAGTTCTCTGACGATGTCATCTATGAAGATGAGGAACAACGTTGGCGAAAGGACTCCTCCTTGTGGTACTCCCTGTCTCAGCACCTTCTTCTTGCTTTTCTGGCCCTGAATCTTGACTCGGGCTTGGCGATTGTGTAGGTACTGGCTGATCCAGGTGTACATCCCCCCAGACACACCACGCTTCCATGATGATGCTGTCTATGTTCAATGATTACACAGTTCTAGTTTCGGATTTCAATAAGTACGTAGTCTTTACCTATAACTTTATTCTGTAATGTTCACACAGTTATGATTTGGGATTTCAATTCTGGATATTAATCATTACCTAGCTCTGATTCGGGGTTCTGAACGTGGATCTCAATGTGTGCGTTGTCCTAGTTAGGAATTGCAATCCTCAAAGAGCACACATCTCTAGTTTGGGGCTTTAATCTTGTTTTTCAACAAGTAATTGTAATTCTGGATTTCAATGCGCACATGATTCTTGCTTGGGATTTGAACCCTGTTTCCAGTGTGCACGGAGCCCTGGGTTGGGATTTACACCCAAGATGATCGTTCTCATATCGACATGCTAACGCAATCAGGCAGGCGAGCAGCAGCAAATGATGATACGCTGTCTGTGGACTCTCACCTGCAGGGTCCGCACTCTGGATTCCGAGGTGGCCCGTTCCGCAATGCAGCTCCGGTAGAAGTCCCGAGCTTTCATCTCCGCCTTGTTGGGTAAAGGGCTGTTGGAGTCTGCCCAGAGGAACAACAATGGCAAAGAACTGTCTTCACTCTACGCCTCTACTGTTGACACTTCATTGCACTGGACATTAATGGGGACAGATTATTCAGTAACACAGAAGAAGAAGAAGAAGAAGAAGAAGAAAAAGAAGGAGGAGGAAGAGGAGGAGGAGAGAGAGAGAGAGAGAGGGACACGCACACACGCACGCACACACACACACACACACACACACACACAGAGGTAGAGAGAGGGAGGAAGAGAGACAAGGAGAGACAGACAGACAGACTGACGGACTGAAACAAAAGCTGAGAGAAAGACAGAGAGAAAGTAAGACAGACAGACACAGACAGACAGACAGACAAAGAGACAGAAAGTGACTGAGAAAAAGAGAAAGCAAGAGAGATAGAGAGAAAGCAAGCAAGCGATCGAGAGAGAGAGAGAGAGGAGAGAGAGAGAGAGAGAGAGAGAGAGAGAGAGAGAAAGAGAGACTGAGAAAAAGAGAAAGAGAGAGAGAAGGACGAAAGAAGGAAGAAAAAGATAGACATCTGATCAAACTCTCAACACTGTACTGTGGATCTTCCTCATTTTGACCTCTTCTCTCCCGCACCACGTCTAACCCCACTCCCCACCCCCACCCCACCTCCCGACATTCCCATTGCCCAGCATCCTCAACCCCCGTCCGGCCACATTCCGCTTCCTGCCTACACCCACAAACAAAAAAAAAACAGCCCTCACTGAGGGCATGCTGGACATCATGACCAACCTATCAGCCCCTTGAGGACGTAGAGGTTCTGTCCGGACAGCTCCTGGATGCGGTCCCACTTGTGGTAGCCCTTGGGGATGGGGTTCTTGCGCACCCAGCCCCCGCAGGCGTACCTGAAGAAGTCGGTGCAGGGCTCTGCCTGAGGGTCCATGGCCGCCAGGATGGAGCTGGCCGCCTCCACGCACTGCGTGGACTTGCAGTATTCCTTCTCTGCACAAACACACACAAGGTACTGTCAGACTTCCTGTATCGTTAAATCGAATGCACTGGATTAAATCCACTGTAGTTCTCGTGTCATCGTCGTCCGTAGTTCATAAGTAATAACAGTAGCGACAGTAGCAGTAGTTGTCGTAGAGGTAACAAAAAAAAAAAAAAACAGCAGTTAATCGTCAACAGTAAAAGCATAGAAAAACGGATTATATTGTGCTGAATACATTTTTTTCGCCACAAACCGATTTCTCCAGATAAATTCGGATTAGAAAAGCACATCGCCACGCAGGAGGTCGCTACCAACTTGTTCGTTTGTTTTTTTTGTTGTTGTTGGTTCTATTCATTTATTTGTGTATTTATTTATTCATTTATCTACATTCATTTATCTATCTATATATATATATATATATACACACCACACACACACACACACACACACACACACACACACCACACACATACATACATACATATATATATATATATATATATATATATATATATATATATATATTCAGTTATTATTTATCTATACATTTGTCAATTTCCATTTTTTTGTCTGTCTGCCTGGCATATTTTTTGTTGACGTATCAAATGATGTTTATAATTGAACTTGACCGGCGCAATCTCCCTTCTTGTCGAGTGTTCTTCAAGGTACGCTAAACTCACTCTGAAGATGGCCGCTCAGTCTGCCGTCTCAACCGAAAGACATACCCTCAGAACTGTGCCTTGGGCCTAGTGGAAAGGGGCAGAAAACAACAAACACTGCCCATCAGAGACTCGATCCACGGACCTGGCGTAACCTGCCGTGATCACTTCCTTGCCAAAATCACTCTCCCAGAGAGCAAGAAAGGACTCCTCCCCCATGGTGTCAATTCAGCCGACCTCCCGCTGTGTTACAAAATCACTCCCCTTCTTCAAAAACCTCAAAGTGTCAACAACAAGAAACAAAGCATACCAACCAAAACACACTAGTTAACTTGCTGTGGAGAAGGGGAGTGTGGTGGGGGGTGGACGGGGACACATGCCCATTTCAACCTTTCTGTCACATGCGGCAGGCAAGCTTGGGTATGCACATGCATTCACTCCATAGGGTGCTCATGGACCATGCCCAAAATCACTTATGCAGAAGTGGTTTTAGAACAGGTTAAGGAGAACTTCTGGCTCACGTTCAGAATCATTTATCTGTTCAACCAAGGTGCAATGTGCTTTGATTGGTATGTTTTGTCCTTTGGCACACGGATAATTTCAAAGGCGCTCAGTGTGTTGGGTTTTTTGTCTGGGGGGTGGGGTGGGGGTGTATAAGGATGGGGGTGGGGGGATGGGTGGGGAAGGAGGGTAAGTGGTCGCCCTGCATTTACTCCCCCGTGAGTGAAATTGGGCACACACCCTTTCTCAGCCGCCTTGGAGCTTTTTTTCGAGCTTGATTATCTCGCTTTCTACTCACAATGTCCTTTTTCTCCTTCCTTACTATAGTTGTGGCGGAAGTACCAGATGCAGTAGTATCAGCAGCAGCAGCGCCAATAGTGGCAGTGGTAGTAGCTCTAGCACAATTTCAATTGTTGTAGCAATAGTATATTGACAAAATCTGGGTGGTGAATAAAATCAGAGAAAGAGAAAGACAGACAGGCAGACGGACAAACCGACAGACAGACCGCTCTGTGCGCAGCACTGGGTCCGAAGTCCTTATTACACAGATGACATGTATTTCATTAATTCACCCATCCATCTTTTCGTATTATAAGAGTTATAACATCGCACGCAGCTAAGAAACCAAAACCACTACGCCCCATTTTGGCTGTGATGCTCATGGATGGATTACAGCATTTCACTACATGAACTAAATTTTCAGACCAGAGGGAACCCTAATATTCGCACCCGTGTTTTAATGATAAACCATCACACAACATATACGTTGACTAATCATTAGTAGTGACACCGAAAATATTCGCTGACAGTACAACCATAATGTCCGACGAGGCATGTCGTAAAACGAATCAGATGATGAGTGACGTGAACACAAGACACTACAAGACACTACAAGATCACGTTACAGCCCACCTACCAAACATCCAATAAGAATTCAGGGTCCCGCCAGACTTCAGGTTCACGCAACAATAGGCCACTCC
>CM065716.1:33374927-33407427 GCA_033310375.1 Conus canariensis | reverse complement strand
TATATCAGATGCAGAAATGGACGTGCCAGGATACCAAATAATTCGACTCGACCCCTATAAACCAAAATCCACTGGCTTACTTATATATTATGCTTCCTCATTAAAATGTAAAAGGCTAGTTAATTTTGAAAATTATGGTGTTGAATCTGTTTGGATTGAAATAGTCAACCACTTGCAATAGGCTTTGTCTATAGAAACCCATCAGAAACCACTGATTGGCAGGACAGATTTAATGCAATAATGGATGAAGTAACCATTCTAAGTTATGAGACAATTATTTTAGGAGATTTTAACATTGATCTGTTAAAAACAAAATCGAAGTGGTATCAAAACTATATATCACATGATTTAGAACAACTAATCGATAGACCAACACGTATAACTGAAAATTCCGCTACTCTAATAGATCATATTTACACAAATGCAAAACAATCCATTATCGAATTTTGTTCCCCTCCCTATGGCTGTAGTGATCACAACCCAATTTGCCTTACTTGGTTCAAAAACCGTGTAAAAATTCCAAAAGTAGTCATAAAGTTATTTACTACAGGAGCTTTAGAAACTTTAAAGAAGATTTCCTTACTGACCTTTCTGAAGCACAATTTGACCTCATCTATCAAATCAGAGATCCAAATAAAACAGCTGAATTTTGGATTATACGTTTACCTCTGTGTATGATAAACACGCCCCTTTTATAAAGAAAAGGATTAAACAGGAAACAAAACCTCCATGGATAACTAAAGAAATTGACAGAGAAATTAATAAAAGAAATCATTTGAGCAATTTCGGAACAAATGAAGAATTCAGAAAACAAAGAAATAAAGTGACCTCATTAAAACGAAAATCGAAACGTACTTACTTCAGAAAACTGTTAACTTCTACCAAAGATACCAGGCAAATTTGGAAAGCAATTAACATATTAACTAATAAACATATGTCAAAAAGTCAACAAATGAGCTCAGACATATCTGCAGATCAACTAAATAATCATTTTGCAACCATAGCAGATAGAATCATATTAAATGATAAATCTAGTGAAAATGATCTCAGTTATTTAGAACAATACATCCATTCTAAAGATATTCGTGTTCCATTTAGTCTGAAACCCATGACCGTTTTAGATGTTAGTAAAGCTTTGTCTACTTCAACCCAATCAAATACTCGTGATTTAGATGGTATCGAGACAAAAATACTTAAAGTTGTCATGTCCTGTTATCACAGATACTTTGACATACTTATACAATTTATGCATAGATAAACAAACTTTTCCTCTAAAATTTAAGGAAGCTAAAATTATTCCTCTGTATAAAACCGGGGATTCTTCAAACCCATCAAATTACAGACCGATATCCATTTTATCAGCCATAGCAAAATCGATCGAAAAACACATGCATAAGTCTCTGTATTCTTATTTTGCTTATAATAAACTTCTCCTGAAAGTCAGTCGGGCTTTCGAAAACATCATTCTTGCCACACAGCCCTCATACAGTTTATGGACAGTCTTCTTTGCAGCATAAACGAGAATAAATTCGCAGGTATTCTCTTCATAGACTTTGAAAAAGCGTTTGATGTCATTAACCATTCTTTGTTGTGCCGTAAACTTGAACTTTACAAACTGACTCCAGAATTCATAAGTCTTATTTCATCTTTTTTATGTGACCGAAAACAATTAGTAGCTGTAGCTGACAAACTGTCAAAATTTATGCCTGTCAAATATGGTGTTCCACAAGGCTCTGTGTTAGGACCTCTTTTGTTTATTATTTACGTTAATGATTTGCCTTGTTTTGTTAAATGTAAATGCGAAATGTTTGCAGATGATACATCTCTTCACGAAAACGACTCTGATGTCTATGAATTAACAATTAAGCTTCAAGCAGATATCGATAAACTTACTGAATGGACACAACTAAACCATATGTCCTTAAATGCTATTAAAACAAAGTGCATGTACATGTCTACAAGACAAAAACGACAAAAAATGAAATAAATTTTTCAGCCTTTACTCATATGCAACAACAAAGTTGAAGTCAGTTCACACAAAACACTAGGTGTCATTACTGACAAAGATTTATCTTGGACTGAACATATAACATTCTTAGCAAAAGGCCTTTCAAAAAAAATATTTCAGTTGTCTCGGATAAAAAATTTCCTCGATGGCCACTCTCGAAAACTTTTTGTCTGTGCACATATTTTGTCATTAATTGATTATGCATCAACCTTTTGGGACAACTGTAGTGAACATAATTTAAAATTAATTCATCGTCTGTACAAACGAGCTTTGAAATTAGTATTGTTAAAATCGAGCTCCCTAACTGATGAAGATTACAAACAACTCAAAATATTAACCTTCCCAAAGAGACTCTTTTTCAATAAAGCCCTTTGTATGCATAACGTTATTAATGGAACAGCTCCCCAAAAGATTACAGAAACATTTAGAGTCAATTGCCATAGACATAATCATTTACTGTCTATTCCTAGACCACGCAACAATTTATACAAATCCAGTTTTGTATATTCAGGTGGAAATCTGTGGAATAAACTCACAAAACCCTTAAAAATATTACAAACAAAAACACATTTAAGAAAAAATTGAAAGATTATCTCATGAATTGTTAACCACATATCATACTGAAAAAATGTCCATCCTGTGCAGAAAAGAAATACATTGGTAAAGATATACACTTCGTGAATGTAACCATAGGGGCGGCAATGAGCATTGATACCTTTTACGTGAATGGAAGTGGGTGGGGAAAAGGGGAGGAGAGGGGAGGGGGTAAGACGGTATGTTTACTTTTCTTTGATGAAAGGCATTGTACACGATTTGATTTTTGTTGTTGTTGTTGTTGTTTTTTGTTGTTGTTTTTTTCATAGATGGCTTGATGTAAAAAAGCAGATATGCTGCTTATTCAATTTTGACTTGACTTTTGACTTGACTTGACATCTTCAGTGAATCAGTTGCTGAAAGAAGAGATTTGATAGCGATTTTATCAAGTGGAAACGAGAACACTATAATAGCCTTTGCGAAGTATACTGCAGAAGCTAGTACTTTTGTGAAAAGAATATAACGAATGGAAAAGACAATCACTTACTGTAACCTGATAGTCTATGTCAATGGTATATTGTGTGTGCGTGCGCGCACGGGTGCGTGTGCGTGTGCGTGTGCGTGTGTGTGTGGAGGGCGTGTGGATGGATGGGTGCTTCATTCGTTGATCCTTTTTGTAAGTCATATGTATGGTGAGTTTGTTACATCACAAGGGAAGTCTTTTGCATTTGTTTCCTTTCAGTCGCTTCTGATAAATATGACTCATGATACCCCCTTGCCAACAGGGCCTTTGCTAATGGCAATAAAATTGTGTCAGTGTCAGTGCCAGTGTCAGTGTCAGTGTCTCTCTCTCGTTATCATCACCATCATCATCATCACACTAATTCGGAATGGATGTGTCCGTCTGTATTCATGACTGCCCGTCCTACTATCTGCGCGTCCGTTCATCTACCAACCTGTTTGTCCGTCTGTCTGTCTGCCTCTCTCTCTCTCTCTCTCTCTCTCTCTCTCTCTCTCTCTCTCTCTCTCTCTCTCTCTCATCATCATCATCATCATCATCATTATCATCACACTAATCCGGAATGGATGTGTCGTCTGTATGACTGCCCATCCTACTATCTGTGCATCCGTCCAGCTACCCACCCGTTTGTCCGTCTGTCTGTCTGTCTGTCTGCCTGCCCCCCCCCCCTCTCTCTCTCTCTCTCTCTCTCTTCTTCCCCGTCTTCTTCTCACGCTCTTCTCTTTATCTTCCATCTCTTCATCTCCACTCTTGTTTTCCCATCTCACTAAGAGCATGGAAAGAAAGGAGTAGAGGGAGGTACAGACACACGGGTATAGACGGAAAGAAACAAATGGTGAAAAACAGGGAAAAAAAAACGATTGAAACTGAATGGAGGAATGTAAACGATGGACACAAACAACAGCGAAAGAACCCCCTGTTCATGTTTAAAGATCTGCAGATGATATAAAATGTTTCAGGCGTTGTGCCACAGTTTGTGAGTTGCATCTGCCGTGATCAGTTTAAAAAAAAAATAATCATCACAAAAATGAAGAGATAAACGATGAACTGAATGAAAATAGGAAAGAAACACATACAAACACACAGACAGACAGACATAAAAAGACAGAAAGAAAAAATGGTGAAATGGAGAAGGAAAGATGTATGGGAAAACGAAGGAAGGAATGATGGAATGAACGACGGAAGGAATACAGGATGGAAGGAAATAAAGGAAATGGTCAGAAAGAAAGAGGAAAGAAAGTTAAAAAAGGAAAGAAATTATAGAAAGAAGGAAGAGGAAAGAAAAAAGAAAGGAAGTAAGGAAGGAAGAAAAAATAATCAAAATGAAAGAAAATACCGAACGAATAAACAGAGGACAGAAAGAGAGGGAAAGAAAAGAAAAAAGAAACAAATACACTAACAAACAAACAAAGAGCTATACCAGCCAATCGAGGGAGCAATGAAGACCAAAAAGAAAATGCAAACAGACCCAGAAAAAAAGAAGAAACAAACATAAAAAGACAATACGAAAACAAACAAGACAAAAACAACTCACGAGGAATAAGTTTGGGCCGAGTGAGTCCTACAGCCAGGCCGATGACGACGACCAGGAGGAGAACGATGAGGATGAGAAGGGCACGCTCCAGCGGCGTGCGTCCCTTGCAGCAAGGCCCTTTGAAGGTCACCACGTCATCGTAGTCCTCGATGATGTCATCTTCAGAGTCCGAACGGCCGAAGGGGGCGTCCGACATCTGCCGCAGCGGACAAAAAAGCCTCTTCTGTTTTCTGTCTTTGTCGGCTTCTGTCTGTCTGTCTGTCTGTCTGTCTCTCTCTCTCTCTCTCTCTCCTCTCTCTCTCTCCCTCTCTCCGCTCCCCCCTCCCCCATCTCTCTCTCCGCCCTCCCTCCCTCCCTCTCTCTCTCTCTCTCTCTCTCTCTCCCCTCCCTCTCTCACCCCCCCCCCCTCTCTCTCTCTCGATTCCTCGGCTAAAAATTCGAGGTTCACCCTTGCGGAGATCGTTGTTCATGTGACCGCAGGAAAAAGTGGAGGAGGCAAGGCGGAATCTATATGTAGGTGTCTCATCTTCCCAGCTTTCTCGGTGACATTACACCCGCGCCGCTCCTTTCCGTTCCCCAAACCACCCGTTAAACCCCGGCTGGTCCGACAGCAGCAAAAGACACCAGCATTCCTCAGGGACCAAACAAAACCGGAGGTCCTGCTGTAGTAATCTAGCCGTACTGCAGCTGAATCACTTGGTGGTGTTCGGTTCCTGTTCTGATCCAATATACGAAGAAAAAAAAACACTTAAGAGGGCCCGTGCTAATGATAACTGTTTAACTGCAGAGCTAGAATTTGTGTACCCCAATCTAGATGATGCCACCGTATCTATCCAACGACAGTGCCCCTGGGTTTGCCGAGACCGAATTCTTCGACACAAGCTCATAAAGGATATGGATGTGGACAGAACATTACTGCTGAGCTTACCATGAGATAAAGGAACAAAGGGGCAAAACATGTGAGGATGTTACTGTTCCTGTTGCTGTTGTTTGTGGCGACCAATGAAGATTCTTAACGTGCCGCTATGGTGGTCAATTTTCCTCAGATTCAGTTTCATCAAAGCGGCGTCACTACGTGCGAACCAGTCCATATATGGTACACTGTATCTGCTAAGCCATAAAACCACAGGGTATAGTGTTTACTGTTGATAAATCAATGATTTGACAAATCAAACAAAATTAAGTAAAAGACTTTGGATTAGCGTATCGTAAACAAAACTTGCCAAATGCCTGACTGGCGCATTCACCCAAAGCAATGATCAGGCCTGGATACCTAGCCAACATTGTCGGTGCTAATACCTAAGTGTGTGTGTGTGTGTGTGTGTGTGTGTGTGTGTGTGTGTGTGTGTGTGTGTGTGTGTGAGTGTGCGCGCGCGCGCGTGCCTGTGCACGCACACGCGCGTGTTTGTGTGTGTGTATGTGTGAGACAGAGAGAGAGAGAGTGACTAAGTGAGTGTGAGTGAGCGCCCGCACGCACGCGCACGCTTATGTGCATGTATAAGTAAGTGTGCGTGCGCGAGGACATGCGTTTGTATGTGTGTGTGTGTGTGTGTGTGTGTGTGTGTGTGTTGTTTTGTGTGTGTGTACGTGCACGCGCGCGTGCGCGCAAGACAGAGAGAGAGAGAGTCAGAGAGAGAGAGAGAGATGGTGTGTGTGTGTGTGTGTGTGTGTGTGTGTGTGTGTGTGTGTGTGTGTGTGCGCGTGTGCGCATAAGATACGATAATGTTGCTTATAGCCTAGCCGACCGCAAGGGGCCACATCAGGGCTGTCACCACGTTAAAATCAACTCACAAGTCATTAAAAAAAAAAAAAAAAAAAAAAAAAAAAAACCCACCTTTCACACATCTCTTTAAAAGACATCTTCTAGAAACGCACCAGAAACTTCGTTAAAAATCTTTCATCTGTAAAATCTTAAATCAGATGAAAAATGTTAATCTCTCAAAAACTCAAAGATCACGTCAGGCGGAACATCCCTGAACAGGATTTTCATGGACTCTGCTGTAAAATGTTTGTGTCTCACATCGTGCAAGTCCCAACACTCTAAAAGAATATGTTCATTGTGAGTGGCACATGACATGGAATGCACCACGGAGCTTCCTCATTCTTTAAAAGGTACGAATGGGTAAAATACGAATGGCCGGTGTGCAGCCGGCACAGAACTGTTTCTTCTTTACGGCGCGTGTGCGCATGCGGCCATACGTACGTATATGCGTGCGAGTGTGTGCATGTACACGTTCTTCCGCATGCATAGGTACGAGAGAATAAAATGCAAACAACATAACGTGTGCACGCGAATTAGTGCACACGTGAGTGCGAGGGCTGTGTATGAATGGACATGCGCCTGCCTGGAATGGTAGTTCAGAAGACAGAACTTAATTGCAGCTCGTTGTTCACTGAAATGAAAAAAAAAAGTATTTAACAACAGGAAAAACAGAAAAACTGGGCCGCTAACAGCAGACACCTCAATTTGAAACTTGTGTCAGTTTCCGCATGCATTCACCCCACTCTGAGGCCTAATGAACTTAACTTATGAAGCCTGATTAACTTAACTTATGATTTTGATAAGAAATAACACACTAGGTGCACACACTTTCCTAAACGTGTATACGACTATCCATACTTTTGCACTATTGACACTTCCAGTAGAAGATTTAAAAAAAAAAACAAACTCAGTTCTCATGTGAGGTACCTGTGACAGATCTAATAGCGTTTGCTTCATGGGTAGGCGGACCACATTCTTCAATACATACTTGATGTGGTGAGATATTTGAAACCCACTTCTCATCCTGAATTGTCTGTGTTGACAGACGTACAAATTTTCCACTTGCGTTATATTTCTTTTACATATAACACAAAACTCTGGGAGGGGGGGGGGAGGGGGGGGGGGGGGGGGCTTGTGTGAACATTTACATTTAAAAAGCAAAAATAAACTGTTAACGTTTACTAAAAACCCAGTAGCTCAGCAGTGTACTCGAGAACACAGTTGGGAGACAGTCCAGAACATGCCTGCCTGCCTTCATTACCAGTAAGTTAAACTCAAGTACTAGGTATCTGACACACATGAATGCGTATATAAACGTGTTTTCTTTTTTTTTTTCTTCAGTTTTCCTTACCGAACAAAAACGAGAAGAGAGAGAGAGGAGAGAGAGAGACAGACAGACAGACAGACAGACAGACGACAGACAGACAGACAGAGACAGAGACAGCGACAGACAGAGACAGAGAGTTTATGTTCTAATTGGATAATGTTTTGTTTTTGTACTCCCAGTTCTTATAGAATATGGAGTACTTTAGAATGGGAACGAAGAAATGCTGTCTGTGTGTCTGTCTGACTGTCTGTGTGTCTGTGTGTCCGTGGTCAAAATGTGTTCGACTCGCTCCAGACAAAACTACTGGGCCGATCTTTCTGAAAATTTGTAGGTATGTTCATTATGGGCCACGGATGATGCCCGATGTTTTAGTTTACCGCTATAGCCTTTACTAACGGCTGTAACGGCCTGTAACGGTTTTTCTTCTTTACGGAATATCTCAGAAAGTACTTGGCCGATCTTTGTAAAAATGAGCAGGTACGTTCATTAGGGTCACGGATGATGCCCGATGTTTTAGTTTACCTCGTTATAGCCGTTACCAACGGCTGTAACGGCCTGTAACGGTTTTTCTTCTTTATGGAATATCTCAGAAAGTACTTGGCCGATCTTTCTGAAAATTTGTAGGTATGTTCATTATGGGTCACGAATAATGCCCGATGTTTAGTTTACCGTTATAACCGTTACTAACGGCTGTAACGGCCTGTAACCGTTTTTCTTCTTTATGGAATATCTCAGAAAGTACTTGGCCGACTTTATGAAAATAGCAGGTATGTTCATTATGGGTCACGGATGATGCCTGATGTTTTAGTTTGCCCCGTTATAGCCGTTACTAACGGTTGTAACGGCCTGTAACGGTTTTTCTTCTTTATGGAATATCTCAAAAAGTACTTGGCCAATTTATAAGCGGTTTGGATGGTCTTGTGACAAATCGGAGCCTCTGTCCATATGTAAGTGATGTAATGCTGAAAATGGATTAAACAACCGTTAAAAACCGTTATTCTGCCGTTATTTCTTATATATAGGTGGATTTTAATTAAATTTGGTATATAGAAAGGTTATCACACACAAATGGCACTTCTATATAGTGTTTCAAAATTTGACCGTTAAAAACCGTTATTCTTGACATATTGTCCGATTTGGATGAAATTTGATATGTACACAGGCTTTAGCCCAGTGAGGACTAAAATACCGGTTTCAAAAGTGTATATCGGTTATATAACCGTTAAACCGTTATTTTGCCGTTATTTATTATATATATATATATATATATATATATATATTGGTGGGTTTTAATGAAATTTTGTATATAGAAAGGTTATCACACACAAATGGCACTTCCATGTAGTGTTTCAAACTCTGACCGTTAAAAACCGTTATTCTTGACATGTTGTCCGATTTGGATGAAATTTGGTGTGTACACAGGCTTTAGCCCAGTGAGAACTAAAATACCAGTTTCAAAAGTGTACATCGGTTAAATAACCGTTAAAACCGTTATGTTGCCTTTATTTCTTATCTCACAAAGCACTTGGCCGATTTATAAGCGGTTTGGAAAACTGGGAGTACGTTTATATGCTTCGCATCTTGTTTTTCTTTCTTTTTCTCTTTTCAACGCGGTGACAGCCCCATATGGCCTTTTGCGGTCGGCTGGGCTGTAAGCAACATTCTCTCTCTCTCTCTCTCTCTCTCTCTCTCTCTCTCTCTCTCTCTCTCTTCCTTCCTTTCTTTTTCTTTTCTTTCCTTCCTTCCTTCTGTCTTTATTCATTTCCTTTTTCTCTACCTGTTTTTCGCGTTCCATTCTTCCGTTCTCAAACAGTTTTCCTTCCGGATCTGAGATCTTGATTTGTTTGTTTGTTTTTTCTATTTATATCAAAAGTGCAAGGGAAGAAAGAAAAAAAGTGTGTGTGTGTGTGGGGGGGGGGGGGGGGAGGGGGAGGCAGGAACAAGAGGTGGGAACGGGAATGGAGACGTGTGGGAGGAGGGAGGGGACCAATCGACTCTGTGGAGTTAAATGGGGAAACCGGTTCGTTTTCCAAAGATACGGCGGCTTGATCACACTTCGGGCAGCAGCTATATAGGAGAGAGAGAAGGAGGACGGGGAGGGCGGGGGTGGGGGAGGGGGAAGGGCGGGGGGGGGGGGGGGGGGACGAAGATGAAAGGGAAATAAGCGAAACACATTCCCCGAGAGTGCTCTTTTCCTCCTGGCGGTCGGGCCAAACAAACGTTCGATCTGGTCCTCGGCTTTTTCTTCCCGCTCTTGACAGCCATTGTTGTGCCGCGGTTTTATCCTCCCTTGCTGATGACTGCTCTCTCTCTCTCTCTCTCTCTCTCTCTCTCTCTCTCTCTCACACACACACACACACACACACACACACACACACACACACACAGAGTGAGTGTGTATGTGTGTGTGTGCGTGAGAAAGATCGAGAGAGAGAGACAGAGACACAGAGAGAGAGAGAGAGAGAGAGAGAGAGAGAGAGAGAGAGAGAGAAGCGGAAGCGGAAGTGGAAGCGGAAGTTTATTCAGTATAGGCCATAGCCCCTTCTGAAGGGGGTACAATACATGGACAATAACACTTTTGCATAAACAGCGAATAGGTAGACAATTATATCAAATGACATGACAGTTGAGCATTAATCCATTCTGACTGGGTAATCTAAGAATACTTTAGCTAAGTAGTATAGTACGTCTTTTAAATGCTTTATACAAATATATGCAAACATTCTTCAATATAATTTCGTTCCGATTTGCCATGAGCAATACGACTTTAAACAGGCATGGGCCTTTTAGATATTTAGGGGGAATAAAATCATTTCGTAAATCTTGGAAGACAGGGCAGCACAGCAAAAAATGTTGTTCATCCTCTTTGGCATTCTTACATAATGGACATATAATAGCATCTTCATCAACATTAGTATACCGATTCTTCTGTGCGGATATATCGGCTATTCCAAATCTCATTCTTGCCATATAGGTCTTCAAATGCCTATCAATGTCCAGCAAAAGATACGCTTCACAATTCCTAGATGATTTGAATGTTCTATAAAAAGCATACCTGTCACTATCTTGAATGTGTTCCTCCCATTTTTGCCATCGGTTATCAATCAACCTTTGACGTAGTTCTTTTAAAAAGATATTGACATTTTCCACACCTTGATTGACCCAGACGAACCCGAACCCATTTTGATACAAAAAATCTCGAATGTCTGACGCCCAATTTTTCTTACCTTTTAATTCTAAACTAAGCAACATTTTATACGCCTTATATGGTAATCTTTTCTCATCCATACGCAGAATTTTCAACCAGTAACTAATACATCGTAAATAGGAGTTGATGTACATAGGATATCGACCTGTATCCCCATACACAAAATCATTTGGCGTTTTAGTTTGCACTCCCAAGAATCTTTTTAAAGCAAACAAGTGAACTTTTTCTATTTCAACAACAGCTTTATCCATACCCCATAACTCTGCTCCATACTGAGCAATTGGTTGGACTTGCGCATCAAAAAGTTTAAGTAACACAACCAAAGAGTTGTTATTAAGCATATACAATTTTCTCAATATACATAGTACCGCATGTTTTGCTCTGCTCGCAAGGTCCTGACAGGCAGGTGAAAAACTAAGACGGGTAGTAAAATAGATGCCAAGATATTTGTAACAATTCACAATACCCATTGCCTCGCCATTTAAAAACCATCTCTCCCTTGCTGCCAGGTATCCACCTTTTCGAAAAACTACAACGCGGCTCTTTTCCATATTTATCTTAAGTTGAAGCCTTGCAGCTGCATTATGGAGGTTATTTAACTGGGTTTGGAGTCCAACAGGAGTTTCTGATAACAAAGCAATATCATCAGCTAGTAACAAGATAAATAATTCGAAGATTTCAGGTGACAGTGTGGCTCCATGACGTCCCTTTTCAATTATTTCTGTGGCCAATTCATTTATAAACAACGAAAATAATACAGGACTACAAGCATCTCCTGTTTCACACCCTGTGTGCACAAAATACAGTCTGTGAGATCACTGCCCGCTCTTACTTTTGCTTTCACATTAGAATACATACTTTTTATACACCGAAACAGCTTCCCTTCAACACCATTCTTTTGAAGAACTGGCCATAGAAGTTTCCTTGAAATAGAATCAAAGGCCTTCTCAAAATCAATAAAAGCAACGTAGAATTTACGATTTAATGAAAACTGCTTCTGTACAATTGCTAATAATGTAAACATATGGTCCACTGTAGAGTATCCTTTCTTAAAACCAGCCTGATATTCGTCAGTGATATTATACTGTTCTACCCACATCTGCAACCTGTAGTTTATAATAGAACTATATAGCTTGCTGCCAATGTCACAAAGTGACACTCCTCTGTAGTTGCCAGGATCATTAACATTTCCTTTTTTAAACAATGGCACTATGATTGATTCCATCCAGCCTTCAGGGTATATTCCTCTATCAAAAAGAGCATTGAAAAATCTAACAAGGAACTCAACAATAGTCTCGCCACCATTTTTAAACATTTCTCCAATTAAGCCATCTGGACCAGCAGATTTGCCGTTTTTCAACTTCTTTATAGCTACTATAACTTCCTCTTTGGAGATTGGGTCATCCAGAAAACTAATTTCATCTGTGCTTTCCGAATAATTTACCGTTTCTGTTTCTATTGTGCTGTCAACATCTTTTTCAAGGAGGTTTTTGAAATGTCTATGCCACTCGTTAACTGAAATCGCATTATGTGTGCGAGACACCTTGAATGACACCCTATGTACATTGAGAGAGAGAGAGAGAGAGAGAGAGAGAGAGAGAGAGAGAGAGAGAGAGAGAGAGAGAGTAGCAATAAAGGCATCCTTTATGATAGCACGATACTATAAACTTTTTGATAAGTGTCCTAGTGCAGATGACATGCCTGAACAATGGCTTGTAGGACATTCTACAGCTGTTTAACAGCAGGAGCAGCATACCTGACAGCGGTAATTACTAAAGTACATCACTACTGTGTTGCGTTGGACAACTATTTACAGTGTTAAATGATAATATACACCACCTTTGTTCAAAACAGTTACATCTTTCCGGAAAATCAAGTTGGAATTAGACGTCCTAATTGCATATTGGACTGTGTTTTTGTTTTAAAACGCCACAGATATCTATTTGGGGCTAGGAGAAACAAACTACTGATGCTTTCATTGGCTTATAAAAAAAAAGCACTGATAACGTGCAGGCAGACACTGGAACCACCCATAGAGCGGCGATCTAATGGAAGGGCCCTTCAGATCGTAGACATACATCATCTGATAACATTTTGTGCTGCTTTATACATCATCTGATAACATTTTGTGCTGCTTTACAAACAAACATCCCATACTAAGGTAAGGTAATGTTGCTTATAGCCCAGCCGACCGCAAAGGGCCATATCAGGGCTGTCACCACTTTAAAATCAACATACAAGTCATTCATTCACACAACTCCTTAAAACATATCTTCTAAAAACCTACCCGAAATTTTGTTAAAAATCTTTCCACTATAAAATCTCAGAGCCGATGAAAAATGTTAATCCCTTTCAAGAATTCAACGATCGCATCAGGTGGAACATCTCTGAACAAGGTTTTCATGGAATCTGCTGTAAAATGTTTCCGTCTCACATCATGCAAGTTCCAACACTAACAAACATCCCATCACTTAAGCAGTCTCACAGGTGTTAGGCAGACAAAAACAGTCAACAATTCTTTTCTCGCTGATTCTGAATAATCTTAAATAATATGTCATATAGTACAGGATACTGACCTAGACCTTCCCGGTTCAAATTTTTGCCGTGAACTTTCACTCTTACTCTTTGTAAAACGATGATACTGAATTGCTTGCCAGCTTACATGACAGAGTGCACCCTTTCTCTCCCCTTTCTCCTAAAATAAAAAGAAAACAAAACACAAAAAAACCGTTTTATATAAATGTATACGGTACTAAATAGAAACTTTATGCTAATGTTCACAAAGCAAGTGGTAGTATTCTGGGGTCGTAAAAATCCAAAATATGTTTGAATTTGGAAATCAAACAAATGAATCAGTATATATACATGTAGTTCTAGATTACCACTAAGCAGCACTAGCAAGTTTGATAAATGTAAAATGCATACGAATGATCAGGAACAAGGTGCTTTTCTTCATTTCCTATTGTAACAGTATGTTGAAGTAAAACAAATACTCATCAACGTTATTCTACACCAAGAATCAGTCAAAATATGACCAGGATGGGAAGAAGAAACTGGAAAACGGAGATCTCCAAATAACACGAACCTTGCGCTTTCAAACACCTACTTGATATAAATCGGCGCACCATGTTCGAAATGATTCATGGGGAACTTGGAATTTATCCAGACTCTGTGAAAATATTAAAAGTTGGATGATGAAATCACTAACATTGTCTGAATGTGAAAAATACACGGGCAGAATCTTAACTGTATGACAGGCATAATAAGGTTTGTATTCTTCGGGGTGCCTATTTTGAAAAAAAGACTTTCTTTTTCATGTACCAAGCCAGTATTCTTTTTTTGACAGGTTTTACTTGCCTCACTGATAATTCATAGCTTCCAGATCTCAGTGCGTGCGTACATGCGTGTGCGTGAGTGCGTGCGTACGTGCGTGCGTGTGTGCGTGCGTGTATGCGTGTGTGTGTGTGCGTGTGTGTGTGTGTGTGTGTGCGCGCGCGTGCGTGTATGTGCGGTCGTGTGTATGTATGTATGTGTGTGTGTGTGTGTGTGTGTGTGTGTGTGTGTGTGTGTGTGTGTGTGGAGTTAAGTAAAGCCAAAATTGTCTTAATAAGGGTTAAACAATAAGGTTTACAACTTATTTTTAACCCTACGTCTGTGTGCGTGCGTGCGTCCGTGCGAGTGTGTGTGTGTGTGTGTGTGTGTGTGTGTGTGTGTGTGTGTGTGTGTGTGTGTGTGTGTGTGCGTGTGTGCGTATGTGTGTGTTGCGTGCGTTCGTATGTGCGTGCGTGCGTGCAAGCGTGCGTGAATGTGTGTGTGTGTGTGTGTGTGTGTGTGTGTGTGTGTGTGTGTGTGTGTGTGTGTGTGGCGCGCGCGCGTGTGTGTGAAAGAGAAAGAGAGAGAGAGAGAGAGAGTGTGTGTGTGTTGAGAAAGACAGCGAGAAGCAGAAGACAGGTAGAGAGGCTGACACACAGACAGACAAAGAGACATAGACGGAGAGAGAGAGAGAGAGAGAGAGAGAGAGAGAGAGAGAGTATGTGTGTGTGTGTGTGTGTGTGTGTGTGTGTGTGTGTGTGTGTGTGTGTGTGTGTGTGCGTGTGTGTGCATGAATCTGTATTGCTGAAGGCGCATCTTTGTTCTAAGTATATGATCATATCAAATAATAAAAATTCAAAACAAATCAACAAATGCAACGATCGGTCACACACACACACACACACACACACACACACACACACACACACACACACACACACACACACACACAGCGCGTGCGCATGAACCCATTTGAAGAAGACCACCCCCACGCATGAACACACGTTAAAACAGCCGCATGCACGCACCCGTACGCAGGCTTACCTTGATTGCGTTCGAGTTCAAAAGTTCATTCTCTTCAGTACAGGCGGTTCTGAAACAAACGAAAAAAGAAAATCATGACTGTACTGCTTCGAAAGAAATGAAATGCCTGCCAGCTATGATTGGGGTGAACTTCTTAACTCTTCATGCAAAAACGAATATTAGCTCTGGTCCTTGAATCTTCATTTAGATAGCAATAGAAAGGGGAGGGATAGGGAGGGAATGTGTGCGTCTGTGTGTGTGTGTGTGTGTGTGTGTGTGTGTGTGTGTGTGTGTGTGGGGTGTGAGAGAGAGAGAGAGAGAGAGAGAGAGAGAGAGACAGCGGGACAGAGACAGTGAGACAGAGACAGAGAGAGAGAGCACGTCAATTTTTCTTAAAATGCATCGACCTTTTGTTGGTCTTCTTCTAGGGACTTAAATGATGATCGTTATTGCGCATCGCAGTTTCCGTCAACTCGTTCTTAATGCAGTTGACTACAGTTCAATAGGCTACAGACAGGATGGGGAGGGGAAAGGTAGAACACTATAAAAACCACGTGAGGAAAGTATACTAGAAGATATGGAGGGCAGAGAGCAGGACAGTAAAGAGTTCGGAACCATTACATCAAGCAGCAGCACAAAGTAATGGTTATAAAAAGATCAAAGATAGGTCACATTAATACATGCACATATAAAATGGATCAAAGCAGATCAAGCAAACAATGCACGTATACATTTCAACATACACTAAACGAGTTAAATGATGATTGACTCACAGCTACATACAAACAGCGACCTACCAACCCACCCCCACCTCCCATTCCAGCCCCATCTGTCTTCGTCTCCCCCCTCTCCCCCATACCCCCCCCCCCCCCCCACACACACACACACAGTCATCTGGTTGCAACAACAAAAGTCTTAGTACAAAATGCTCAAATCTAGAGTAGTATCCACATTCTGAAAGGTGCATATTTTCGCATACCTGGGTAAAAGATCAGCAGGATTCTAACTCGTGACAGCCACGAACGAAAACATACATAATAAAACATTCCCGGTTCCGAACAAATCCGTGTATGGATATTTCTATCAGCGACACTGATGCTCACGATTATTATGCTGAAGTAGTAGGAGGAGGAGGAGGCGGAGGAGGAGCAGGAGCAGGACGAGGAGGAGGAGGTGGAGAAGAAGAAGAAGAAGAAGAAGAAGGAGAGAGAGAGAGAGAGAGAGAGAGAGAGAGAGAGAGAGAGAGAGAGAGACAGACAGACAGACAGACAGACAGACAGACAGACAGACCAACTGAGAGAGAGACAGACAGACAGACAGACAGACAGGCAGACAGACCAACTGAGGGATGGAGAGAGTAAGGCAAATAGACACGGCGGTGGTCAGATAAACAGAGAGAGGCATAGACAGAGCGAGACAGAATGACGCTGACAAATGCTTATTGTCTACACATTACAGCCCAAGAACGAGGGCCTGAAAATAAACAACCGTGAGCACACATCAATCTTGTTTGAGAGAGAGAGAGAGAGAGAGAGAGAGAGAGAGAGAGAGAGAGACAGACAGACAGACAGACAGACACAGACAGAGAGAGAGACAGACAGACAGACAGACAGACGGACAGAGAGACAGAGAGATGGAAGAGGAACAAAGAGACTGACGGATATATGGAAACACCAACGGACAGACGGACAGACAGATAGATAAGGAGACAGACAAAGGGACAGAAAGACAGACAGACGGAGACGTGGGCAGACAGACAGACGGAAACTGAGACAGACAGACAAAGGTTCCAGCATCTCCGCACCAAAAACCGTTCCGAACTGACAGGCCACTCTCTCTGCTCTGTGTCAACACCATGGACCCCACGCCTGCCGGAATGGAAAATGGACTCCCTGAACCGGCAAACCTGTTCACCGTCGTTACAGGATTAAGACGCATCACCGTCACTAGTCATTCATTGTTCACCACCATCACCGATATTGCCCGCAGGCTGCAGATGATAGGGAGACTGCTCAGGCACAGACTGAAACACGCACGCACACACACACATACACCGACCATGCCACACACACACACACACACACACCACACACACACACGCACCCACACGCACCCACCTATCCACCTACACACACACACACACACACACACACACACAGAGGCCTTAAATGTATCACATGCTTCATGTTTTGTAATATGCATTTGCAAGCGGATAAAAAAAATCATGTTCGCAAACTGTAGGTTATGAGTACATCATTTAGATTCCTATGAGCTAAAAAAAAAAAAAGCAGTCTGCTGACATGTAAACCATGTCAAAGTCATTTATTTCACTGCGTTTCTTTCATTTACATATGATGCGCGCCTTCATGACGAAGTCATGTGAAAATGCATGTACGCTGTGTACAACTACAACTCCGGGTGGGTGGCACATCGTTTCGATTACATCCGTGAGTAAAATTGGCCAGTAGTGGCTAAGCCACAGTGCTGATAAAAAAAAAAAAAAAAACCTTAACTGACTTCCAAAAGTGTTCCACAAGATTTATTGTAGTTTGTTCTGTTTAACTTCATTTTAGTTCAGTTCATTTTATCCTACTTTTGGGTGAGTTAAAGATGCATTCCATAGATGGGTAGATAGCTTGAGTGATAGACAGACAGAGAGACAGACAGAGACAGACAGACAGACAGACAGACAGAGAGATTTATGGAGAGATAGAGAGATGGGGAGTTGGGTTGGAGTGATAGGGAGGGAGTGGGGGAGGGAGGGAGGGGAGGGGTTGGCAGATAGCGGGGGAGGATGACGGTAAGAGGTAAGAGGGAGGGATAGAGTCCGAGAGAGAGAATGTTTTTATAATTTTATATGTTTGTATATGTCCCTATGTATATGTGTATGTGTGTGTGAGCGCGCGTATATGCGCGTGCGTGTGTGTGTGTGTGCGTGTGCGGGTGTGTGGATGTGTGCGCAAACGTATTGAGAGTGAGCGAATTTGATTTGGAGAGGGTGGGAGAGTCTGGGGATAGGCAGGTGACTGAGGGCTGGGAAGCTAATAGATGATGAGGGAGGTTGGCTTTGAGGTGAAGACAAGATTTTGGTGATAGAGTGGGAGGGGTAGGGTGGGTGTGGGTGAGCTTTTTTTTCTTCTTCTTTTTTTTTTTTTTTTTTTTTTGGGGGGGGGGTGGTGGGGATGGGGGATCTATAAAGAGGTGAAGAGAAAGATGATGTAGGCTTAGTTGATAACCTAAACCCGATTCTAATAACTTCAGTATCGTAGTATTTTTCATAATTCCACCTTCTGGTTACCCAAACCCTATTATGTTTGAAATCCAGTGATTGCCATGTTTAAGTCCCTCGCTTCCAAATTCAAAGAAAGCGAAAGATTTCTTCTTTACAACATAGAGCCTAATCTCGATGTAGGTCTCTCTGATAGACCGGGAATGTGGTGGGAAAAAAAAAAGATGCATTCCATACATGTATCATTTTCAAAAAAGACACAAGACCTATGAACTGTCCAGCAAGAACGGCTTGCTTTATCACATGTGATTATGAAAGAACCCTCAACGTCAACTACATGCTGACATAGCTGAAATGGTCAACTCTGCAGAGAAGAAGACAGATAGCCAGCGCTCCTGCCCATGCCGCGCACAACGCTCCATCAACCGACAGTAGCAAGTTGTCAGCACCTGAAGCCCCTCCAAACAAGGTCTAGAAGGGCGCATGACCAACGGCTCACCACAATTCATTGCCGGTCAGACCAAGGCACGTATGCTGGACTGGGGATCTCCCCCCCCCCCCCCCCCCCTTAAATTCTCTCATCTTAGTCATTAGTTCATTTATCCAACAGCTTTAAATCATGCGCAGTGTGGTCTTAAAACTTAGCGGATGTGGTGTACCGTACATGGACAAGTCCGCACACCTCTTTGATGAAACTGAAACTTCTCTCTCTCTCTCTCTCTCTCTCTCTCTCTCTCTCTCTCTCACACACACACACACACACACACACACACACACACACACACACACACAAAAGAGAATACAAGCACATTCAATGGATACCTTCACTGCAAGGGCATCTAACGACTTGTCACCCAGACCCCTTTGGTCTGATTCCACTCCCTGTTGCTACTCTGTCTTTTAACAGCCGTATGTCCCACATGCACTTTTCCGGTGCGAAAAAAGAACGAGACAGGTTATGATATAGGTGTGCCCAATGTTACCAGAGGCATGGCTCAATTTTCGAGGCGTCTTTCAATACTGGACCATTTTTTAAAAACAAAACAATCGATTTGAACATTTATTCAATTAAAAAAGTATATGTAGATGAGTATTGAAAACATTCGGTTCGAGTAAAAACCTCCACAATAACGTTTAAAACCACCTAACAACTTCTATCTTGCAATATGACCATTACGTAGCAAACTATGGCCGCTGAAAAAAAATGGGACCCAACACTGTCTTATCTCCCCTACACATCAACAGGCAGAGACTGTGCTCCACTAAAGAACAGGTTTCGCTGTGACAACCCACGTCCCCAGCCCCACGACACATGAACGTTATCAAGCACCAGAAAGGCACTGCGAGATCCCTGCCGCCTCCTCGTTAATGGATTACCCCAACAACGGAAACATGGCGGCTGCCGGCCAATCGGACCAATCGCGGCCCAGTGTTTCCAATCACAGCCACTTGTTTCGCAGCGATCCGGCCGATTACCCTTGCGCTGGAATCAAGCGTGAACTATCACAGTCGCCCTGGGACTACGTTCACGAGCGCCGGGTGGAACGCAGCGGGTAAACTGAAAACTCATTCTTCTCCGGTAGTACGGCAATGACGCAGTTGTTGGCTTGTTAGTATGCACGTGTATTGTGATTGTGACAGCGCGTGTTGAATGTATGCATGGGTGTATGTCGTTCAGATCATTCATAGCTTCAAGGCATTGTCAACTGCCGTGTTCGTGCGAGTTGTTCCGTTGTTTAGTCGCCTGCTCAGTTCATGATTGTCATTTAGATTTTACCGAGGAGATAAGGTCCACCGGTATAATCTTAAAAATGAATCGCTGCGCTTCACCTGTTAATGATGGGAAAACAAGCATGAAATACGCACACGCACACACATGGAGAGAGAGAGAGAGAGAGAGAGAGAGAGAGAGAGAGAGAGAGAGAGAGAGAGAGAGGTGCAGCGGAAGTGGCAAGGCAGGTGCACAGAAAATAAAAAAGGATGACAGAAAAGAGAGATCAGACGAACTGAAGACGTACACACAGAGGAAGGGAGGGAAAGACGAAACTTCCAAATAAACAAACAAACCAAAACGCTTTAATGTATCTCCAGTTCGCCATGGCATGCGTTGCACTCAGACTTTTATGCCAGCCAAACGAATGCATTATTGTCCTAACTAATGTTAAAGAGCTGTATTCATGTAGTGACATGTTTGAAGGTATCTCCGACCTGACTAGACTCGACCCGACCCGACCCGACCCGTCCCGGGAGTTGAAATAAAGAACTTACAATAATCTGTGAGCTCTCTCTCTCTCTCTCTCTCTCTCTCTCTCTCTCTCTCTCTCTCTCTCTTCGTGTTTCCATCCCTATATAGAAGTGGACAGATTGGGGACAACAGCGTATGTAGAAGGTGAATAAATGGCAAGATGCAAAGCATATAAACGTACTCCCAGTTTATCTTGAATACGCGTGAGATATTCCATAAAGAGGAAAAACCGTTTGGGGCCGTTATAGCCGTTACTAACGGCTATCCTGGTAAACATGGGCCATCATCTGTGACCCATAATGAACATACCTTCAAATTTTCAGAAAGAACGGCCAAATACTTTGAGATTTTTGCATAAAGAAGCAAACTGTTATGGGCCGTTATAGCCGTTAGTAATGGCTATAACGGTAAAATAAAACATCGGGCATGATCCGTGACCCATAATGAACATACCTACAATTTTCCAGAAAGATCGGCCGAGTACTTTCTAAGATATTCCATAAAAAAGAAAAACCGTTACGGGCCGTTATAGCCGTTATTAACGGATATAACTGTAAAATAAAACATCGGGCATGATCCGTGACCCATAATGAACATACCTACAAATTTTCAGAAAGATCGGCCCAGTATTTTTTAAGATATTCCATAAAGAAAAACCGTTATCGGCTGTTATAGCCGTTAGTAACGGCTATAACAGTAAAATAACACATTGGGCATGATCCGTGACCCATAAGGAGCATACAAACAAACTTTCAGAAAGATCGGCCAAGTACTTTCTGAGATATTCCATAAAGAAGGAAAACCGCTATGGGCCGTTATGGCCGTTAGTAATTTTCAGAAAGATCGACCCAGTAGTTTTGTCTGAAGCGAGTGGAACACATTTTGACTACGGACGGACGGACGGACAGACACACACACACTCACACACACAGACAGCATTTCTTCGTTCCCATTGTAAAGTACTCCCTGTTCTATAAGAACTGGGAGTACAAAAACTATTGGATTTTACCAGCGTAAGCACGTCCTGTGTGATTCCCATTCTTTGGCAAAGGTCTAACCCGCTACGAAAGCTGAACATGGCGGCCATCATAGTTCTTGCCTGCTATGCCTACCGGCCATCATAGCCCTTGCCTGCTATGAAAGTTATACATCCCGGCCGTCAGAGCCCTTGCCCGTTGTGAAAGCTAAACACCCCGGCCATCATAGCTCTTGCCTGCTATGGAAACTATACATCCCGGCCGTTATAGCCCTTGCCCGTTGTGAAAGCTATACATCCTGGCCATCATAGCCCTTGCCTGCTATGAAAGCTATATCCCGGTCATCATAGCCCTAGCCCGTTGTGAAAACTAAACATCCCGGCCGTCATAGCCCTTGCCCGTTGTGAAAGCTGTATCCTGGCCATCCTAGCCCTTGCCCATTGTGAAAGTTATATCCTGGCCATCCTAGCCCTTGCCCATTGTGAAAGTTATATCCTGGCCATCCTAGCCCTTGCCCATTGTGAA
This sequence comes from Conus canariensis, assembly GCA_033310375.1. Classification (NCBI taxonomy): domain Eukaryota; kingdom Metazoa; phylum Mollusca; class Gastropoda; order Neogastropoda; family Conidae; genus Conus; species Conus canariensis. The sequence continues at coordinate 33,385,223 of CM065716.1, read as the reverse complement.
AGTTATATCCCGGCCATCCTAGCCCTTGCCCATTGTGAAAGTTATATCCTGGCCATCCTAGCCCTTGCCCACTGTGAAAGTTATATCCCGGCCATCCTAGCCCTTGCCCATTGTGAAAGTTATATCCCGGCCATCCTAGCCCTTGCCCATTGTGAAAGTTATATCCTGGCCATCCTAGCCTTTGCCCATTGTGAAAGTTATATCCCGGCCATCCTAGCCCTTGCCCATTGTGAAAGTTATATCCCGGCCATCCTAGCCTTTGCCCATTGTGAAAGGTATATCCCGGCCATCCTAGCCCTTGCCCACTGTGAAAGTTATATCCTGGCCATCCTAGCCCTTGCCCACTGTGAAAGTTATATCCCGGCCATCCTAGCCCTTGCCCATTGTGAAAGTTATATCCCGGCCATCCTAGCCCTTGCCCATTGTGAAAGTTATATCCCGGCCATCCTAGCCCTTGCCCATTGTGAAAGTTATATCCCGGCCATCCTAGCCTTTGCCCATTGTGAAAGTTATATCCCGGCCATCCTAGCCCTTGCCCACTGTGAAAGTTATATCCCGGCCATCCTAGCCCTTGCCCATTGTGAAAGTTATATCCCGGCCATCCTAGCCCTTGCCCACTGTGAAAGTTATATCCCGGCCATCCTAGCCCTTGCCCATTGTGAAAGTTATATCCCGGCCATCCTAGCCCTTGCCCACTGTTAAAGTTATATCCCGGCCATCCTAGCCCTTGCCCATTGTGAAAGTTATATCCCGGCCATCCTAGCCCTTGCCCACTGTGAAAGTTATATCCCGGCCATCCTAGCCCTTGCCCATTGTGAAAGTTATATCCCGGCCATCCTAGCCCTTGCCCATTGTGAAAGTTATATCCCGGCCATCCTAGCCTTTGCCCATTGTGAAAGTTATATCCCGGCCATCCTAGCCCTTGCCCACTGTGAAAGTTATATCCCGGCCATCCTAGCCCTTGCCCATTGTGAAAGTTATATCCCGGCCATCCTAGCCCTTGCCCACTGTGAAAGTTATATCCCGGCCATCCTAGCCTTTGCCCATTGTGAAAGTTATATCCCGGCCATCCTAGCCTTTGCCCATTGTGAAAGTTATATCCTGGCCATCCTAGCCCTTGCCCATTGTGAAAGTTATATCCTGGCCATCCTAGCCCTTGCCCATTGTGAAAGTATATCCCGGCCATCATAGCCCTTGCCCGATGTGAAAGTATATCCCGGCCATCCTAGCCTTTGCCCACTGTGAAAGTTATATCCCGGCCATCATAGCCCTTGTCCATTGTGAAAGTTATATCCTGGCCATCATAGCCCTTGCCCACTATGAAAGCTATACATCCTGGCCATCATAGCCCTTGCCCGATGTGAAAGTTATATCCCGGCCATTCTAGCCTTTGCCCATTGTGAAAGTTATATCCCGGCCATCCTAGCCTTTGCCCATTGTGAAAGTTATATCCCGGCCATCCTAACCTTTGCCCATTGTGAAAGGTATATCCCGGCCATCATAGCTCTTGCCCGTTGTGAAAGCTATACATCCTGGCCATCATAGCCCTTGTCCGTTGTGAAAGCTATACATCCCGGCCGTCGTAGCCCTTGCCTGGCTTGCCGACAAGACAATCTTAAATCCTAGCCGTCTTAGTCTTGTCCATCTAAAAAAGCTAAACCTTTTTTCTTTTGCATATTTCTTACCCGCCGTAACGGTGGAGCACAAACTGGTTATCCCCCACCCCCTCCTCCATGCCAAAAATAGTGACCAATGAAAATAGATCTTTTAACAATTAAAAAAGGCCCGTATCTTTTCCTTCGCCTTGCAACGGTAAGTTGTCCTCATCAACCCGTGCCACTTATTTTACTAAATCCTCAATGCACAATATATCTAGCTACTTGCTCGTACACGTTCGCTGGGCACAAATCATACACGCCACAAGAAAAATCACGAGAAAAGAGGCGTCACAGCAGGGTCGTCGCAAGGAAAGAGACGTCAGAAAAAAGAAAAAAAAATCTGCCCATCAACGGAGCAGATAAGTTTTGGAGAGTGCAACTCCTTGTCTCGACAAACGCATAAAAAAAATAAACAGAACAAAATAAACCCAAACAAAACAAAAAACGTTCTATGTAAAGCGCTTTGCTGATGCGTCGGAACGTCGTGAGCTGAGGGGGGAGATAGAAGAAATGAGAAGAGAAAGAACTGCTTCTCCACACTGTAGGCAGCCAAGACTCGCAACCCTTCAGTTATATAACCGCCATTGCTTTCACCCTGTACACTGCTGTCGACAATGTCTATGATGTCTCCCAGCCTATGGTCGTCGTCACTCTTTCACTTGCCGGTATTAAAACTATGTAGAATGCTTGCTAGGACTCTCCCTTCCTGTCACACCTATTCTTACTACCTTTTTTTGTTGTTCTACTTTCTCCTCTGCTGGTTGCCGTCAACATCAGTTTGCAACTGCATCTTCGTGTTTCAGTTAAAAAAACCAAAAAAAAAACATTGCACCCAGATCGAAAGGTGACTGTCTGGTTCGCCCTTTGTTTTCATTGTTTAGAATGTTAATTGTCCTGCCTGAAGAAGACCCAATAGGTTTAAACGCGTTGTGTTTGCTTTGTTATGTGTTCGTTCTTTGGTTTGGTGACCTAGTAATTCGGTTTTTGCTCTCGGTTACTGTTTCAATTAAATAACCTGTTTATGTACATATCAATGATCAATATTTAAAAAAAAATGTTTAAACAAAAAAAAGATATTGTCGGAGTCGTATTTGATATTGTTGCGCCATGTTTCAGTTCTGGTTCGCAGAAATAATTGATACTGTTGATGTTAGCAGACTTTTCAAACTCAGAATATCCTCAATGCGTTAAACTGACAGCTTCCACAAGCACGAACTAGTTCGTCGCGAACAGAACTTCCAGTTAAAAAGAATGCATAAGCATGCATATAGATTTGTACGACGGTACATGCGTTTAAAAGCACGAAAACGAGCAATTACATTCCTTGGTTCGATGCTTTTCTCTTCTCGACCGTTTTTTGCTTAGCTATCCAAAGGTTTGTCTTACCTTTAGAATACAAATGTTTTGTTCCTTTTTAAGGATTCAGAGGTTCTGACCTCTACAACCTATATCTTGGGGATTTTGAAATGCCCCTAAATGGGGGCTTCCCCAACTCGGGATTTGAGGGGTTTGTAAGCCATGTGCCAACCATGTAAATGCTTAATACCGGTAAGGATTTGCCTTGCTATGAGAGACAGAGACAGCGTGAGAAAAGCTATAAATCTTGGCCGGCATAGCACTTGCCCCTCTACACTGGGACCGTCGTTTTTACTGCGAGAGGTAAAGACCTGGGGACAGGAGAGACATGTGGGTGACAAACCTGTTTGTATACCTGTTGTATTCCTGGTGGACATTCACGTGTCGAACGGAGACATGCTATGTCCTGATACTGCGATAGAAGCAATTGTATAACAGTAAGGTAAGGTAATGTTGTTTATAGCCCAAACAACCGCAAAGGGTCATATCTGGGCTATCACCGCGTTGAAGTCAACTCACAAGTAGACTTGACAAGATCTTGTGCTGATAATGCAGAACAATGTATTATACTCAGATGGTTATTTGTCGTTTTACAATGGAGACTTAAGACGGGTAGCATCAAGTGAACAAAGCTCATGATGATTACTAATCGCAGGGAAGTCTTCAGAGTATATAATTATGTCGAATTCAGGACCCCGACTCATATGATTCATGAATGAGTCAAACGTCAAAACTAAAATGGGAAAAATGAAAACTTAATTAGTCCCTAATTCAGCTTCTGAACAGTAACGATAATATACTACTGCTACTGCTGCTACTACTACTACTTATTATTATTACTATTATTATTATTACGATTATGATTATTATTATTATTCAGCTTCTTCCGTTTAGGCTTAAAGAGTAAGAAGTCAGAAAGCACCTTTTCCCTTACTGTGCCGCCATTATTTTCTAAACACACTACAAATAGTAACACCCTCGGTGCTGGTCCTTTAAGATATAGCGAGCGGGTCATACTCCCCATAGCCCTGCTGGTGTTATAGATGGCTCAGGTCCGCTGTCTACGTGCATGTATGTGTACATTATTGCACTGGACTGATCTCCTTCGTCTGCGTTTTAGCGCTACACTTGAAGACCAACATCCCCTCAAACAATCCTGCCATCAACTAACCACCTAACACCGCCATCTCCAAACTACCACACTCATGCATGCTGACTGATTAATACAAGAAAAACCGTTCGGACAAGAAATGAACGAGTGAAATGCGGGCAAAAAAAAAATGCACTAGAAAAAGAAAATAACTTGCCATTTATCAAGGAACAGCGTCGACTGTTTTGGAATGATTTGAGATTTTCTACGGCTCAATGGACTGCGGAAAATCGTGATTTACTGGCGGTGTGACAGAGTCCGTTAAGTGTTTAACAAAACAAAAACAAAACAAAAAAAAAGAGGGGCAAGCAAAGAAATTGATCCATTGGATTCTGAACATTTCAAAGAGAGACAGACACAGGGGCACATGGATCAACACAGAGAGAGAGAGAGAGAGAGAGAGAGAGAGAGAGAGAGAGAGAGAGAGAGAGAGACAGACAGACAGACAGACAGAGACAGACAGACAGACAGAGACAGAGAGGACACACGGGTACAAAGAGAGAGAGAGAGAGAGAGAGAGAGAGAGAGAGAGAGAGAGAGAGAGAGAGAGAGAGAGAGAGAAGTGATGCTGAACATTTTAGATGGAACACTGAATACGAAGCACATTTTATTTTCTTCGGCCGCCCCCCCCCCCCCCCCCCCCCCCCCCGCGCCTTCCCTCCTTCCTGCCGCCTCCCAAAGTCCATCTCCGTTGAACCACCATTAAAAAGAAGAAAAAGTAAAGATAAACATGATGAAAAGACTACGGAGTGAATGAGCGAGAGAGAGAGAGAGAGAGAGAGAGAGAGAGAGACAGAGACAGAGACAGAGACAGAGACAGACAGACAGTGTCTGTGCGCGCGCATGTATGTGCGTGCGTGTATGTGTGTGTGAGTGTCTGTGTGTGTGTGTGTGTGTGTGGTGTGTGTGTGTGTGTGTGTGCGTGTGCGTGTGCGTGATTGTGTGCGAGGGAGAGAGTTACAGACAGACAGACAGACAGACAAACAGACAGACAAAAATACAGACAGACAAAGAAAGTCAGAGACAGGGAGAGGGAGGGAGCGAGGGAGGTGGAGAGGGACAGATTGACACAGAGACAGAGAGAGAAAGAGACTGAGGGAGAAGGAGACAGAGTGAGGGAAGGAGGTAGAGACAGAGACAGAGGAGGACGTCAGAGATACACAGAGACAGACAGACAGACAGAGACAGAAACATTGAGAGAAGTAGAGAGAGACTGGACAGCCAGCCAGAGAAAGGTAAACGGATGTAGAAGTAGAGAGAGAGGAGACATCAAAAGCCTTTCGAGGTGCTTCTGAACCTCTCCATGGAGCCGCACAATACAGTCAAAGTCGAATATAACGAGCAAAAAAAAGTCTCAGCCGTCATCCCCGATCTGACAACGACCGTCAAATCCGTACCCGTAAACTTACACGCGCTCCTACAGATCGTAAAATATATTATCACCATCCACTGCCGTTAAAGAGCAGAGGAATTACAGCCAGTATCAAGATGGATTTCGGAGGAACTGAAATCTCTGAATCGGAGTTCGTCGAGAAGACATCGATACTCGTGCACTCAACAAAATAAATTGAGTTTTTTAAAGTGCAAAGCTTTAAATTAATGAAATACGGCTGACGAGAGACGGGTGCATTGTACCTGTTTGTCTGCGGCACGGTTGATCATAACGGAGCGTGTGCGTTTGCATGCATATACATCCACGTGCATGCTTGCTGCTGTATGTGCGTGGTTCGCAATGCGCATGCGTATTTCAGGGATAGGAAAGGGATGGAGAGAGATGTGAGGGAGGGATGGGGGTGAGGGAAGACAAAAGGGAAAAATGGAAGGGGGGGGGGGGGGGCAATGAAGGAAAGAATGGAAGGTACGGGAGGTGTTTGAGCACGCAACCGCGAGTTGAGAGAGAGAGAGAGAGGGGGGGGGGGGTGAGGAAGACAGAGACAGACAGAGCCAGAGAGAGACGAGGTAGAGGAACAGAGAGAGAGAGAGAGAGAGAGAGAGAGAGAGAGAGAGAGAGAGAGAGAGAGAAGAGATGGAGGGGAGGGAGGAAAGATAGAGAGCGAGAGAGAGGGAGAGGGAGAGAGAGAGGGATGGAATGGATGGGTGGGGGAGGGGGGGAGGAGAGAGAGAGAGAGAGAGAGAGAGAGAGAGAGAGAGAGAGAGAATGTCTCTATCATTGTATGTGCAGCTCGTCCCAGTCTAACTGGCTCCATTTGCAGCATATCTATCACTTGGTTGCTCAGCAACCTGGGCGGCAGCCGTGCCATGTGTAGTGCTAGAGGACAGGCGGAAAGAGGAAAGAGGATGTGGATGGGGTGAAGGAGGTGGGTACGCTCTGACGCGCTCTTCTCTGTCCTCTTCTTAGAGAACATCCTTCCTGATATCCTGTCCTGCTAACTATCCTCCCTGTGCTTCATGTAACCCTTCCTGATTTCCTGTCCTGCTAAATCTCCCCCCTGTCCGCTTTGGGTACACTCTTTCGGATTTCCTGTCCTGCTAACTATCCCCTGCCGCTTTGTGTACATCCTTCCTGATTTCCGGTCCTGCTAACTATCCCCCCTGCCCGCTTTGTGTACATCCTTCCTGATTTCCGGTCCTGCTAACTATCCCCCCTGTCCGCTTTGGGTACATCGTTCTGATTTCCTGTCCTGCTAACTATCCCCCCTGTCCGCTTTGGGTACACTCTGATTTCCTGTCCTGCTAAGTTTCTCCCCCCCCCCCCCCCGTCCGCTTTGGGTACATCCTGATTTCCTGCCCTGCTAACTAACCCCCCTGTCCGCTTTCGGTACATCTTCTGATTTCCTGTCCTGCTAACTATCCCACTGTCCGTTTGGGTACTCCTTCTTGATTTCCTGTCCTGCTAACTATCTCCACCTGTCCGCTTTGTGGTACATCCTTCTTGATTTCCTGTCCTGCTAACTATCCCCCCTGCCCACTTTGTGTACATTCTTTCTGATTTCCTGTCCTGCTAACTATCCCCCCTGCCCCTTTGTGTACATTCTTTCTGATTTCCTGTCCTGCTAACTATCCCCCCTGCCCACTTTGTGTACATTCTTTCTGATTTCCTGTCCTGCTAACTATCCCCCCTGCCCACTTTGTGTACATTCTTTCTGATTTCCTGTCCTGCTAACTATCCCCCTGCCCACTTTGTGTACATTCTTTCTGATTTCCTGTCCTGCTAACTATCCCCCTGCCCACTTTGTGTACATTCTTTCTGATTTCCTGTCCTGCTAACTATCCCCCCTGCCCACTTTGGGTACATTCTTTCTGATTTCCTGTCCTGCTATCTCCCCTGTCCGCTTTGGTTACATTCTTTCTGATTTCCTGTCCTGCTATCTCCCCTGTCCGCTTTGGGTACATTCTTTCTGATTTCCTGTCCTGCTATCTCCCCTGTCCGCTTTGGGTACATTCTTTCTGATTTCCTGTCCTGCTATCTCCCCTGTCCGCTTTGGTTACATTCTTTCTGATTTCCTGTCCTGCTATCTCCCCTGTCCGCTTTGGGTACATTCTTTCTGATTTCCTGTCCTGCTATCTCCCCTGTCCGCTTTGGTTACATTCTTTCTGATTTCCTGTCCTGCTATCTCCCCTGTCCGCTTTGGTTACATTCTTTCTGATTTCCTGTCCTGCTATCTCCCTGTCCGCTTTGGTTACATTCTTTCTGATTTCCTGTCCTGCTAACTATCCCTGCTGTCCACTTTGGGTACGTCCTTTCTGATTTCCTATCCTCTTAACTATCCCCGCTGTCCACTTCGTATACCTCCTTCCTAATTTCCTGTCCTGCTAACTATCCCTTTGTCCACTTCGTGGTTCTGTATCCTGCCAACCATCCTCTCTGTCATCTTCTTTGTGTGCAACCGTTCTGTTCTTTGTGTATCCTTCTTGTATCTGTATCTTACTAACCATCTTAGCTATCCTCTTCTTTGCATACATCCATCCTGATCCTGTGTCCCGCAAAGCCATCTCTGTCTTCACTTCTTCCTCCCTCATTGTAGCTCTTATTTTCTTTTTCAAATTTTGGTTTTTTAAAATATCCTTGCTTTTTTTTCTTTTTTCGCCATAATTTAATACCTCCGAATCTCCAACACATCTTAACATCATCAATCAAGCATTTTCCTTCATAACTGTTGTTCTCTCTCTCTCTCTCTCTCTCTCTCCTCTCTCTCTCTCTCTCTCTCTCTCTCTCTCGCCCATTTAGTCACACATTAATCGTCATTCACCTATTTAAACAAAGTGTCCAACCACTCCCTCTCCAACTCGTTATCAGTCTGTCTGTCTGTCTATCTTTCTTTGTCCCTAAAACTGATCCCCTTGACAACTTCTTATAGCGCAACCCCCCACCCCCACCCCACCCCACCCCCCTCCTCTTCCACTTGTTCCTCACTACTGCTTCTCCATCTTTTCGATCCCTTCTTTTGTACTTCTTCCCATTTGTCCTTTTAGTGTGTTCATTACATCATCAATGACTACGTCATCGCCATCATCATCATCATCAATCCTCGTCGCTGTGGTCTCTTCTTTTTTTCAAACTCACTTAACCAGTTACCTTATAAAGAAATGACGTCAAACAAAAATAAGTGCATGAAAAGCATCGGAACTCCATGAACCCTCAACGGATATTCGGCTTACTAAGCCCTGCTCTGAAAGTCTCTGCTTTCTGGACGAAGTGGTAGGTTTGCGTGAAAGTTAGCCGACATCAAAACGACAAAACCTTTAGACTGATCAACTTGAAGCAAGATGCTCCTCACTCGGAACAGGGTGCCCAGGCTCACAGTCACACACCTCTTTCGTCAACACCGAGAGGTTACCTAGCTGGCGAAGAAAAAACAGCAGGACATGTCAGGAAAGGGCAGTGGCGATTAGAAGATCTTTACTCGGTGAAAGGCAGATGCATGGATATACTACCCACTACCATACAGGTTTTTTTCCTATCTACCGGAAGAATGAGGGCGAGGCAAGAGGTAAAGAAAAGTGAAAAGAAGCAGAATATGATCGACTACTTCAGGTCATGTTGTTTAAAGCCAGGCTGGCCATGAAGGCCACGATCAGGGCTATGATGTACATTTGACTGATTTCTTAATGAATAAATTAAGTAGACTGATTGACTGGCTGATTGAGTAACTGATTCATCTGAGTAATTCGATCGTTAATGGGTAGGGAATTAGGCAAAGGAATGCCTTTCTAGAATTTTGTCCATAAAACACAAAGACAACAACACTTAAGAGAAACCTGACTGAAAGGTCTCAAATGAACTGCAACGGCAGATTTATTACAACAACATGAAAGAAGAAGAAGAAGAAGAAGAAGAAGAAGAAGAAGAAGAACAACAACAACAACAATATCAACAACCATAACAAACGAAAGAAAAGAGGAAGAAGAGAAAGAGAGGTAAAAGGAGGAGGAAGAGGAGGAGGAGGAAAAGAAAACATCAATACAAATGACTGTGTGATTCTAGCATAAGACTCTCGCAATGGACGTAATCATTCAAATGACAGGCAGACAGCGGAATGACCTAAACAGACACACATAACAAGCTGTGATCAACTGAATTTCTTTCCATCCTCATCTTTGTCGTGTGTTTTCTCTTTTCCACGGTTGATGGTGGCGGTGGTAGTTGTTGGGGCTTTTGTTCCATGTTTTTGTTTTCTTTTGTTTTCACCTGTCACTGGCCCAGCTTTCAACGCACCGCTAGTGATTAACATCTAAATCGCCGTGAAGCACAGAACAACTGCCAACGACCTCATCACATAAATGGTACAGCGGGCAACGAAAAAAGACCAGGTTAGAATGGCTGAAAGGTTAAACATTTCAAAGCCTAACAGCCGTAGGAGTGCGTGAACTATCAGAGATTCATCGTGTGCTGGGCACGGCATCATGGAAGGCGGGCCAATCCCTTTTCTTCCACTGCCTTAGCTTTCCTTGAACTAAATTATGTAATCGTTTATTACTGAGTGGACAGACAGACAGACAGACAGAGAGCGAGAGACAGACAGAGAGCGAGAGAGAGAGAGAGAGAGAGACAGAGACAGAGACAGAAAGGGAAAGAGAGGGAGAGGCATACAGACAGACAGAGAAGGGGAGAGAAAGGACAAAGAGACACAAAGAGAGAGAGAGAGACAGAGACAGAGATAGGAACAGAGA
>CM065716.1:33354927-33359927 GCA_033310375.1 Conus canariensis | reverse complement strand
GTGGCTGCGATCAGCAGCGAGCAGGCCGTTCACACACACACACACACATACACACACACGCGCGAAGGCAAGCAGAGGCAGGCAGGCAGGCAGGCACACACACACACACACACACACACACACACACACACACACACACACACACACACACACACTTCCCTTCATTCTAATTATCCCATTTACGCTGACTCCCATTTTGTTTCCATTATCGCACCAGATTCTTCACGTTCATTGTTTTATTATTATATTAATACATCTGGCGTGTTTTACGGACTTCTACACTTACTGATCGATGTCCCTACACAGTATCGTTGCGCTGACAAAAAGTGGTCATGATATATTATCAGCCTTATGCATTCATTTCTAGGTTAAAACCTGATAAAACAAAACAAAATTGTTCGCAGTATCATCATCGTCGTCTGAGAACTTGTGCACCCACGGTAGTTGTGTAGTAGTGGTAGTAGAAGTGGTGGTGGTGGTAGAAGTAGTAGTAGTAGCAGTAGAAATAGTAATAGTAGTGTTAGTAGCAGCTGCAAAAGCAGCGAGCAGCACCGGTGTTGTAGTGAGTACTAGTAGTAGTAGTAGTAGTAGTAGTAGTAGTAGTAGTCGCAGCAGCAGCAGCAGCAAGCAGCAGTGTTGTGGTGGTGGTAACAGCAGCAGCAATATCTGTAGTAGCAGCCGTAGTAGTTGTAGTAGTAGTAGTTGCAGCAATAGTAGTAGCTGCAGCAGCAGCAGCAGCAGCAGTAGTAGTAGCATTAGTCGTAATAGTAGTAGTCATAATCCTATCTGTAGTCCTAGTACTGTAAGTATATCACAAGAGCAGCAGGAGCAACGGTAACAAAAGCAGCAGCAACAGCAGGTGCAATTACAAGTGGTAGGTCGCCAGCGATTTATGCAAAGAAATCGAATTATAGCAGCATTAAGCAGTCGCAGCCGTAGCATGAGTAGTGATAACATCAGCGACAGGAGCGACAGAAACGTTAGTTGTTGCGGAAGGAAACAATACTAGGCTCAGTGAACGAATACTTCTCACCTGGGAGAGAGCGAGCGAGCGAGCGAGCGAGAGAGAGAGAGAGAGAGAGAGAGAGAGAGAGAGAGAGAGAGAGAGAGAGAGAGAGAGAGAGAGAGAGAAGACAAGACAAGACAAGACAAGACAAAATTCTTTATTTACGAGGATAACAGATAAGCACTGATGTGCTTTTTTCCATCCAGTCCTCGCCCTGAGTAGGGTCAACAATGCAACATAAGATGAGGCAACAAAGGAAGCATGCAAAACGTGGCTAGAACAAAAATTAAATACGGAATGAAACAAAAATGAATAAATAAAAGAAAAAGTAAAATGAGAGAGAGAGAGAGAGATGGAGGGAGAGAGAGGAAGGGAGGGAGGAAGGGAGGGAGAGGGAGTAAGAGGCGAGAGTGGGGTGCGGGAAAGAGCATGTTTAGAACAATCCGACAATCAAAAGATATCAAGGAGACGCAAGACAATCGATTTTGAAGCACCAGGAAAAAAAAAAAATAAATAAATAAGCACAAATGGAGAAAAAAATGCATAATGATAGCCCAGTCACCACGGGTACGGGGGGGGGGGGGGGGAGAATGTCATATAGATAATAAATCAGATCATTCCAGCAGAACCGTGAGAGAGAGAGAGAGAGAGAGAGAGAGAGAGAGAGAGAGAGAGGAGAGAGAGAGAGAGAGAGAGAGATTAGGCTCAAAGAACTACTAATTCTCACGAGAGAGAGAGAGAGAGAGAGAGAGAGAGAGAGAGACAGACAGACAGACAGACAGACAGACAGACAGACAGAGACACAGACAGACAGACAGACAGAGATAGAGGGATGGAAGAGATCTCTACAGCTGTGGTACTACACGGCAGCTCAGTGGGGAACGTCAGGGGCAGTATTTGTTTTTCCTCTCCTGATCCTTCTCACTACACACAGTGAGGGGTGTATTGTGTGCCACCCCAGCTAGAACGCTCCTAATTTACTTAGGGTCGGATAACACCACTATGATTTAGTGGAAGCCTCATCCATTTCTCGGCTAAAAATAAAAATATTGCCTGGTGCACGCGCCCTTGTGTGTGTGTGTGTGTGTGTGGTGTGCGCGCGCGTGTGTGCGTGCGTACGTACGTGCGTGCATGCGCGTATGTGTGTGTGCGTCTCTCTCTCTCTCTCTCTCTCTCTCTCTCTCTCTCTCTCTCCCTCTCTCTCTGCTACGTGTGTGTGTGTGCTTCGAACGTGCGCGCGCACGTGTGTGCGTGTATGTGTGTGTATGTGTGCGTGTGTGTTTGTGTGTGCGTGCGTGCGTGCGTGCGTGTGTGTATGTGTGTGTGTGTGTGTGTGTGTGTGTGTGTGTGTGTGGAGTAACTGGAAGTGTTCGTGCGCGGGCGCGTGTGTGTGTGCGCGCTACGTCTGTGTGTGTTTGCGTGCATGCGTGCGTGTGTATGTGTGTGTGTGTACGTGTGTGTGTGTGAGAGTGTGTATGTGTTTGAGCGCATGTGTGAGTGTGTGGCGGGGAGGGAGGGAGACAGGAAGGAAGGGTAACGGGCGGGATGGGGGTAGAGCCCTGAGGCTATATATATACAGTGAAGTTGTGCACGGTGGCAGACCTGATTCTGCATATCTCATTTACTGGGGTGTCAGCAATATTTTGCACGGATCACTTTGAAAACTATATTTGTGCCAATGATCATAGTACAGTCACACGGAGACGTTCCGCCGGCAGAGGGTGACTGACCCACAAGACGGTTATTGCGTCACGTGACAACATTTCTGACTGTCCACTACAAACTACGGACTGGCAGTTAGTAGTCAGCCAGTTGTCCCTGGGGTTTATCCGTTACGATTAACGGCCAGTCATGAAGTCTGACTGACGTCACCAGTGGATTGTTGACTCAATGGCTCGGCCACTCAAACCCGTGGACCGTGATTGGGCCTTCTGAAAAGAAAGCAGTGGGAAAGAGTGCAGGGTCGAGAGCGGGGACAACAGACGAGGTGGGGGGGGGGGGGGGGAAGAGAACCTGAGAGAGAGAGCAAACCTTTGGCTCTCTCTCTTTAATCCCAGTTGCAAGAACTCGTCAACTCATTCTTCTCCAGGAACATGAACGCTGTTGTCTCCCCGCACTGAACTGCCTTTTCGGGGCTCCCAAGTTGTGTGTGTGTGTGTGCGTGTGTGTGTGTGTGTGTGTGTGTGTGTGTGTGTGTGTGTGTGTGTGTGTGCGCACGCACGAGTGTGTGTGTGGGGGGGGGGGGGGGGGTGTCCGAGCCCAGCTGACAGTGACGGAGAGTGCAGCGGCGCTAGTAGACGAGTGTGTGGCAAGGATGAAGGGGGAGAGGAAGAAAGGAAGGGTAACGGATGGGAGAGGAATGGAGCTTTGGGGCTACATATACGATGTATGTGCACAGTGACACAGACCTAGGCCTAATTCTGCATGAATCATTTACTGGGATGTCCGTGATACTTTAAACGAATCACGTCCAAAACTATTATATACATATACTAGCTGACAATCAGCAGCAGCAGGTAGCAGCAACAACAGCATGTAGCTGCAGTAATGGTAGCAGCATTAGTAGCGAAAACAGCAGCAGCACTATATTGGCAGCATATATTGGTATACAAATTGGCAGCAACAGTAGAAGTAGTGATGGCAGTAGTGGCAGTAGCAGTAGTAGTAGTAACAGCAGCAGCAGTAGCGCTAGTTGTAGTAGTGGTTCTAGTAACAATAGTAGTAGTCATAGTACTGGAGGTGGTAGTAGTATAAAGAGGTAGCAGTAGTAGTACTAGTAAAAGTAGGCCTAGTAGTAGTAGTAGCAGACGCAGCAGTAGCAGCAGCAGCAGTAGTAGTAGTAGTAGTAGTAGCGGTAGAGGGAAAAACAGTAGAAGTAGATCTTTATCAATAATAACCAATTATGAATAGCATTTCCAAAGCGCAATATCTTGAATCAGCACCTAAATCCGCTGTGCATTCACTATTCACGGAAGTCGAACACAACCCCAAACCACTCCTTGTTTTGACCCGCCCCCCATTCCTTCCCCATCTCACCACCAACCATAAGCACACATACCTTTCCCATCCTGTCCACCTACTATCTTCTGCTCCCCCCCCCCCCCCCCCAACACACACACACACACACACACACAAACGCACACACCACAACACACACACACACACACACACTTTCAAATGGTATGCTATTTCCTGAAAACAGAAGTGTGGGGAGTACTGAAAAGCCTTGTGTTTACTCAGTGTCTTCCATTTTCGACTACGTCAGGAGAGCTTTTCGTTAGAATAATGAAGTGTAGGCGGAGGGGCGGGGAGGAGAGAGAGAGAGAGGGGGGGGGGCGTGATGTATGCGCTGAGCGTGGCAGATGAAGTTTTGTCAATTTTATAGGGTATGACTGGAAGTCTAAAATAGCAGCCGTAATAATAACTATAATAATATCAACCGCACAGAACAAAACCTAACATTAAAAGCAGTCGCAAGTCGCCAACCCGCCAGCCCATCCTCACCCCCATCCCCATCCAGATCCACCCCTTCGTCCTCTTCCCCGCTGGCCAAGTTTCTCACAATCCCAGTGACCTTTCAAACCCGTAAGTTCATGAAAGGCCGTGATAGCGCGAATCCTCTCCAATCTTCTTATAACGCACGGCTAAACCACAAAGCACGTAGGCGCAACGGAAATATGACACACTGACTACGCACAGTGTCCCCTGAGCTAACTACATGTTATACAGTTAGGCCGCACTGTTGCTGAAGCGAGTATACGTGCGCTTGGTCGTTTTAAACAATATGGTGCATGCGTCTCTTTGCAGTCATTTATAAGTTAGTGAAACGTAGCGTTAATCGTACTGTCTAGTTTATTCAATCTTGGTTTGTATAGTTTTGTATCGTGTGTGTGTGTGTGTGTGTGTGTGTGTGTGTGTGTGTGTGTGTGTGTGTGTGTGTGTGTGCGTGCGTGCGTGCGCGCGCGTACGTAATGCGCATGTGTGTGTGTGTGTG
>CM065716.1:33334927-33342427 GCA_033310375.1 Conus canariensis | reverse complement strand
CAGGGCCAAGTACACCGATTGTGCATCTTGCGGAGACCCAGCCAACAGGGCCAAGTACACCGATTGTGCATCTTGCGGAGACCCAGCCAACAGGGCCAAGTACACCGATTGTGCATCTTGCGGAGACCCAGCCAACAGGGCCAAGTACACCGATTGTGCATTTGACGGAGACCCAGCCAACAGGGCCAATTACACCGATTGTGCATCTTGCCGAGACCCAGCCAACAGGGCCAAGTACACCGATTGTGCATCTTGCCGAGACCCAGCCAACAGGGCCAAGTACACCGATTGTGCATCTTGCCGAGACCCAGTCAACAGGGCTAAGTACACCGATTGTGCATCTTGCCGAGACCCAGCCAACAGGGCCAGGTACACCGATTGTGCATCTTGCCGAGACCCAGCCAGCAGGGCCAGGTACACCGATTGTGCATCTTGCGGAGACCCAGCCAACAGGGCCAAGTACACCGATTGTGCATCTTGCGGAGACCCAGCCAGCAGGGCCAGGTACACCGATTGTGCATCTTGCCGAGACCCAGTCAACAGGGCTAAGTACACCGATTGTGCATCTTGCCGAGACCCAGCCAACAGGGCCAAGTACACCGATTGTGCATCTTGTCGAGACCCAGTCAACAGGCTAAGTACACCGATTGTGCATCTTGCCGAGACCCAGCCAGCAGGGCCAGGTACACCGATTGTGCATCTTGCGGAGACCCAGCCAACAGGGCCAGGTACACCGACTGTGCATCCTGCGGAGACCCAGCCAGCAGGGCCAGGTACACCGACTGTGCATCTTGCGGAGACCCAGCCAACAGGGCCAGGTACACCGACTGTGCATCTTGCGGAGACCCAGCCAACAGGGCCAGGTACACCGACTGTGCATCTTGCGGAGACCCAGCCAACAGGGCCAGGTACACCGACTGTGCATCTTGCGGAGACCCAGCCAGCAGGGCCAGGTACACCGACTGTGCATCTTGCGGAGACCCAGCCAACAGGGCCAGGTACACCGACTGTGCATCTTGCGGAGACCCAGCCAACAGGGCCAGGTACACCGACTGTGCATCTTGCCGAGACCCAGTCAACAGGGCTAAGTACACCGATTGTGCATCTTGCCGAGACCCAGCCAACAGGGCCAAGTACACCGATTGTGCATCTTGTCGAGACCCAGTCAACAGGGCTAAGTACACCGATTGTGCATCTTGCCGAGACCCAGCCAGCAGGGCCAGGTACACCGATTGTGCATCTTGTGGAGACCCAGCCAACAGGGCCAGGTACACCGACTGTGCATCTTGCGGAGACCCAGCCAGCAGGGCCAGGTACACCGACTGTGCATCTTGCGGAGACCCAGCCAACAGGGCCAGGTACACCGACTGTGCATCTTGCGGAGACCCAGCCAACAGGGCCAGGTACACCGACTGTGCATCTTGCCGAGACCCAGCCAACAGGGCCAGGTACACCGACTGTGCATCTTGCGGAGACCCAGCCAGCAGGGCCAGGTACACCGACTGTGCATCTTGCGGAGACCCAGCCAACAGGGCCAGGTACACCAACTGTGCATCTTGCGGAGACCCAGCCAACAGGGCCAGGTACACCGACTGTGCATCTTGCCGAGACCCAGTCAACAGGGCTAAGTACACCGATTGTGCATCTTGCCGAGACCCAGCCAACAGGGCCAAGTACACCGATTGTGCATCTTGTCGAGACCCAGTCAACAGGGCTAAGTACACCGATTGTGCATCTTGCCGAGACCCAGCCAGCAGGGCCAGTACACCGATTGTGCATCTTGCGGAGACCCAGCCAACAGGCCAGGTACCGACGTGCATCTTGCGACACACCACACGACTGTGCATCTTGCGGAGACCCAGCCAGCAGGGCCAGGTACACCGACTGTGCATCTTGCGGAGACCCAGCCAACAGGGCCAGGTACACCGACTGTGCATCTTGCGGAGACCCAGCCAACAGGGCCAGGTACACCGACTGTGCATCTTGCGGAGACCCAGCCAACAGGGCCAGGTACACCGACTGTGCATCTGCGGAGACCCAGCAACAGCCAGTACACCGACTGTGCATCTTGCGGAGACCCAGCCAACAGGGCCAGGTACACCGACTGTGCATCTTGCGGAGACCCAGCCACAGGGCCAGGTACACCGACTGTGCATCTTGCGGAGACCCAGCCAGCAGGGCCAGGTACACCGACTGTGCATCTTGCGGAGACCCAGCCAACAGGGCCAGGTACACCGACTGTGCATCTTGCGGAGACCCAGCCAACAGGGCCAGGTACACCGACTGTGCATCTTGCGGAGACCCAGCCAACAGGGCCAAGTACACCGACTGTGCATCTTGCGGAGACCCAGCCAACAGGGCCAGGTACACCGACTGTGCATCTTGCCGACACTTTATGTCCTAAAAACATTTCTTTCACAGCATTCCTTGAAATCGTTGGCAAGAAATCAGGAAGATGAGAAATACCGTTTTCTGTGCTTACTGCGAAACTCACAAAATACCGTCATCATTCATCGATTCACACACACACACACACACACACACACACACACACACAACACACACACACACACACCACGCACTCACACACACACACACACACACACACACACACACACACACACACACACACGTACACACAACACACACTACACACACACGACACACACACACACACACACACACACACACACACTACACACAATTACCAAAGTTTGTTGAGTTTTTCAACAATGCAAAGAATTCATTTCGCTTTTTTCCCCTTTCTTTCTTTTCTGTTCTTTTTTTTTTTTTCTTGCCGCTGACTCATTTTGCGCCTCATTTGAAAGACATTTTACTCTCACGCATCTTCAGCCGACTTGCACGCAGCCACACCTGCACTGCTGCTTTGTTGCAAACAATGTTTGCCGAGACTGCAAACAGGGCCATTGGCTAAAGGAGGCCCCGCACTTCTGCACGGACGCTGAAGTAGTACTTGTTCTGATAATAGTGTAGACAGAACCCGACCTAACAGACCACGTAACAGACAACAGTGAGTGCTGAGACTCAGAATCAGACTGGGTGAGCAGCACCTGAAACATCACCCCTGCCCATCCGCCCCCCTCCCAACCCCCTTCCCACACATCCCCTCTTCACTATCACTCTTCACCTTCTCCTCTTCGCTGCCGAGCACTCTATTCTCGCAATGACACCACCATTAACGCAAGCTCAGAAGTGTTAAGATGAATTAGAGACAATTCGTAAATGTGTTTGTCAATTAAAAAATATAAAAGAAAACATTCAAATGAAAGGAGCCAACTGCAACGTGTAAATAAAAAGTGAGAAAAACATCGTTCATCGAAAAGTGTTTTATTTGTTTGTTTCTTAACATTATAATTTTTGGCTCGTTTGTTTGTTTGTTTGTTTGTTGTTTTTTTCGCTTTCGTTTTCTTCTTCTTCTTCTTCTTCTTTGCGTGGGAGGGAAGAGAAAGGAGTTGGGTAAGAAGGGATGGAGGATGAGGGAGGACTGGAGGGGATGAGGATAGGGAAGGAGGGGGGGGGGGGGGGCAGGCAACTGAAAGAGGAACATTGGGGGAAGAAATTGCAGTGCAGACGAGGATTGCCTAATCGCTGAGCATGGGTGAATGCTTTTAATGATGAGAAAACCAACCCTACGAATGGGAGCGAATGAGACGAAGGAAAGGACGGGGAGGGGGGGGGGAACGACCGAAGACTCCTCCTCTGTGTGTTGTGTGTGTGTGTGTGTGTGTGTGTGTGTGTGTGTGTGAAGAGCGAGCGCATTTGCTCTATCAGGCCAGTCAATGATTGGTGATAAGCTACGCAAGATTGGATGACCAGCCCAATATGTCGGTTCAGAATCTGTGAATACCTCAATCCGTTCTAAGCAACAAAGCTGCAGTAACTATTAAGACTTACAGAGTTATCTTTACCTGTGCAGAAGGCTTGCCTCCCCTTTCCCATTGTCAACTTCTCCCACCATCACACTGCGGCTCCTGACTGTCCTAACACGCGCGCACACACACACACACACACACACACACACACACACACACACACACACACACACACACACATCACTCTCTCTCTCTCTCTCTCTCTCTGAAACACACACAAACGCGCGCCTGCGCACACACACACACATGCATACATGCTCATTCAAACATACGCTCGCACAGCACAGAGACAGAGAAAGAGAGAGAGAGAGAGGGGGGAGGAGGGAGGGAGAGAGGGGAGAGGGAAGAGAGGGGAGGTGTTCAACCATACATCCTCAATCAGTAATTGCAGAAAACTAGACATACCTTTGAAATTCATCTCTTTTTTTTCTCTCTCTCTCTCTGTCTTTGCATCCAATTCAAACCTTTACCATAATTTTTGCTGCACTCTAAAAGTTTCCAGTCTAAGGAGTTTGAACCAACGGTAAATACATCTTACAGCTTTAAAAATATACAGTCAGAATGTGTTTGTTTCGCAATACACCAAACAAATAGAAATGCTCATGCACACACCTCTAACCCTTTTTCAAAGGCAAAAGAAAGTGCATGACTTCACAAAGTACAACTGTATATCCATGTACAAACTTCAGCCCCATACACCTAACCAGCTTGTATGTGTGAATTAAAGATATGAATTAGGAGAGATGTTAAGTAATGCATTAAAAAATGTTTATGACGCACGGCAAAACATTCCTCACCCAACTAAATAGGTGTTTGCATGGAAAGGTAGAATTCAGCTGGACAGAAAACAAGCCGCATTATTTATTTATAAAACTTTATCAAATCCATACTGATTCCAAATTACTTCGACCTCCCTCTTGCCACCAAGTGCTCAATCTTTCGTATTACTCTCATTTAACTTTACCTTAAGCTTCGGGGAATTAACTGTTCTGAAGAAATTAGTTAGTCGACGGTGCAAGCAAACAATTGTGTTGGATGAAAAAAAAAAGCTTAGAAAAGAGTAGGTAATTCTGAAATATACACAACCCCATGAAGACTATTATTGTTGATGACTTCCACGGCAAGTTTGATCACTAAAAAAAAAAAGAAAAAAAAATAGAAGAAGAAGAAGAAAACGACACAGGGCTATATGATGCCAAACACTAGTCCGGATCCGTTCTTTAACTTTAATAAGTTCGAATATGGCTCTAATTAAAAGCCAACAACAACAAATTCCACGACGCTATTTCAAACAATAATGAATACAAACAAAATGCTACCCACGAACTCAAAGTTCTTTTCAAATTAACAAATGCAAAATAAAGTTTCCGCTAGCTAGGTTTTCTTTTTAAGAGTAAAACTAAAGAAGAGTAAACGTGCGATCAGTATTACAACATCATTTTCAGAAACCGGCTTGATTTTTCTCCCGTAATGTGATTTTGTTAGACCATCTGTTTTAATCTATCATCAGTAACAGTAATGCAACGATTGCTACTTATGTCATCGAAGGAAATGCCCGTTTGTTTATCAGGATCATCCATGTCCCCTGTCGTAAACAAAGACAAAATAGTTCTTCCCAAACAGGCAGATAGGAACAGTTTATTTCAAACAACAAAGTAACAAAAAAATAACAATAATGGAACACTAACAGTTCTGAGAGAGAGAAGAGAGAGAGAGAGAGAGAGAGAGAGAGAGAGAGAGGGAGAGATATAATGTAGTTGTTGTTGATGATGATGATGACAGTGATGATGATCTTTATTTCAAGTGTTACAGAGCGGCAAACACAGATTTGGTTTAAAAATTTCATCTGACCATGGAGTGTCTAAGACTCAAGAAGCCAGCTAAAATTAACTCTGAGAGAGAGAGAGAGAGAGAGAGAGAGAGAGAGAGGGGGGGGGGAGAGAGGGAGGGAGAGAGAGAGAGAGGGGCAATGAAATATCCCCTGGTCTCACACAGCACGAGCACTTGCGATATTGGTCGTCATGGATGACTGATGATTAAACACAATGTCTCGCCCCAGGCGTCGCTCTCTGGGTTCTCTTTCATCATCACCCTTCCCCCTTCGGTCGGACTGTCCGTCGGTCTGTCTGTCCGTCTCTCTGTCTGTGTGTCTGTCTGTCTGTCTGTCTGTCTGTCTGTCTCTCTCTCTCTCTCTCTCTCTCTCTCTCTCTCTCTCTCTCCACACACACACACACACTCTCTCTCTCTTTCATTTTCTTCCGTCGTGTGTGTGTGTGTGTGTGTGTGTGTGTGTGTGTGTGTGTGTGTGCATGCATGCGTGCGCACTGTGTGTGTGTGTGTGTGTGTGTGTGTGTGTGTGTGTGTGTGTGTGTGTGTGTGTGTGTGTGTGTGCCTGCCTGCCTGCGTACGTGTGTGTTTGCGTTCATGCGTGTTTGTGCGTGTGTTTGCGATTGAGTGAACAAACAGTTCCCATTCCGGAAGTTCGCAAATTCGTTTAGAACAAACTCGCATGTGACTGCAAACTGTCTCCTAGGTCGAACTGGAATGTATAAACTTTTACCTCCGACAGCAAACTTTTCTGCTGGGATCAACATCAGAGAGTTCCCGCTCTGGTCATCATTAGCTGAATGAACATGTATGACTAACTCGATCATTCCTGACACCATCAGGATCCGAATGCTGAGCAATGTCGATTCTTGTGGTCACCAATTCATTCTGAATGAAGAGCACTGTCAACTCGTGATGACACTAATAAAATCCAAATGTACAGCGAGGTTAATTCTTGTTGTCACTAACTGAATCTGAATAGGAGACAAGGTCAATTCTTGTTGCCACTTACGGAATCCAGCTATACGGCAAGATTGATTTTTGTTGTCACTGATACGATCTGATTGTAATTCAAGGTCGATTGTTGTTGCCATTAATACAACCTGAATGCAGGACTAGTGGCCACTAACAATCTGAGTGTAAGGCAAAGTCAATTCCTATTGTCACTAATTGATTCTGAATGGAAGACAAGGTCATTTTGTTTTGTCTCATCTTATTGACACCTCAATCGCACTGCATCCATGCCGCTGAAACCAGACTCCCGTCTGCAACCACATTCCGACTAGGCATGCATGCCGCAGCCCCGGCACCGGCAATGTACACACAGCAGTCAATGTCAAGTCGCCAAGAGGCAACCCATTAGAGGAAACACTGCCGTACTACCCAGTCACTTTGCTAGTGTTGAGTGGGTGCTTCTCCAAAGCCAGTATACGCAGGACCCCACCTTCCTAGCTCACTACTGACGACAGTAATTGCTTTGTCGTGAAGCCAACGTGAGTGAGCTCTCCGTCCGGAGGGCGCCATCACGTCAGCCCAATGACATTGCCTATGAGTTTGCCGATACCGGTGACCGCGACAGAACCAAACTACACAGACGTGGAGAGACAACTGAAACTAAGCTTATTACGGGAGTAAGGCGAGAAAAACCAAAGAATTGAGACTTTTTTCATGCTGATCGATGAGGATCATGAAGATGATGCTACGGATTTCTATTTTGGGCTGAGCATACATGGCAGTGCTGTACTCTACATTAACATTTCATACTATATCCCGGCGTCAA
>CM065716.1:33319927-33329927 GCA_033310375.1 Conus canariensis | reverse complement strand
AGTCACAGGACGAACCTATTCGTGTGTGTGACCAGCAAGATTGAATAGGGAAACAAAATATCCTGGGAAATTGAAAATGACCCCCTCTTCCCTACAGGTCCTTGTGAACACACTCGATACACGCCCCCCCCCCTTCCCCCCCCCCCCCCCCCCACACACACACACACACAAAGAGGGGTGGGTAAACCAATCTGGAGTTTTTCGTGTTTTATTGTTGTTTTTGTTTTTTCGTGTTTTATTGTTGTTTTTGTTTTATGTAGACTGCATTTCATGTGAAGAAAAAAGTTGCAAGTCATTGTTTCGGGGGGGGGGGGGGGGGGGGGGATTAAGCACAAAACCAAGGTTGTGTTATCACTAAACCGCCACACAAACAAAACCAACTGATTAAGGCTCTTGAATCATCCATAGTTTGGTCTAATTACTCATTTGGCAGTTCAGTTTAGTAACACAGCTTGTGCTCTTCGTTGTGAAGAGAATCTTGCTGAGAATCGGTATCTTTTAAAGATAGCTTGGTGGAAAAATTCACCAGTAGCACTCATGATCTGTCTGTCTGTCTGCCTGTCTGTCTGTCTGTCTCTCTCTCTCTTCTATCTATATTTCTTTCTTTCTTTCTTTTGATCTATCGACCTGCCTACCTCTGTACCTATCTATTCATCGATTGTGAATGTTGTAACAAGAGAGATTTTATGTTATTGCTCTTGGTTTACTTCCTGTCTTTATCACTTTCTTGGTGTTATTGTTACGGTTTTTATCAAGAAAAGGGTCACTGGCTCGCTGAACAAAGGGATAGACAAAGCACAATGGACAACGCACAATCCTCTTGGGATGTTTTGTTGTTTCTGCTGCTGCTGCTGCAGATTACTTCAGTTATTGTGGAAAATGCTCTGGCTTAAGCCGATGATGCTATGGGGATTATTTCCTTTCTCTCTCGTCTTGTTTATCATATATTTTTATTTCTATTGATCAATTTTTGATTTCTTGGTCGCAGTGATTCAACATTACTATTGCTCAATCGTTTTTAGCGGATGACAATGCTGCTTCTCTTTATTTCCAATATGTTCTGTTATTGATTTCCCACCGAAGCGTAACGTGTCTTTGTGAGATTATGAGACCGTATTGATCTTTGACCGCCGTGACGATCTGTTGCTTAACTAGCAGGGAATGATGAAGCGGATTGCCACCACTACCTACCCCTCATCCCCGCTCCTTCCGTCCTCTTCCATATAAAGTTATTGATCATAAGCACACACTTTATGTTGACATGACTGTACATCGGTCAAACAAACACAATGCTAGAGTTGTACATAGTTTTGACACATGGTCAGCTGAATTCAGAAGAGACAGAGAATGGCTTAGTCTCAACCCGTGGTAAACACAGCTGCGGGTTGGCTTTTTTTTCTCTCCTAACTGATAGAGATCTTACTGCTAGGTGATGAAAGCGAAACTAGCCGCAGAAACGACGAAAACACAACGCTGGGCAGGAGCCGACTGCACTGGCTTTTCCCAACAAACCGGTTTTTGAATCTGGGTCTGGATTGGATGATTTACTTTTCCCAACAAACCGGTTTTTGAATCTGGATCTGGATTGGATGATTTACTTTTCCCAACAAACCGGTTTTTGAATCTGGATCTGGATTGGATGAAGGTAGTACTGCAGCTGTATAGGGAAATAACGCACTGTCCAACAGCTGAGCTGAGTGTGTCGACACAGCGGGTCCATTCTAGGACGTACAGTGATTGCTTCGTCATAGTTCATTCCAAACACGTTCTAAGCTCACCATTCGTGAATTCGATCAATGTGTCCCCATCTTTTTCTAACATGCCGCCAGTCCTGTGTTTAGACCATAGAGATGGGGTCCTTGACAAGACAACAGAAAGATCTTCAACTCGAGAATGCAGATTTAATTCCTTAACCCTAACGAGATCCTAACTCTAACACAAATCCTAACTTACTCCTAACCCTAGTCCGAACACTAATCTCACTCTCACTAAATTAAAACCTATAAACCTATTAAACAAACAAAACCTTAGTGATAAACTGTTTGCAGTGTGGGACCAATGGAGTTTTATCTCCTCCTTTCTTCATCGATAAAGGACAAAACGTCCTCCCTAGCTGTATCTACAGAACACACTTAGCGAGGGGGAAGAAAAAAAAAAACCTCCTGCACTTGCCCAACTCATGAGAATTCGGTCCTTTCTCTCGTCTATAAACCACAGCTCAACTTAAACAGCTGTGAACCGAGTCTTCAAACACGGAACGCACAACACAGGTGTGAACGCACTTGTTCATGCCACATGTTCTTGCTGGTGTTCTTTTCAACCAACCGCATACACACACACAGTATAAGTAGGACTTGCTGAATGATGGTGGTCTCTTCGCGTCAAACTGGAACAAACTGCAGTCAGGTGCACATTCAGTTGTGTTGGTGGTATCGTTAAGGCACCGTACGGCCTTATTTGACGTGGCCTGCGATTCTCCTCAGCTCTCCCTCACACTCTGCATCGCTGATGCTTCGGAATCCACTATGTACTTAAGAAAACAACACAAATAACCAGTGTTTACAGAAACGTGTGAGCACACACACACACACACACACACACACACACACACACACACACACACACACACACACATAACGCCGACGTGCTGTCCAACACACTTTAGGCCGCACTTAGTTTACACAGATCGAACTGTGGCCTTGTCGACAGCAACAGCTGCTGCGTCAGCTGGCGTGTCACTCACTGTCAGGGCTGGGCCGCTGCTATCAAGGCCGCGGCAAATCATGGGTTGACGACAGCGCGGGGTACGGAGACTCCCTGTCTGTCTGTCTCATTGTCTGTCTGTCTGTCTGTCTGTCTCTCTCTCTCTCTCTGTCACCCTCTCTGTCTGTCTGAATGTCTGTCTGTCTGTCTCTCTCTCTCTTCGTCTCATTGTCTGTCTCTCTCTGTCTCCCTCTCTGTCTGTGTGTCTGTCTGTGTGTCTGTCTGTCTGTCTGTCTGTCTCTCTCTCTTGATCAAGGCGTGCATTAAACATAAGTTGGTTTCATGCCTTCTGCAGGAAATCTGTACATTAACATCAATATAGCAGGAGAAGAACCGGTAAACTATCGCTCAGACCACACAGACTGCATGTGTTCGTTTTCATTAGTTTGCTGATTTTAAGCCCGCCGAGTGTGGAGTGCCGCGGTCTGCCTCCAGCTGACTGACTCCCTGCGGTTGTACTATTGATCATGAAAAATGAGTTCAGCGATATGCAGCAAAAGTTGGCGTGACCGCGAATGTGCGCATGCGTGCGCCGCGCACGTACTCACACGCATGCACACACACGCACGTACTCACACGCATGCACACACACACACACACACACACACACACACACACACACACACACACACACACACCAAATGCACACGCGTGCATGCGCACTTACTCTCTCTCTCTCTCTCTTTCTCTCTCTCTCACACACACACACACACAAAACACATAAACATATAGTATACACAAGCACGTATGCGCGCGCGCGCACACACACACATACTCACGCACATACATAACTCACGCACGCCCGAACACACACACACACACACACACACACACACACACACACACACACACACACACACACACACACACGCAGTATGCTCCGCCTGAATGTCCGAATGTTGTGCTATTGTCGTGATTATATTGTGTCGAAAGACTCCTAAGAGTGATCGTAACAGTCGAAGTTGCAGTCTGCGTCTGAGTCACACACACACACACACACACACACACACACACACACACACACACACACACACACACACACACACACTCACTCACACTTCAGCCGTCAATGCTGAACAACATCTGGCACTGAACGTGATTCTGTGTGCCACACAGCCTCATCTCTCCACACAGGTAATCTGTGATGCCAGAAAAGGCCTTCACTGCTCTGACAGCCGATCGTCAGTCACCACATGTCCAGCGGCCTTATCACACACGCGATGCTCTCTTGTACTTATTTCCTCCTCGGGGCCCGCTGTCCAGTGGCTAGTGCGTTCGTTCTAAAGCTGAGGGTCGTGAGTTTAAGCCGCTTGGATCGGATCGGAATTTAATGGCTCGAAAATCCTCTCTGTCCATCAAGCTGGGTAACGGAATTAGTTCTTTCTCTCCTTCTTTCACGTTCTCGGTCATGCTAGATCCTCGGTCCGGTTACTAAGGCAAAGTCTACTGTCCACCGCAGAGACCCCATCGGTCCCCACAGCTTCTCCTGGATCTCAACCGGACTGGGCTACGTGTGGCGTTTTAAGGCTTCAAATGAGGGGCAGGACTGTAAGATGTGGAGGAGACTTTGGGAGCCTGTACCACGAGGGCACTAGTAAGTATGAGATAATTCGAGATGTGAGAGATGGAAGAGGAACTGGCAGTGTCCTGTTCGCAGCCTGAAGATGGTAACTTGAGCTAGTCTGTCGAGTTGATGAATGCTGTCCTCTTCAGTCCCAATGTCCAGGCGTTGGCGCCACGCTCTTCTGAAGTTGTTCCTCAGGATGGTTTTTGCTGCACTGTAGAACATCGGGTGCCTTGACTGTTCCTGCCTGCTGCCGATCTTGCACATACGGTCTGCCTCCTGTTTCCCTCCAATGTCACAGTGAGAAGGGATCCATTGTAGGACTACAGTAGTTCTCTGTTGGGGGAGACAAGGTTCCTTTCTGATGACTCTGGCTATCTGCTCCCCTCCTGGTGTCTGGAGGTTATTCAGGATGGATTCACAGTCTGTCAGAAAGACTGTAGGTGGTAAGCCTTTCTTCTTGATAAACAGTCTGGGCAGTAAAGAGTAGGGCACAGGCTTCAGGTCGGTAGTTTGTGGAGTGGCCACAGACTTTCCGAAGGACCTGCCGTCCGGGAACTTAATGAAAACTCAACGACCATCATTTTTCACAGTTTCATCTGCTGACCCATCCGTGCATGCTCCAGTCCAGGTGGTAGATCGGTAAGATGTGTTGAGAGCTTCGAAGGTCCGGGGATTTAGATCCAGGATGGTTAAGGCGATGAAAGGAGAAAGTTGAGCTCTGCCATCCGTACAAGCCAAGTTCCTTCACAGTCAACTGTCCCAACAGTCATTCGACGGAGGGACCTTTTAATCTTTTCGAATTCCATGATAGCCAGTTCCATACACAGTTATATTCATAACACAAATTTCAAAGAACTGGCCTGTTCGGACAATTTACCGCCCCTCCCACTCACTTTTTGTTTGTTTGTTTGTCTGTTTCCTTGTTTTCTCATATCAAATCCTTGCTTAGTGGTTTACAAATACCAGAGGGCATTTTCTCCATTGCCTAGTCGTTAGATATGTGTGTATGTAAAGCTTAATAGTGATAGAACAAGATCAAAATAGCTTAGTCGTTAAATGTGTGTATACAAAGTTTAATAGTAATAAAACGAGATCAAGACACAAAAGCACACGACTCCTATGTTATCAAGCCTGATAATCTTTCGACAGAGTGAAACAGCTGAAAACTTGCTGGTATTCGTGTAGTCTACCATCTGTCCTTTCTAAAATGTGTTTACATCTGAATCTTCCTGCCAACCCTGGAGATCGTCTGATGTTTACAGTGTGCGAATCACTTGGGTCAAATTTTATGCTTACATCCACTTTTGTTTTTCTTTCTTTCTTTCTTTTCTGTTTCTTTCTTTCTTTCTTTCCTTCTTGCTTTCTTTCTTTCTTTTTTCAAACAAGAAGATGAGGATCTTGACTTACGACTTCCAGTTTTTTTCCCAGTAAATCATGGCTCTGGACTTTGGGCTTTACCCAAGGCATCATATTACTGTCTGGTATTGATTTTGGAAGATAAACTCGGACACAAAAACAATGTGGGTCTCTATAGATTTGCAGATCCAGACTGGTTTGTTCTGGGCCAGCCAATAAATCGTTACCTGCTGTCTGGAAGGTAGCCGACAACACGTAAAACAGATGTGCAGGTTTATTCCAGAAACTGAGGTCTGACACACCAGGCCCTGCGCAGGGGCAGGGCAGGGCAGGGCAGGGTCAATGCCTGGTGACAGTGGATTTACTGTTGGGAGTGCGTCCTTCAACCTTCAGTAAGACACTGCAGTGTGTGGCTATTAGTCTTGGTGTATAGTTAGTGTATGCAGTATTTGTATAGCGTCAATATCATTAGCTTCTTGAACAAACTTCGAGAGCAATTAGTGGGGGCAGTATGCGATGTCGTTGTCTGCAATACAGTTTATCACGTAATAATTTCATTTCATCTATGCAGCCACACAACGCTTTTTTCCCCTCTAAACAGGGAACAAATGTGAAATGTCATGTTTTATGGCCTAGACTGTCAGTGTATTACTGTATGTAGTTAGCTTCTTGAACTGTATATAATTAACTTTTTGAATAAACTGCGAGAGCAATTAGAATGGGCAGTATGCGGTGTCATTATCCGAAATATAGTTCGTCACGTTATAATTTTGTTTATCTGTGCCGCCACACAAGACTTTTTTAACACAAAGGACAAACACAAATGTCATGTCTTATGTCTTAGACTGTCAGTGTATTACTGTATGCAATATGTATGTAATATAGACTGTTAGTGTCGTTAATGCGTGTAATATTCAGAGTCAAGGTAGTGATAGAATGCAGTATACAGTTTCAACAAAAAGGTGATGTGGGCAGTATTCAGTTTCAATGAAAACAGAGTGTGCAATACACACAATGTCAGTGTATTCAGTACACAGTATTAGTGTAGTTAGTGTATACAATATGAATTTTCAACGGATGCTGTGTATACAACATACTGTCAGTGTAATTAATACATGCGGTATACAGTGTCAGGGTAGTTAGTGTATTCGGTATACAGTGTCAGTATATTTTGTACACCATGCACATGACCAATAAATTTAGTATGTGCAATTATTGTTAGACCAGTTGCTGTATTCAATGCCGACAAGTAATTAAGCGATACATGCAAATGTAGTTAACTATGCAATGAACATTGTCAATTCAGATAGTTTGTGCTTTATACTATATTGGTGTAGTTAGCTTCTGCAACAGACGGCGTCAATGTATCTAGTTTTTTGTAGTGAACGCTATCAGTGTAATTAGGTTCTGCTGTATACACTTTCACTGTAGTCACTTTCTGCAGAATACCTTATCAGAGTAGTTAGTTTCTGCAGTATACGGTATCAGCGTAAATGATTTCTGAAGTATACGTCATAACTGTTGTTAGTTTCTGCTGTAAACACTGTCAGTTTAGTTGGTGGTGGTGGTGTGTGTGTTTGTGTTTTTTTTTTTTTTCAGAATTCATATCAGTATCGTTTTTTTGTGAAGAATGCTATATCTAGTGTAGACCTCTGAAGTATACATTATAAGCGTTAAGTGTTTCTGAAGTACATACCATCAGTGTACTTAATCTGTGCAGATTACGGTGTCGATGTAATTTCTGCAGTGTACGGTGTCAGTATAGTAAGTTTCCGTAGTATTGTGTCAGTGTAGTCAGTCTCTGCGCTGTAACAATGTCAGTACAATTACTGTATGTAGAACAACAGCGTGATTATAGTAAGTTTCTACAGCAAACAGTGTTCATACTGTCAGTTTCTGCAGCGTACAGTGTCCACACTGTCAGTTTCTGCAGCGTACAGTGTCCACACTGTCAGTTTCTGCAGTGTACAGTGTCCACACTGTCAGTTTCTGCAGTGTACAGTGTCCACACTGTCAGTTTCTGCAGTGTACAGTGTCCACACTGTCAGTTTCTGCAGTGTACAGTGTCCACACTGTCAGTTTCTGCAGCGTACAGTGTCCATACTGTCAGTTTCTGCAGTGTACAGTGTCCACACTGTCAGTTTCTGCAGCGTACAGTGTCCACATTGTCAGTTTCTGCAGCGTACAGTGTCCACACTGTCAGTTTCTGCAGCGTACAGTGTCCACACTGTCAGTTTCTGCAGTGTACAGTGTTCATACTGTCAGTTTCTGCAGTGTACAGTGTCCGCACTGTCAGTTTCTGCAGCGTACAGTGTCCACACTGTCAGTTTCTGCAGTGTACAGTGTCCGCACTGTCAGTTTCTGCAGCGTACAGTGTCCACACTGTCAGTTTCTGCAGCGTACAGTGTCCACACTGTCAGTTTCTGCAGCGTACAGTGTTCATACTGTCAGTTTCTGCAGTGTACAGTGTTCATACTGTCAGTTTCTGCAGCATTCAGTGTCAACGCTGTTAGTCTCTGCGGTATACAGTGTCAATGCCGTTAGTTTCTGCGGTATACAGTGTCAATGCTGTTAGTTTCTGCAGTATACAGTGTCAGTGCTTTTAGTTTCTGCAGTATACACTGTCAATGCTGTCTATTTCTGTAGTATACAGTCTCAATAGTGTTAATTTCTGTAATTTAACAGCGTCAGTGCTGTTAGTTTCTGCTGTATACATTGTCAGTGCCGTTAATTTCTGCAGCATACAGTGCCAGTGTTGTTACTGTCTACAGTATAAGTGTTAATGTCGTTGGTTTCTGCAATACATAGTGTCAGTGTAAATAGTTTCTACAGTATGAGTCGAAAGTGGTGTTATTTCTGCAGTATACGGTGACAGTGTTGTTCGTTTCTGCAATATACAGTGTTTGTGTGGTCAGTTTCTCCGGAATCCGTTTTGTAGGTTTCTATGGTATCCGGGATCAGTGTAGTTAGTTTTTGCATTAACAATATCAGTATAGTCAGCGGATGCAGTATACTGAATCGGTGCGGTTAGAGTCTGCACTGTATTATTTGAATGCTGTTAGTTTCTGAAGTATACAGTATTAGTTTATGCAGTCTCTACCTGCGCTGTACTATTTGAATGCTGTTAGTTTCTGAAGTATGCAGTATTAGTTTACGCAGTCTCTATGGTATATAGTGTAAGTGTTGTTATTTTCTACAGAATACAGGAACAGTACTGTCAGTTTCTGCAGTATATATCCGTGTGCTTAGTGTCTGCAGTGTACAGTGCCAGTGCCGTTAGCTTCAGCAATTTACATTATCAGTGTGGTTGTTTTCTGCAGTACACGAGGTGCAGGTAATTTCTGCAGGATACATACCATGTTAGTGAACTTAGTTTCTGCAGTATACAATATTAGTGCGTTTAGTTTTTGCAGTACGCAGTGTACGTGAGCTTAGTTTCTGGAGAATACAGTGGTGTATCAGTGAACTTAGATTCTGCTGTACACGGTATCAGTGAACTAAGGTCCAGCTGTAGGTAGTATCAATGTAGTTACTTTCTGCAATATGCCTTATCAATGTAATTAGTCTGTTCGATACACAAGAAGCGGTGACTGTATTCAGGGGTCGTTTATACCGTAGCCACCTTTTGTTTTAAAGCCTCTTCGGTGTCACCATCTCTGATTCTATGGAGACTCGGTTATATCAAACTAAGAAAACTCGGTTATATTGAACTGTAGGAACTCGGATATGCTGCACTGCAGGCATACGCAATTCTATCCAGCTGCACGAAATTTCGGTTATAAAAATCTGTAGGAAAAATCGGTTATATTGAATTGTGCGCAGAAGAAGAAGAAGAAGAAGAAGAAGAAGAAGAAAAAGAAGAAGAAGAATTGTACGAAACAAGTTATATCGAAGTGTGGGGAAATCCCATCATAATAAACAGTACGAAGTCGGTAATATTAAATTTCTGAAAAAAGTCCGAATACTGGACGCAAAGAAATATCGGGTATGTGTGACAATTTTCGCACCACCACCCCCTCACACACACACACACACACACACACACACACACACACACACACACACACACACACCACACGCACTCAAGCACACACACACGTGTACACAGCAATGTACTCGTATACAAAAATAAAAACAACAAACACAGCAGCATCAACAACAACAACGACGACGACGACGAAAACGCCGACGAGGACGAAGACGACGATGACGAACACACACACATACACCCACACCAACACACACACACGAATCCGATGCAAGCGCACGCCCACGGACACAGACACACATGCACACATCGCGCGCGCGCGCGCG
>CM065716.1:33307427-33312427 GCA_033310375.1 Conus canariensis | reverse complement strand
GTTCAAATATGTCACTTATAAACCGTCATGTAAACGAAACTATCTTCTTCTTTGACGTTTTGGGACTCCCCCCTCCCCCCCCCCCTCCCCCCCCCCCCCCCCCCACACACACACACGCACACACAGATTTGCCAAATTCGGTTTTTGAAAAATCTACATTACAAACATCGATTTTTATTAGAAATCAGCCGTTTAGAATTTAGAACTATTTGAATAAATTTCCGACAAAACCATGCCGGAACACATTTACGAAAAAGGAACCTCTCTCTCTCTCTCTCTCTCTCTCTCTGATTGTCTACCTATTCCCCTTTTTACTTTGTGTATGCTTGTCTCACTTCACAAAGGCCTTCAGAAATTCTGGTTTAGGTAAGGCTCGAATTTTTTTTTTTTTTTTTCTAACCTTTCGTGATGGCTGATCCTCATGGTAGCTGAGGACACTCCATAACGCTTTTCGTCTGGACCTCTACCCCTTGTCCAGCATATAAAGGTTGGATTTCGCGTTTCCCCTTGAAAGTACTCGTTAGTGCGGATCGCACGTGCAGCTGCAGCTGTCTGGCTGGGATTACTGTTATAAAACCGCTTGAACGGGACAAATGTTTTTAGCCCCCCGCAGAAAGAAAAAGGACATTTGATCGCTTGAGTACGACATTAACGGTGCGCACGTGCACATAGACACCTTCGCTTTCTGTCTGTTTGTCTGTCTGTCTCTGTCTCTGTCTCTGTCTCTCTCTCTCTCTCTCTCTCTCTCTTTGTCTGTGTGTCTCTGTCTCTTTGTCTGTCTATCTGACTGTCTGTCTGTCTGTCTGTCTGTCTGACTGACTCTCTCCTCCTCTCTGTCTCACACACACACACACACACACACACACACACAGAGAGAGAGAGAGAGAGGAGAGAGAGAGAGAGAGAGACAGACAGACAGACAGACAGACAGACAGAGAGTAACCAACAAAAAACAAAACAAAAAAACAACAACAAATAAACAAACAAAAAACCAGAGAAATATAATCATGATGGACTAAAATGCAGAGTATTCCACATGCAGTTAAAACAAATTCGATAGTCCAGTGTAGACATTTCAGACTTGTATTTGTTGTCATCGGTACATGAGACTAATGAGCAGACTGTTTCTCAACAGCAGGTCAGTTCAGCAGAGTCACCGGTCCTTTTGAGCAGACTGTTTCTAAACAGCGGGTCAGTTCAGCAAACAGTCACCGGTCCTTTTGAGCAGACTGTTTCTAAACAGCGGGTCAATTCAGCAGCCACCGGTCCTTTTGAGCAGACTGTTTCTAAACAGCGGGTCAGTTCAGCAGAGTCACCGGTCCTTTTGAGCAGACTGTTTCTAAACAGCGGGTCAATTCAGCAGCCACCGGTCCTTTTGAGCAGACTGTTTCTAAACAGCGGGTCAGTTCAGCAGAGTCACCGGTCCTTTTGAGCAGACTGTTTCTAAACAGCGGGTCAGTTCAGCAAAGAATCACCGGCACATGAGATCAATGAGCAGACTGTTTCTAAACAGCAGTTCACTTCTGCATAGAACGGTCATGCTCTATAAACAGGCATGGGGGAAAATGATTGGAGGGTGGAGGATTTACAAAAACAAACAAACAAAAAGGAATGAGCAGCGAAACTACAAGCTTTCATTCACTTACAACCATCTGGAGCTGGCCTTTTTTGTTTGTTTTTCTTTCGTCTTTTTAAACAGCATACCAATTCTTTCCAACGACTGTTCTTTTTTTTCCCTTTTCTTTCTTCTTTTTTCCCCCAACAAACCCAATCATAGTAGATGGACAGCGCATTCATGCAGCAGAGATAGAAATTGCATGACTTCCCCCACGTAGCTCGATAAGCAGACAATATTCGTCGCCAAGCAAAAATTCAGTCATGATAATCTTTAAGAGCGGACGATGAACGGACATCGGTTCAACACCTCAATAATTATATGCCCCCCCCCCCCCCCTCTCTCTCTATATATATACATACACGCATATACATATACATTCAATTATAAAACAAAACTTGCTATTGTGTCTTTGATTGAAGAAATAAGGGGATATAAGCATTCATATCTGCAGTGGTAGTTAATTCTGCCTAACTAACAGTATGTGCTTGAGTGGGTGAACGGGGAATAATAAATGCTTCTCAAAATGAACCTTCAGCAAGCTTATAGTCTCCAAGAGGAAAACAATCTCCGATGGGAAAGAAACTCACTAACATATAACTCCTGGTCAGATACCGGTATTTCAAAACCTGATTGTTTCTCCTCAATGACCGCGGAAAATGGTAACTTAACTTCTCTGCCTTTTCGGTTTTAAGAAGAATGCTGTCCCAGAAAAAGGCTGGTGTGCAATACTGTAGTATGTTTGTTGAGTTTTCAAAAAAACAACCAAAGGTGCCACCTAAGAAGCAAAAGAAAATCATGAAAGAGCAAAACAAGCTACATATTCTTGTGAAAAGTAGAAAATATAAAAAGATAACCTCTTAAGACACAAGTGCTGAGGGCCAGTTCTTGGAATGAATCCGCAAGGGACTAATTTATAATAGACTAATAAATTCCAAGGATAATTAGCCGAGCACCATTCCAGCAACTTACAGAGCAGCTTGGTGTTGCAATGACTGCAAGAAATATTCAATTATAAAACAAAACTTGCTCTTATGTCTTAGATTGAAGAAATAAGGGGAGATAAGCGTTCATATCTGCAGTGGTAGTTAGTTCTGCCTACCTAACAGTATGTGCTTGAGAGGGTGAATGGGGAATAATAAATGCTTCTCAAAATGAGCCATCATATATATAGATATATATATTATATAAATCGGACATAGACCGCCTCATCTCTCTCTCTCTCTCTCTCTCTCTCCTCTCTCTCTCTCTCTCTCTCTATATATATATATATAGGAATGTTTATAACGCCTCTGGTCCCTCAGTCCATTCCGAGCCACACAAAGATGAAACACGATTGTGTATGATAAAAAGTCAACACAATCTTTGTTTTTCATCTATTGCCTCTTTATTTATTTCTCATGCCAAATTTTTGCTCTTAAGGGCTTCTTCAAGGCAGGGCTGTCCGTTTGCACTGACCAAATGCACACTGTGCACATCTCACATAAGACCTCTTTTTTTTTCACCAAATGCACATTGTGCACATCTCACATAAGACCTTTTTTCAACTAAATCAAAAGAATTGCAAATTTGAACAGTACTGTCGCATTATATCCGACATCTTGACCCAAACCAACACCTGGTCTAATCTTACAACAACAGACGCTGTTTTTCGGCGACACAACGAGCGAAGTGACAAGAGATCGCACGAAAAATTACGAATTTCGGTCCCTGAAATCAATATTCTAATTATTCTATTTACTGTCACGAAAGATTCTAGTGTCGACAGGAACAAGGGTACGTCCGGTTACTGTGAACGCAACTCTTTTTCTGTGTGTTGTTTTTGTTTGACCTAGCATATATGTTTCTACCTGTGCGAGCCTCTTTCTGTGAACATGTTTATCTGTCCAACACACACACACACACACACACACACACACACACACACACACACACACACACACACACACACGCACGCACGCACGCATGTACGCACACACACACACACACACACACACACACACACACACACACACACATACACACACACGCGCGCGCGCGCGCGCGTCTGTCTTTCTGCCCCCCCTCTCTCTCTCTCTCTCTCTCTGTCTGTCTGTCTCTCTTTCTCTCTCGTCTCTCTTCCATAGACAATTTTATGTGCCTATTCCCAGCACATAAAGCCTATCGAATGTTCCGTTTTCCGATGTGGTGCCGTCTCGTGTGTCGCCTATTGTTTGTCTTCCTTTGATGGTTCTTTGTGGGCTGCTCCTGCGTCTAATGTTTATCCTCCCCTTTATCTTCCGTAACTCCATCTTTATCTTCTCGTTTATTTCCTTGTCCTTTTCCCACCTTCTTCTCATCGCCCTCTTCCTGTTTCTCCTCCTGCTTCTGGTCCTCCTGCTTCTTCGTCTTCTTTTTTTTTTTTATCTTCTTCTTTAGTTGGCTTGTGTGCCTTCTTCAACTGTTTTTATGTGTCATTTTTTTATGGATCGTTTATTTCTTTTTATTTCAAAATATTCTCTGTTGATTTTTCTGCTCATGATGGTTATTTGTAAATTTTTTTTTTTCAGAGAGAGAGAGAGAGAGAGAGAGAGAGAGAGAGAGAGAGAGAAGACAGACAGACAGACAGAGACAGAGAGAGAGAGAGAGAGAGAGAGAGAGAGAGAGAGAGAGAGAGAGAGAGAGAGAGCAAAGCCTAAACCTTTTCTTTATTAGAATAGAGGACTGTCTCCAATGTTCCCTCACGCTCGGACGAGAAACCTGCAATGGACAGCAGGAAAAAACAACAGTTGTGACAGAAAACAATGCAACAAAAGCAGGGGACAATAAACACACGGATCATCATCATGAAAATCGTTCAGGCGTACACACACACACACACACACACACACACACACACACACACACACACACACGCACACGCACACACAAACTCTCTCTCTCTCTCTCTCTCTCTCTTATATATATATAAATAATCTTACACGCACGCACACACACACACACACACACACACACACACACACACACACACGCACGCACGCACGCACGCACGCACGCACGCACGCACGCACGCACGCACGCACGCACGACACACACACACACACACACACACACACACACACACACTGTTATCGTACCCTTGAATCGACTGCACGGAAGAGAGCTCAAATGTTGATACGTCTACCAAGATTTCATTCAACCAATGGGAAGCTTTTCCAATAGACCTTGTATTAAGAAAAATGACTGATCTTCCAGTTTATTATTCCAGACAAATATCTTCCCTTATAATTCGATTAAAGCTAAATGCTTTGAAAACAAAGTTTAGTAAGAATACTAACTGTATTTGTGGTAAAGAGATAACACTGAACCACATTTTGTTCGATTGTCACAAGTTGACTACTTTCTT
>CM065716.1:33294927-33302427 GCA_033310375.1 Conus canariensis | reverse complement strand
GATTCAGCGGATGGTCGAGTCAGTCTTAAGGTGTTTTTTTTTTTTTTTTTTTTAAACCTTACTGCAATACTCCTGTGCGTGAGGTGAGGACATAACGAAATGTTACGAATTTATTTGTTTTTGTTAATTTTGGATTTGATACACACTAGGAATGAAAGTGTACTATTTGTTTGCAGGAAAGGAAGAGGGAAATGTTTTTGTTCTGTTACCTCTCCCCCCTTGTCAAAAGACCTCTTTGGTAATGACAATAAAATATCAAAGTGTCAAAGTCTCTCTCTCTCTCTCTCTCCCCTCTCTCTCTCTCTCTCTCTCTCTCTCTCTCTCTCTCTCTCTCTCTCTCTTTTAACACGACGATCGAAGAAAACGTTTCAATGCGCTGTTGTTGTGAACCCACGTATTAACAGAAGCAATCTTACTTCAGGTACACCATGAGAAAGCAGATCATATTGTAAATGTTTCAGTATTAGTTCGTGCCACAAAGACACGAGATCGTGGGCTCCATTGACACAGGAAAGACGGGACGTGTACAGTTTTAGCATGAATCCTCTATCAGCTTCATACACAGAAAGCACAGTCACTGCTGGCTGGCATAGTTTACCTCACTGAAGTACATTTTTTTTCTGTTTCCTGTTAGCTAGCTCCTCCAGAAGCATGTCTGGAATAGCCTACTTTCTTTTTAAAAGTCAGCTCTCTCGATATATGAATGAAATATTTGCCATAGAAAAATTTACATCATAATTCTGGAAAGGGAGACGTAAACAGTTGGTAACCTGCTGTGGTTCCAGAAGTAAAACAATAATACGCTCGTCACCTGAAAGAAAAGCTGACTGCGGCACCAAATCTCCTAGCACACATGAATTCACCAGGAAACAGAATCAACGAGGCATGATGTATTTAAAAAACGAAAAATTTCATGGTTGTCCACAGTGTCCGAGCTGACACATGTATGCGTCACCAGTCTATTTATCTATCAATCTGTCTGTTTGTCTGTCTGTCTATGTATGTATGTATGAATGTATGTATGTATGTATGAATGTATGCATGTGTGTATGTATCCAACTATCCATCCATCCATCTATCTATCTATCTGTCTGTCTATCAATCTATCTGTCTGTCTATCTCTCTTTCTGTCCATCTATTTATCTGTCCATCCATCTATATATATGTCCGTCTATCGATTTATCTGTCTGTCTATTTATCTATCTATCCAACTATCTGTCTGTCTGCCTCTGTATGGCTATGTGTTTATCCATCAAATTATCTCTCTAAACGTGTGTGTGTGTGTGTGGTGTGTGCGTGCGTGCGTGCACGTGCGTGCATGTACGTGCGTGCGTGCGTGCGGGCGTATGTGTGTGTGTGTGTGTGTGTGTGTGTGTGTGTGTGTGTGTGTGTGTGTGTGTGTGTGTGTGTGAAGATGCTGTCCTATGCTAGCTGTCGTGCAGGAACTGATACAACAGGGCCGATGTGTGTGTGTGTGTGTGTGTGTGTGTGTGTGTGTGTGTATGTGTGTGCGTGTGTGTGTCGTGTGCGTGCGTGCGTGCGTGCGTGCGTGCGTGCGTGCGTGCGTGTGTGTGTGTATGTGTGTGTGTGTGTGTGCGCGTGCGTGCGTGCGTGCGTGCGTGTGTGCGTGCGTGCGTGCGTGCGTGCGTGCGTGTGTGTGTGTGTGTGTGTGTGTGTGTGTGTGTGTGTGTGTGTGTGTGTGCCGTGCATGAACTGATAAAACAGGGCCGGGCTGCGCTGATGGGTCCCACTAAGAAGCCGGAAGTCGATTCTAGGTGTGGGTAATAACGGATGCACTTCACAAGAGAATGCCATGGCACCTGTTTGTGTCGGAAAAGGGTGTATATATATATATAATATATATATATATATATATATATATAATATTATATATTATCTACATGTCAACACCCACTTCTACTCAACTGCACCCAATCCACCCTATAATTCATTGCTTGTACTTGTTTACTCCCACTACTCATTTGTTCCAACTCTGTCTGTCTGTCTGTCTGTCTGTCTGTCTGTCTGTCTCTCCTCTCTCTCTCTCTCCTCCCCCCCCCCCCCCCCCCCCCAGTAAAACACTGACACTAAAGTAAAGCGTGTCATTGTAAACTACCGTTTTCCCGTGATTTATCCCCTGTTAAGACATTACGTGGGCAACCATCAATTACTAACAACATCTTTCAGAATCAGCTAGATTCAGTGTCGAGATACAGAAGGACCAACGAAGTGACAGTCTAAAAACTCCTGCTTCTGTACAGCTGGAAGAAGCCTTGGTGCTGAAACTGGTGCTAAAAAGCAGTCTGGAAGGGGATTTCAATGGTAAGGCAGCGCTTTTCTCTGGCCACAAAATGAATCAAACTTCTATTTCACATCAGACGTGCGCAGCCAGTAAAGTGCTATTTCCTTGTCTTTTTCCTCCTATTGTCCCTCATTTCTTTATTGTGAGGCGGGGATACGAACAGTCATAAAATCCTTTTGTCGGGAAATTGAATGGAGTTTTCGACATCCACTTGCGCCGAAGACTCTAATTGAGTTGCGAATGCTTCTCTCTCTCTCTCTCTCTCTCTCTCTCTCTCTCTCTCTCTCTCTCTCTCTCTCTCTCTCTCTCTCTCTTTGGCTGTATTCTTCTTCTGGGGGATTTTCAGACCCACTGACTGTTTCTGTGCTTCCCTTTACTTCACGTTGGGAGAGAGAACGGGGAGGAAGGGAAGGACAGAGAAGAGAGAGAGAGAGAGAGAGAGAGAGAGAGAGAGAAGAGAGAGAGAGAGAGAGAGGCAGACAGGCAGACAGACAGAGACAGAGGCAGAGACAGACAGAGACAGAATTAGAGAGAGATGGGGGTGTCAGGGAGGGGTTGTGAAAGGGAATCAGTTAAGCAGGTACAACAGAGATAGTCCAGCGTTATATGAGCTGTACCATGGCGTTAAAAAGAATGTGCTGAAGCGGATCATAGCGGAATTGCACGGGTATCTTCCTCCTTTCCTTCTCCCACGCGCTAACACTCCTTCCTCTCCCACTTCTCTCTGTTAGTAGTAAGGTATTGAATGCCATAATTGATGGAAGATTTCAATAAAAATGTGGATTATGATAATGTAACTGGCGATCAAGCACGATTTAAATGTGCATATTCAAATATTGATCATATGTTTATTCTTACTGATCTCAATAAAAAGAATTATCTTCTGATCACAAATTGCATCCTAGTGTTTACTGACTTTAAAAAGGCGTTTGATTGAATCGGCTTAAATTTATTGTGACCTATTGCATTAAAAAGGGAATAAAGGAAAACATTGTTAATATGTTAGATAGATGTATAGTGTAGTCAAAACAAGAATAGGCTTTGGTTGAAAAAGTGAATAATTACTTGAACTGTGCAAGAGGCATGGAACAGGGAAATGTTTCTAGCCCATTTTGATTTCCTCATTTGTAAACGAGCTAGCAGTAGAAACAGATTATATAAAATCATTAATATCAACGTTTGTTTATGATATGATTTTACTCCCCAAAATGGCTGTTGGCTTGCAGACATAAATGAAACAGTGTGAAAACTTCAGTTTAGCATTTGCAGTTGAGGGTTAACTTGGGAAAAGGGCAATATAATGTTTCTCAGAAAAAGCCGGCGTGGGGTCGGGTGCTCGGTTCTGGTCATCGAAGGAAAAAATGGGTATTTAAGCTATTGCAGTGCCAGTTGTTAATGTCTATACATATCTTGGACTCTTTTACTCGGATGTTTCAATGCGAATCATTTATTTAAAGCATATCTCTCATTAACATGAGGATAAATATTTGTAAATTAATCCAACTAAATTTAGATTTGGTGTATCTGAAATTAACGAACATTCGTGTTGCTATAGAAATATATATGATAATGAGTTATTACGTCCTTTATGTAAACAGTAAAATGAGAATGACATTCATTTTGTCTTGATACATACTGCTCTGAGATATCTTCATGTGAGAGATATACCAAAGACATACTAGGAAAAAAAAAATGTTTATTTTGACTTTGTTCACTGATGATCATATAATGAAGAAAGTGTTTACGAGTTAGCATTTCAATCTTCTATGTCTTGCTATTCCTCTGTTGTTATTTCTTTAGTAGTTCACTATTGTAATGGTCTGAGATATTTATATCAACACTCAACTGTGATTTCAGCAAAATACTGTTACCGGTCTTTGTTCATTTGGAACGTTGGCGGTACTGTATGAATCACATAAATCTGTCTATCTGTCCGTCTGTCTGTCTGTCCGTCTGTCGGTCTGTCTGTCGGCCGGTCTCTCTCTCTCTCTCTCTCTCTCTCTCTCTCTCTCTCTCTCTCTCTCTCTCTCTCTCTCCCCTCTTTTCCCTTCGTACCCATCAGCTCTTAATATAATTGGTGTAGTGTTTGAAGTCAGTTTGACGTGGCTTGTCCACCTAACCCACCTCCGCCCACTCCTTCTGCTAACCTTTCTATATAGGTTTTATAGGACTTCCCCAAGCCCTTACTCCCAAACCGCTCCACTTTCCCTTTCCACCCAGCGATAATTGGATGCTTGTTTGTAAGGGAACACACCCTCTGGAAGTAACTATCGTAGTGACAATTAACAGTAAAATACTAAGTACTGGAAGTTCGTTCACTTTATCTTGTCAACCAGAAAATCACTCACTTGATCAGAGACCTATATGGTGATTGGCTAATTTGTATCTCTTCTTGCGTCACTAATAAGTCTGATTATAGCAGGGTGTAGCAAGAATCATTTTCCGTCATTTGGACCAAAATTCTGATCCTCAAATTGAAGGTTCTCTTTCAAGCACAAAGTGGGCACACTCCTAAAATTAGAACAGACAGTCTGTTGGATTTAACGTTTCTATACATCAGAGACTGAAAGTTCTTTGTCCGACATTCACAAAGAAAATGGGGAAGTCTGTCTGTTTTTTTTTCAGCTGGAAATGTGGCATAGGAGGTCTAATTTGGGAATTAACGACGTTGGACTCTTGGCTGTTGTTTCTGTACGGAAGACTGGACAGAACTGGCGTAAACAAAATCACTCTGTGCCACAAAATCAATGTCACCTTATTACCACCACTTTCAGTTTTGTTAGCCCCTCAAAGTAACTTTTCTCATTTTGCAACACAACAAACCATTTTTCAGTTAGACCACTTGTGTCAGAGTGGCAGTCGTTAAGTAAGGTAGTCTCCAAAATCAGAACAACAGTGCCAGAGTAATAGTCTGTTGAGGAAACATCTTCTTCATAATTTAGATCAACAGCGTCTGATCGATAGTGTATCAAAGAAATAACTCTTTTTCACGATCAAACCTACGATATCAAAGTTTTTGTTTGTTAAATAAACTCTCCACCATTAGAACAACAGTGAGAGAGCTACAGAATGAAACCCACATGTCGAA
The DNA here is from genome assembly GCA_033310375.1 of Conus canariensis. Lineage (NCBI taxonomy): Eukaryota > Metazoa > Mollusca > Gastropoda > Neogastropoda > Conidae > Conus > Conus canariensis. The sequence continues at coordinate 33,297,037 of CM065716.1, read as the reverse complement.
TGTTTCAGAAGAAATTTTCGCAGTTTCAGTTTCAGTTTCATCAAGGTGTCACTCCGTTCGGACTTATCAATATATGCTACACCACAGCTGCTGGGATACGAGACGGAACGCAGGAGTTATAGTTGATGGATGAAATGATTAGTAACTGAGATGAAAGGATTTAAGACAAGGCTGATGTATACGACTTAGAAGATGACTGACCTACGCATTAACCCCATGCGCCGGCCGGACCTTGGGTACATACCTGACCTTGACTGCGCCACTAACATACCTCTATAAATGTGGTTGCGCGCTCGCGTTTGTGCGTGTGTGTGCGCCGCGTGTGTGTGTGTGTGTGTGTGTGTGGTGTGTGTGTGGTGCGTGCGTGCGTGCGTGCGTGCGTGTGTGGTGTGTGTGTGTGTGTGTGTGTGTGTGTGTGTGTGTGTTGTGTGTGTGTATGCTTGTGTGTGTGTGTGTGTGTGTGTGTGTGTGTGTGTGTGGAGTGCGTGCGTGCGTGCGTGCGTGCATGCGTGTGTGTGTGTGTGTGTGTGTGTGTGTGTGTGTGTGTGTGTGTGTGTGTGTGTGTGTGCACGCATGCGCTCGAGTAGGTGGGCCCGTGTGTATGTGCATGTGTACGCGATATTTGCGTGCATGTAACTGTGCGTGCACGCGACAAAGTTACACATAAGAACAACAACACTACTACTACCACCACCACTACTACTACCACAACCACAAACAATAACAATTATGACAGTAATGACAACAACAAGAACAATGACAACAACAACGATGATGATAATAACAATGATAATGATTGGTTTTCGTTATGAAAGTTCATTGTACAATGCCAGTAAAACACAATATAAGAAACAAAGATGACATTTACTGGTGTAGCCTATATGTCTATTGTCCATAAAAAAATCATATAGAAACGGGTATTGGCTTTGGCCTCAGTATAGCGATGCTCACCTTCGCTGGCTTCGCGACATGATAATTTCATTGTCAGTTAGTAGCGAACCTAGTTCTGCTCTGCGTTTGTTGGATCGGAAGAACCTGAACACCATAACAACGATTCCGCAGCAGTGCAGTGTCTCCTTGGGTGAGTTGCCTGCGCTGCGTAACAACCTGAAAGGTCTATAGGATCTTGGGTGCACAGCACAAAAGGGGTGTGGCTGTCCATGCCGGGTGAGCGGCACGCAGGGGGAAGGTGGAAAGGGATGGTGTGGAGGGAGGGAAGTTGAGGGGAGGGGGGTGGGGTGGGGGGTTGGCGTGAGGAGGGCTTAGAAGACGAAGCACACAAGAAAAAGGCGCTGACAATACCAGTTTTGCTTGCTACGGCATCAGCGGGCGTGTTGCACGTGCGATCTCAAGATCAGCGCAGTCTGACCTTCCCATTCGGATTCTGCTGTGTATTGATGCATAAACTGTCTTCGTTACTGTCAGCCTTCATTTTCTTCGGCCTTGATCTTTCCATGTTACGCGGTGGTTCATTTTCATTTCGATTGCGATGTCATTTTTTGGGGAAAAAAGTGAAATGCCGCCACCTATCAGCATGTGCGTGTCTTTGTGCATGTTTGCATGATTTCTGCATATTCCGAGGAAGTGTCAAAAAAAAAAAAAAAAAAAAAAAAGATGACTTGACGGCTCACTGGTGTGTGTGTGTGTGTGTGTGTGTGTGTGTGTGTGTGTGTGTGTGTGTGTGTGTGTGTGTGTGTGTGTGAGAGAGAGAGAGAGGAGGAGAGAGAGAGGAGAGAGAGAGAGAGAGAGAGAGAGTGTGTATGTGTAAAATGTGTGTGTGGGCGTGTCAGTGTGTGTGCGCGCGCGGGTGAGTGTGTGTGTGTGTGTGTGTGTGTGTGTGTGTGTGTGTGTGTGTGTGTGTGTGTGTGAGAGAGAGAGAGAGAGAGAGAGAGAGAGAGAGAATGACAATGAAAATGCTTTATTGACAATAGTTAAACAACCCTTATGGCAATGGAGTGCATGCGCAATTTCCACTTAGTGTTGCCAAACTCTGCCAACAATAGAAATGCGAGTCAAAAAACAAGCGTACACACAGAAAACAGTTGAAAGTACTCATAACTAGAAAATGAAGAAACATCAAACCATATTCTCATCACAATAAATAACTTAT
>CM065716.1:33283911-33287327 GCA_033310375.1 Conus canariensis | reverse complement strand
TATCTGAAAGCTTTGGGGATTTATTCAAGAGAAAACATTCATATTAAAAAATACTGAGTAGTAGTAGTAATAAATTATTAATAAATATATATAATTATAAAAATATTAATCAAACACAGAAACAGGAGAACAACAGCAAAAGAACATTTTTAACCACACGAAAAAAATTTTTTGACCCCTAACCCCAACCAAAAACAAATTAATGCATCTTTTTTCCTTTACTTTTAATGTTCCAAAGAAAAACAAAACAAAAAAAAACAAAAAAAACAAGAGAGAAGAAAGAAGAGAGAAAGAGAGAGAGAGAAAAAAAGAAAGAGAAACGAGAGGAGAGAGAGAAGAGAAGAGAGAAGGAGGAGAGGGAGAGAGGAGAGAGAAAACAGACAGAGAGGAGGAGAGGGGAAAAACGACAAGAGAGAGAAGAAGAGAGAGAGAAAAGAGAAGAGAGAAAGGAGAGAGAAGAAACCCAAAAACAAGTAAGAAAACAAAACAAATAAACCCCAAAACCCACAATACACACACAATCCCGAGCCCCTCACCAAACCCATTAGTAATCAAAGCACACACGCCTCGGGTCAGAGAGAATATGATACACGTCCCGGGGTTGCGTGTTTCGTATTCATCAATCCATGAAATAATCTCCCCACCCCCACCCATCCCCATCCCCGCGTCCATCTCTAATCCGCTTCCCCCCCCATGTCCCTCCCCCTCCAAAAACCTCCTCCTCCGATTCCAAGGTCCTCTTTTTTTCCCGGGGCGCAGAAACCAGTGGAATGAGGCGGGGAATGCCGTACCAAGATTATTACATCCTTTCCCCGTCCATTTTCCTACCCAAAAATCTCCCCCCAAGATAAACACACATTTCCCCCCCACTTTTATGGGGAAACCGGTACTCTTTGGGAATCTATATATTTTTAGAGGGACCCACATGCATTTCGTTAAGCCACTCTTTATTGGGAATTCTAACCGCAAATTTTTCACAAATGATCTGAAATGCCAAAAAACCTTTTTTGTTAATGTAAAACCAGCAAATCTGCATCGGTTGCACTGATGCACTGATGCAGTATATAACAGACACACACACACACACACACACACACACACACACACACACGCACGCACGCACGCACGCACGCACGCACGCACGCACACACACATACATGCACGCATGCACAGGCACAGACACAGACACAGACACACACACACACACACACACACACACACACACACACACACACACACACACGAGAGAGAGAGAGAGAGAAGAGAGAGAGAGAGAGAGAGAGAGAGACAGAGAGAGCGACAGAGAGACAGAGACAGAGAGACAGAGACAGAGAGAGAGAAGAGAGAGAGAGGGTGGAGGGGGTGGGGGACGAGGGGATCGGGGAAGGGGGCAGCAGTGCCCCTAGAGGTATGCACTCTCATTTTTTTTCCTGGTCGGCCTCACAATTTAATCACCATGATGACAGGGCTTTCCTGGTGTCCAGTAATAAATAATACATAACGCACACAGGGGCCGGGCAGGGGCAGGGAGGAAAGGGGGGGGGGAGGGAGAGGGGGTTATGAAGAGGGCCGATAGATACAGAAAGAGGAAAAGTCAAGGAAAGAAAGAAGGAAAGAAAGAAAGAAAGAAAGAAAGAAGGAGAGAAAGAAAGAAAGAAAGAAAGAAGGATGAATGAAAGAAGGAAAAAAAAAAAGAAAGAAAAAGGAAAGAAAGAAGAAAGGAAAGAGAAATAGAAAAGAAATGAAAGAAAGAAAAATAGACATAAAAAAAGACGGGAAAAAGAAAGGAAAGAAAGAAAGAGATTGAAAATGAGCAGGGGAAAAAAATGAGGAGGAGGAGAAGGAGGACCAGGGGGAGGAGGAGACGAAGACGAAGGAAGAAAGAAAAAAAAGAGGAAAGAAAGAAAGAAAGAAAGAAAGAAAGAAAAAGAAAGAAAGAAAGAAAGAAAGGAAGAAGACGAAGGAGAATAGGAGGAAAACGATGAAAATGAGGGGGAAAGTCTGCGACAAGGAGGAGGAGGAGGAGAAGGAAGAGGAGGAGGAGGACGACGACAACGATAACGACGACGATCAGGAGGAGGGGTAGGAGGAGGAGGAGGAGGAGAAGAATAAAAACTTGAGAAGGAGGACAACGCCAACGAAGGCGATAAGAAGAAGAAGAAGAAGAAGAAGAAGAAGAAGAAGAAGAAGAAGAAGAAGAAGAAGAAGAAGAAGAAGACCCTGCTAGTAAATACGGGAACAAACAATGAGATAGAGAACACACTGTCAGAAACACAAAACAGTTGAATGCCCTGCGCAATGAACAACAGCAGCAGCTTTCTATTCGAACCATAAATGTGCATTTGTGTAGGCGACAGACGGGAAAAGTTTCCCTGTACAGAATCGGTCCGGTGGAGATTCGAACCCACAACGTCAGGATCACAAAGGTCACCAGTCCCATGCTCTTGCAACTGAGCTATTCCGGCCCCTCTTGTTTTAGCAAGGCCGTTGGATCTTGTTAAGTGGCCGTACCAATGCAGTGTTCTGTTCTTAACGGATGCTGACAGGTCTTCATATGGTACGATGTGCTGTTTGGTGGTTTGGCGGCTTGTTCATTGGTTATATAATTGGTATACCTGATTTTTAGTAGCTTGCCGTAAACCTCATTTTCACGGCTTAGATTCTTTTTTGCAGTATGTTCCATATCTAATGACTCCGTCAGTCTTCAATACATGCTGATGTGTGCTGTATGTTTTCTGCTGTTTGTTATGATGTACATTTGTCCGAAGAGGCTATTTTTGCTTCTGTCTGTCTGTCTATCTGTCTCCCTCCCTTCCCTCCCCCCCCCCCCCCCCCCCCCCCCCCCCCCCCCCCCCGCGCGCTCTCTCTCTCTAGTTCGTTGCGTCTGCCGTTTCTGTGTCCGTGTGTTAGATGAATGGATAGCGCCGAAGTGGAACAGACTAAAGTTATGTATCATCATGGAGGCAAAAGATATCTGTGCGTGTTGAGCGTGTCGTGGGTTGTTTTCAGGGAACGCTTTTGAATAAAAACATAAAAGAACCCCAAAACCTCACGGTGCAAGTGGTGATGAATCACATTATCTCTCTACATCTAATTATCAACAGCCAGCTGATTAGATTCTCCGCTGATCGCTAAACCCTGTTGCAGTTTGTCCTTTCTGCTTGTTTTCTTCTCTCGTCTCTATTTAATCAGATTTCTCTGTCTCTCTGTATCCGTCGCTAAGAACGGGCTAAGGAATTACACCTAAGCACAACAAAACTCGTGTGAAGAGAGAGAGAGAGAGAGAGAGAGAGAGAGAGAGAGAGAGAGAGAGAGAGAGAGAGAGAGAGAGAGAGAGAGAGAGAGCATGTTATAATGTGTTAAGTTTTATACTAGTTCATTTGCAGATCTGCAGCCAGTCATTTTTTCTATGTTCC
>CM065716.1:33276411-33278911 GCA_033310375.1 Conus canariensis | reverse complement strand
TGTCGTCCTCATGAACACTTCCCGATGTTGTTTTGTTTTACCTGAGGAAAACCAAGGAGGTCGAAATGCATCGTGTTTTGTCCTGGAATCTGTTTGTCCGTATCCTTTTACGGAACTGATAAGATTTCTTTTAAAACTTTTTGATGGTCTTGTAGACTCCGAGTCGATGTTACTATTCTCTTTCTCATTTTTTGTTCTTCTGCGTCTCTCCCCCCCCCCCCCCCCCCTCCCAGTTACTTCCACTCCCTCCCTCAGTGGAACTATTTTCGGCGCTGATTTCGGCTCCCCTATACCAAATTTACCAAGGAACGTTCTATGAAAGGTCGAGTGAAAGGACGATACACAGAAGGTAAAGACAAGGAGACAGGTGTGCTGTCAGTATCAGGTCGGCTTCAGGCATCCTGCCAGAGGTGACTCTGCACTTGGTGGTGCTCTGTGATGATTGATCTGATCCACCTTAACGCAGAACACTCAGAATTTAAGAGGAAAGCCCGCGCGCGCGCGCGCGCGCGCGCACACACACACACACACACACACACACACACACACACACACACACACACACACACACACGCACGCACGCACGCACACACACACACACACACACACACACACACACACACACACACACACACACATGCACGCACGAACGCATGCAAACACGCACACACACACATAAGCGCGTCTTCCTTTCTTCCTCCCTCTGTGAGTGTGCGCCTGCGTAAAACTCGCGTGGGCGCACATATGCGTGTGTGTATGTATGTGTGCGTGCGTGCGTGCGTGCGTGCATGCGTGCATGCGTGCATGCGTGCGTGAGTGTATGTATTTGTGTGTCTGTGTGTGTGTGTGCGCGCGCGCGCGCGCGTGCATGTGTGTCACACACCTACCAAACCACGTCTTCAGCTGCCCACAGTCACTGTTCAGTTGTGATGCCAGACTGAAGTAGCATCTCTGTGCAGCGGGTGGCACCGCATCCTTCACACTGCAGGCCCCATCACCTCTCAGACACAGAGGATTTGGATATCAACACCATCTCCCAAAGAAAGGGGTGTTAATGGGGCTTCAAGCCATGGGGACTCAGACTGCAAACGATCTCTCCAAGGATTTGAGTTTTTCTTTTGTCCCCAGAAATATGCACTCCTGTTTTTGTTCCTAAAAAGTGCTTACTCCGATCATTATGACAAAAGTAAGTTGATCTGTGTTCATAGATAAAACATGAAAAGCCCTGCTTCGGGTTATTTTTGCTTTCTTGTTCACATAAATGTAATAATGTAATAATGTATGCATGTATGTATGTATGTATGTATGTATGTGTGTGTATGTATGAATGAACATACGTACGTACGTACGTATGTATGCATGTATGTATGTATGTATGTACGTATGTATGTATGTGTGTATGTACGTATGTATGCATATACGTATGTATGCATGTATGCATTTATGAACGCATATGCATACATGTATGTATGTATGTATGTATGCATGTATGTTTGTGTATATGTATGTATATATGTATGTATGTTTGTATGTATGTATGTATTTATATATATGATATATCTATCTATCTATCTACCTGTTACCTATCTATCTATCCAGCTAGCGACCCACAAATCTGTATCATATTACACTCTAACATGATCGCATTTCAACGTCTTACAGTTTAGCATGGTCAGATGTCATTACACCTCAGTCTGGCAAGGGCAAACTTAATAATGATACAGTCCAGCAAGGTCAAACTTTATTATATTTCAGTCTAGGTAGGTCAAACGTGATTGTTTTACAGTCCAGTATGGTCAAACGTCATTACATCATAATCTAGCACGGTCCAACTTCATTATACATCAGTATAGCATGGTCCAAAATAGACATAACCTTCATTTTTCAAGATCAACAGAGCTCTTGTACGCGTTGTTACTTTCATTCCATTATCTTATGATCATGTTTCTATGACGTGTAAAATAACATCCATTCGTTTACTGTTTCGTTTGAGGTTGATATGACCAGCATTAAATGTCAGTCAGTTAGTTTTGATAGTCAAAGCTAACCACATAATCTTGCTGTAAAATCCACGGTAGAAAAATAATTTCCTCGGCGTGTGTATCCAAAGCCTTATTCCTGGAATTCAGGAATGAAGCTGGGTCGGTCAAACACTGTGACATTTTCCTGAGCGATTTGACAAATAGAGACGACTGTGTCCTAGCTCGCACAAACCTGAGGAACTGTTTAGAAAAGGAGATGATCAAACTCAGCGAGGAAGCAGTTCATCTGTCTTTTGAATCATCACGCAAAATCGAAGGTGGAGTCACACAGTGCTGGACTCGATAAACTCTGTCAAAACAAAGAAACTAGCGTCTCTGGTGTTCAAACGATGTCATTTCATGTTTCAATAGGCATAAAAGAAAACAATTTAGTTTCTAATTTAAATAGCTGTCACTATAATACTAATGAATTTAGTAGATTCCGAAATCAAATGTACACATTCAATGTTGACTGACTC
>CM065716.1:33263911-33271411 GCA_033310375.1 Conus canariensis | reverse complement strand
GGAACGGAACTGAAAAAAAAAAAAAAAACCCGCAGGAACTTTCTGTAACGTTCACTAATGGTGAGGATTAATGGAAGAGATTTTATCCACGTTAACATGAATTCTGCAAGGCCCCCCTCGCCCCTCCCCTTCTCCAACCCCCCCCCCCCGCCCTCCCATTCTCTGTCTTCGCCGCCCCCCCCCCCCCCCCCCCCCCCCCCCATCATTTCCCTCTCACACTTTCTCGTTATTTCTCTCTAAAAGCTTCGACAAACAATGATCAGCTCTTAACTTTTTTTTTCCTTCAGAATTTAGCAACAGAAGGTGAAAATAAGATGTATTGCTATGATGCATGGATAGAAAGAAGACGACAAACAAACAAAATGAAAAAGAAAGACATAAAGAAGCACACATACAATGGAACGAAAGCTTTTATGGTGATAAATGGTGATGATCAATTTTGAGAGGCAGGTGAATTGCATGAATATTGATAATTATATTACGCTGCTTTCATTTTTTTTTATAATTATGTGTTCTCTCTCTTCTCTCTCGTCTCTCTCTCTCTCTCTCTCTCTCTCTCTCTCTCTCTTCTGTCTGGTGGCTGGCTGTCTGTCTGTCTCGCTGTCTGTCTCTTTCTCTAACAGATTCTACAGATAATTTTTCGGGTGCGTCAGCATGTGTGTGTGTGTGTGTGTGTGTGTGTGTGTGTGTGTGTGTGTGTGTGTGTGTGTGTGTGTGTGTGTGTTGTGTGTGTGTGCACGTGCGTGCGCTTCAGTATAGTAATTTATCAATGTATGAATAAGTATTAAAAAAAAAAGTGATCGGCCCACAATGAGAAGAAGAAGAAGAAGAAGAAGAAGAAGAAGAAGAGAGAGAGAGAAGAGAGAGAGAGAGAGAGAGAGAGAGAGAGAGAGAGAGAGAGAGAGAGAGAGAGAGAGAGAGAGAGAGATCATTAGCTGCCGACACAGACCAAACCAATATCGCTAAAGCAAATCACGCTAGGACCCACAATGGCGGCCCCTACAACTCAATAGCCGGACAATACAGACCACAACGGACCATGGACTTCGCCTGTATGGCGCTCTCCAAGCAGATTTACGATATCCTCAATTCTCTTGGAACGAAGTGGAATTTCTAAGCTCAGATTGGTCAAATCAGATGGGATCTGGCTTAGTTTGGGTTAGATTACGCAGACTTAAGTTGAGATTTGAATTGATCTTTCAATCGACTTGGATATTCGAGTAAATCACGAAGAATGATGTCAATTAACAAATGAAGTGCCGTGTCGATGTGTTTTGATGTGAGGAATTTTTAATAGTAGAGTATAATGTGCGCTGTTTATAATAATTAAGTCGCTTTAGCACACTTTATGTCATATTCTTGATCTGTGACTCTTTCATTCTTTGACCTTGTCGCATTATTCCTAAACACTGAAGAATGAGTAGACAATTAACATATGTGTGTGTGTGTGTGTGGTAGTAGTAGTAGTAGTAGTAGTAGTAGTAGTAGTAGTAGTAGTAGTAGTAGTAGTAGTAGTAGTAGTAGTACTTCAGTTTTACGTCTGTTCACATATGTGATATTAGACGAGAAGAGAGAAGAGAGAGAGAGAAAAGAGAGAGAGAGGAGAGAGAGAGAGAAGAGAGAGGAGAGGCATTTAATGTCTGTGACTATGTAAGTGTATGCATAATGTGGTTATATAAGTACATATACATGTTCCTCTAAACATCCCTACAACATACGTGTGTGTGTGTGTGTGTGCGTGCGTGCGTGCGTGCGTGCGTGCGTGCGTGCGTGCGTGCGTGTGTCTGTGTGCATGTGCAGCCACCTTTATTTCCAGTTGGATTCATGTTCTTATTAACTCTGCCAACAGCTGGGGCTGACGGTATGAAGGCTGACGTGAATACCTGTCTGTAAGCCTGGAGAACGCTATAATTTATTGTGGCTAAGAAGCGATGAAAGAACAGTGGACATGTCCCTACTGATAAATCACCGTCTGGCAATTGATGGGGCATGTGCCGGGCTGGATGGGAGAGGGAGGAAGGAGAAGGACAGAGTCCACAGAGAGAAAGAGAGAGAGAGAGGAGAGAGAGAGAGAGAAGAGAGAGAAAGGGAGGGAGGGAAGGAGAGAGAGGGGGAAGAGAGAGAGAGAGGCAGACAGTCACAGTGAGAGAGAGAGAGACAGCCAGCCAGCCAGCCAGCCTGCCAGCCAGCCAGCCAGCCAGCCAGCCAGACAGACAGACAAAGGTAGAGAGAGGAAGAGAGAGAAGCAGACAGAGACAGAGAGATAGACAGAGAAGCAGACAAAGACAAACAGAGAGAGAGAGAGAGAGAGAGAGAGAGAGAGAGAGAGACAGACAGACAGACAGACAGACATACAGACACACACACACACAGACACACACACACACACACACACACACACACACACACACACACACACACACGGACACAACATAGAGGAGAGAGAGAGAGAGAGAGAGAGGAGAGAGAGAGAGAGAGAGAGAGAGAGAGATCATTAGCTGCTGACATGGACTAGACCAATATCGTTAAGCAAATCCAGCTAGGACTCAGAATGGCGACCCCAACGACTCAACAGCTGGACAATACAGATCAAAAGGGACCATGGACCTCGCCTGCATGGCGCACCTCAGGCAGATATTGGGTGGACATACTGGTCCTCATGTTGGCTCCTGGGAACAGATTTGATCTTTTAGGAGCTGGATGGAGGAGGACAGGTTGGAACGTAATGAGAGGGGAGGAAGTTTGGACTTGGCAAGGGGAAACATCAGGGCGGATGAAGACAGGCAGGGCAGGGGGGGGGGGGGGGGGGGGGGCCGCGAAAGAAATGTTGCACATTGAGCAGAACAGTTGAAGCGGGAAGGAGCGTGGGCGATATGTAGGAAAGGAAAGGGGACATGGGAAGGGGTTTGAAGGGTGAAGGCTCGAAATACATTGATGATGAAAAAAGTATGGTGCTACATAAACGTTACGGACGGAAAAAAATGTATGGTGAGAACAAAATCTCCTCAGCAATGACATTTCGGATTCACTATCAAGTTATCTGTCCCCTGTCCTCTCATCAGCGGGGTAAGAGCCTCTGGATTGATTCGGTGAGCTTATCAGTCAGAGAATGAGTTAAGGATTTCATTTTAATACTTTTCATTTACCGGCTTAAAACAACTTTGCAGTAAAATGTGACACATAAACAAATATATGATCATTTTGATATCACCTAGTTGATCTCATTCCTTAGTACTTAAGAACGAGTGACTCAACGCGCACACGTGTGTGTGTGTGTGTGTGTGTGTGTGTGTGTGTGTGTGTGTGTGTGTGTGGTTGTGTGTGTGCGTGCAAGCGCGCGCGCGCTCACGTGCATGTGCATGCATGCGTGTGTGCAAGTATGTGTGTGTGTGTGTGTGTGTGTGTGTGTGTGTGTGTGTGTGTGTGTGTGTGTGTGCGCGCGCGGCTTGCTTGCGCGCGTGTGTGCGTGTGTGAGTTTGTGTGTGGTGGTGGACTTCTGGATTGCTGTTACTTTTTTTGCTTTGATTGGTGTTACTTGTTTTGTACTTGTCACTCTTTTTCACGTTCTAATCCAGTGACTTTCCCACTGAAACACAGAGCATAGAAAAGGGGTCATTTTGCGCGCTGTGCTTGACTTGTGCACTCTCATCCAATCCCTCATGTTTCCCCCAGACCAGTACAGTCCTCTTCCATCCCTCATGTTTCCCCCAGACCAGTACAGTCCTCTTCCATCCCTCATGTTTCCCCCAGACCAGTACAGTCCTCTTCCATCCCTCATGTTTCCCCCGACCAGTACAGTCCTCTTCCACAGGGGACCAGACACACCAAACAAATCCTCAGTCGAGGGGTGGGGATGAAAGAGTCGGCGAGGGGGAAAAGGGTGGGGGGATGGGGTGGGGGTGGGGGTATAGCAGCCCTCGCGGTCAGAGACGGTGTTTGCTCATGGTCTCTTTATGGCCGCTCTTCAGTGCCGAATGGTGCCAGACAGATGAGATTGGTATGTTCAGTCAGTTTTTGTCATAAAAGCTATCACTTGGAACAGTGCTTACCCTGCACTGCCCGTTTCTCTTTCAGTACCCTCCTCTCTCTCACCTCCTCTCTCTCTCTCTCTCTCTCTCTCTCTCTCTCTCCTCTCTCCTCTCTCTCTCTCTCTCTCTCTCTCTCTTTTCATGGTTAGCTCGCATGGAAGTGATTTCATCCAACATGCGTTCTGCACCCCCCCCCCTCCCCCACTTCTATTCCCTTCTTCTTCCCCTACCAGTTTACCCCCTTCCCTGTTGTATCTCTCACTGTTTCTTGTTACCTCTCTCTAAAAGCTTAGGCAAACAATAATCAGCTCTTTATGTATTTCTACTTCAGAATTTTGCACACAAAAAAAAAGTAATTAAGATGTATAGCTATGATCCATGGACAGAACAAAGACGGTAACCCCAAACAAATAAACAAACAAAAAAGCAAAACAACGACATAAAGAAGCACACGGACAATGGAATCTTAGTTTTTATGATGATAAATGATCAGTTGTGTGAGGCGGGTGAATTGCAAGAACATGGATAATTATATTACGCTGTTCTCAATTTTTGGTTCACGATATTATATACTCTCTCTCTCTCTCTCTCTCTCTCTCTCTCCTCTCTCTCTCTCTCTCTCTCTCTCTCTCTCTCTCTCTTCCAGATTCTACAAATATATTTTCGCGTGTGTCCGTGCATGCGCGCTTTCACGCGCATGTGTGTGTGTGTGTGTGTGTGTGTGTGTGTGTGTGTGTGTGTGTGTGTGTGGTGTGTGTGTGTGTGTGTGTGTGTGTGTGTGTGTGTGTGTGTGTGTGTGTGTGTGTGTGTGTGTGTGTGTGTGTGTGTGTGTGTATGCACTTGCTTGGGGTTCAGTATGATAATTTGTCAATGTCTGAATATATGCATGAGTAAATATAATAATTGGCCCACACTGAAGTGAAGAGAGAGAGAAGAGAGAGAGAGAGAGAGAGAGAGAGAGAGAGAGAGAGAGAGAGAGAGAGAGAGAAAGAGAGAGCGTTAGCCGCCGATACCGACCAACTCAATATCGTTAAGCAAACCAAGCAAGGACAATGTCGGCTCCTACGACTCCAATAGCCGGACGATACAGACCACAATGGACCATGGACCTCGCGTGTATGGCGCTCCTCAGGCAGATATTGAGCGGATATACTGGTCTTCATGTTGGTCCTTGGAACAAAATTGGTTTTGCTGGAGCTGGGAGGAGGAACAGAAAGATTCGGGGACAGAATAAGCGGGGGCAGGATGATAGGTGGATGGGTTGGATGATAGGTGGATGGTTGTGTTGTGAAGACTTTGGGTCAGATTGGAAGGACAGGGCAATGTTGGAAGACAGGGGAAAGAACTTGGAAGAAAAAAAATTTCGCATACTGAGCAAAAAAGAAGCAGGGAGATACCTAGATGGAGACTGGGGGATATAAGGTAGGGGTTGAGGCTTGAAGTACATTGATGACAATGAAATGGGTTATGTCATGTATATAGTAAAAGATCGGAAAAGAAGAAATGAGAAATGGCATTATCAACAAGAGAAATAGCAACGCTCTTTTCGATCAAATGACTCTGTTTCGCTATTTCTCTACTAGCCTCTCTAAACACGCTATGGAGTTTCTTCATTGAGAGAGAGAGAGAGAGAGAGAGAGAGAAGAGAGAGAGAGAGAGAGAGAGAGAGAGAGAGAGAGAGAGAGAGGTCATGAGCTGCCGACACGGACCAGATCAATATCGTTGAGCAAACCACACTAGGACCCACAGTGGCGGCCCCTACAACTCAATAGCCGGACAATACAGACCACAATGACCACGGACCTCGCCTGTATGGCGCTCCTCAGGCAGATATTGAGCGGACATACTGGTCCTGAAGTTGGCTCCTGGGAACAGATTTGGTCTTTTAGGAGCTGGATGGAAAAGGAAAGGCCGGAATGTAATGGGAGGGGAGGAAGTGAGGACTGGGCATAGGAGACATCAGGGCGGATGAAGGCAGCAGCAGGGGGGGGGGGGGGGGGGGGGAGAGGGGCATTGGGGAAAGCAAAGTTGCATATTGAGCAGAACATCTGAAGGGTGAAGGAGGGTGGGAGATATGTAGGTAGGGAAAGGGGGGGGGGGGTATGGAAATGGGTTAGAAGCGCAAGGGCTTGAAAACGTGCGCGCGTGCGCATGTGTGTGTGTGTGTGTGTGTGTGTGTGTGTGTGTGTGTGTGTATACATGCGTGTGTGTGTGTGTGTGTGTGTGTGTGTGTGTGTGTGTGGTGCGTGCGTGCGTGCGTGCGTGCGTGTGTGTGTGTGTGTGTGTGTGTGTGTGGTGTGTGTGTGGTGTGTGTGTGTGTGTGTTGTGTGTGTGTGTGTGTAGTGTGTGTGTGTGTACTGGACTTTTGGATTGATGTTTCTTGTGTTATACTTCTCCCTATTATTTTACCTTCTAATCCGGTGGCTTTCTCATTGGAATACAGAGCATAGAAAAGGGTCATTTTCTGCAGTGTGTTTGACTTGTCCACTCTCATCCAGTCTTTCATCTTACACACAGACCAGTACAATCCTCTTCCACAGAGGACCAGACTCGCCGAACAAATCCTCAGCTGAGGGGTGGGGGTGAGGAGGTCGGGGACGGGGGTGGGGGGTGGGGGGTGGTATAGCAGCCCTCGCGGTCAGAGACGGTGTTTGCTCATGGTCTCTTTATTGCCGCTCTTCAGTGCCGCATGGTGCCAGACAGATGAGATTGGTATGTTCAGTCAGTTTTTGTCATAAAAGCTATCACTTGGAACAGTGCTTACCCTGCACTGCCCGTTTCTCTTTCAGTACCCTCCTCTCTCTCACCTCCCTTCACTCTCCCTCCCTCCCTCCCTCCTCTCCTCTCTCTCTCTCTCTCTCTCTCTCTCTCTCTCTCTCTCTCTCTCCCCTTCCTTTTTTGTATGTTTTGGCCTTTTTGAAGGTTTGGTATCTCTCTTCCTCTACCTGTCTCCATCTCTCTATCTCTGCCTCTGTTGATTTCCTTTTCCCTACACTTTCTCTCCTTCTCTGCCTCCCTCCCTCTCTCTCTGTTACTCTCTCTCTCTCTGTCCCTCTCCGATTGTCTGTCTACACGTGCGCGTGCACCCATCCTCCCTCCTGCACGTGCACGTGTCTGTGTGTGTCCAGCTTCATTTCCTGACATTCTGTCTGTCTGTGTGTCTGACTCTCTCTCTCTCTCTCTCTCTCCTCTCTCTCCTCTCTCTCTCTCTACCTCTCTCTGTCCCTCCCTCTCTCTCTCTCTTTCACTCACACTTCCTGTCAATCTGCCTGTGTGTGTGTGTGTGTGTGTGTGTGTGTGTGTGTGTGTGTGTGTGTGTGTGTGTGTGTGTGTGTGTGTGTGTGTGTGTGTAACTTCTTTCCTTGAAACTATGTCTGTGTGTCTGTCTACCTCTGCCCCTCTCTCCTCTTTCCTCTCTCTCTCTCTCTCTCTCTCTCCTCTCTCCTCTCTCTTTTCCCCTCCCCTTCCAGTC
>CM065716.1:33253911-33256411 GCA_033310375.1 Conus canariensis | reverse complement strand
AGGGGGGAAGGGACTTGAATTCTGACAAGCAAGGAGGAAGAGATGGTTATGTGGGTGGGGAAAGCGGGACTTGGGGAAGGGGGTTAGAGGTTTGAAATATACTAGTGATGAAGAAAACATAAATAGAAAAAAAGGGGGGAAAAAAGAGAAAGGAAAACAGGAAACAAACTCAGCAAATAAAACCGCCATCGCTTATTTCACGCTGGGTATAAAATAAAAGGCATTACGTTGACATCATCAGTATTTAAATCCAGAAGTTAATCTCGAAACTACAAAAAAAAGACAAAACAAACAAACAAACAAACAAACACCACGGCATTTTAGAGCAGCGGAAAAACAGCATTGAACAAATATTCAAACATACGGTTATGTAAACACGGTAAGAAGTAGTCCCCCAGAGAAAGTTTACAATTTTGTTCTGTAGACCTAATCAAGTGAGACAAACCAGTTTGACAGAGAACAAAGAGATATAGCTTTGTGCATTGTTATGAAGTCTCTGGAGTTCCTTACATACTACTAAAAAAATTTACTAATTTGTTACCTTGTTATTCCTGTTGTTACCCTTGTCTCTGCTTCTCCTGCTCTTCCTCCTCTTTAACCTCCTCCTCCTCCTGCTACTACTACTGTCCTAGGGGCATATAGATGGAAGGGAAGACGAGTAAGAGCGGGAGGTGTGTGTGTGGGAGGTAGGAGGTTGTGGTGGTGGTGATGGTTGTGGTGGTAGCGGCGCAAGTAAAACATTACCGTCAAAGGCAGTATTGTCCATGGTGTCTTTACTGTCGCCCTTCAGTGCCGAATGGCGCCAGACAGATGAGCTTGGCAAGTTCCGTCAGGTTTTGCCATGAAATTTATCACTCGGAACATCGTTCAGTCTGCCCCCCCCCCACCTCCTCTCTCTCTCTCTCTCTCTCTCTCTCTCTCCTCTCTCTCTCTCTCTCTCTCTCTCTCTCTCTCTCTCGCTGTGCGTGAGCACGCGCCCCACCTCTTTCCCGTACACTCTGTACGTGAACGAACGAACGAACGAAAGATTTTAATCGGCAAAGGCCTTGGCCCCTTCCAGTGGGGGTACAATATAACAACAACAATTCATACAGCCAGGTAACATAGCATAGCTTGACAATATCAAACTTGCATGTGAACATTATAAGTGCTCACAATGAATACGACAGCTGGTTCATTTAACTGATCATAGTTGCGCGCCTCTTGGCTTTGTATGCATAAGCTCTTCAATACTTTTTCATTTTCATTTGCCATAAGTAAAGCAGGACGAAAGAAACATGGGTTTAAAAACTTCTCGTGGAATGTATTCATATTGTAAATCCTGCAGCAGAGAAAAGAAGTAGGAAATGCAGGTAGTCTTCATTTCCGTTTTTACATAAAGGGCATAGCATGTTAATGTTTTCAGTACTTGCATATTGGTACTGACGCGCTTTGATGTTCGTAATTCCTAATTTAAATCTTGTCTGATAATTTCTACTATGCCTGTCAATATCTTGTGAGACATACATGTCACAACTAGCAGATGTCTTAAATGTTTTATAAAACGAGTGTCGCTCGCTGTTCTGGATAATTTCATGCCAATTTTGCCATCGGTTATCAACCAGTCTTCGCCGAAGTTGTTTAGAAAAACGCATTGACATTTCCCCCCTGATTCATCCAGACAAATCCAAATCCATTAGGAAACAGAAAATTCTGAACACCTGAAACGCACGACTTTTTCACATGTGATTTCAGTCCCAGCAACATGTTATGTGTTTTGATTGGAAATCTATCAGCATCTATCTGTGCACGCTTTAGTCAGTGTCTAATGCACTGCACAGATGAACTGATAAGCTAGGACAGCGGTTTGTTTTCCCATAAACACATTCATTAGGTGTCTTCATGTGAACCCCTAGAAATTTCTTAAAAGCAAAGAAATGACTTTTTTTCTACATAGTTAGCATATTCATCTAAGCCCCAGACCTCAGCACTGTACTGAGCATCCGGTTGAACCTGGGCATCGAAGAGTTTTAGAAACACTGTCAAGGAATTTTTACCCAGCAGGTATAATTTTTGTAAGATACACAATAAGGCATTTTTCGTTCTGCTTACTAGATCCTGACAAGCAACTTTAAAGCATAGACATGTAGAGAAATAGATACCAAAGGAGTTATGACAATTTACAGCAGCCATCGTCTGTCCATTAAAAATATCTTTCGCTTGCTGCCAGTTGACCTTTTTTCTGAAAATCACAATATAACTCTTTTTCATATTTACGTTTAGCTGAAGTTTAGAGGCTGCACGGCACAAACTGTTTAACTGGGTCTCGAGGCCGATTGGAGTCTCATAAGAAAACAATATGATCAGCTCCTAACAAAATAAACACTTCAATAAAAGCAGGAGAAAGTCTTCCTTTCGCTGTAATTTCTAAAGCTAATACATTTATAAACAATGGGAAAAGAAGAGGACTACAAGCATCCTCTTGTTTTACACCCTATGCACATAAAACATAGTCTTTAAG
>CM065716.1:33228911-33241411 GCA_033310375.1 Conus canariensis | reverse complement strand
ATTTTTTTTCATTGCATTCTTCATATACCAAAATGAGTAAAATATTGAAGTTCTCCATCTCCTAAAAAAACCCCTCTCCTATAAGATTGGGGGTCACATCCACCAGCTCAGAAGTGTCCTGACAGAACCAGACCGACCGACTGAGGGTGGGACCCACAGACAGGCCGACAGACAAGACGTCAAACAATTCATCGTCCGATATATGATCAGACGCTAATAAAAAATGATGAATCGATTTTGATTAGTCCGCTCCACCGAGTGGAATCATTTTCTGTCGACACCTCCGACCTTCTTCACTTCCACCAAAACTACCCGTTCCCCACACTTTCCCTGGTTAGTTGACCAGAATTGGGGTTCGCTTGTCTCTCTCGTTCCCTCACTTACCCAGCCGAATGTAACGCTGTATCTTTACACAGACAATAGAGGGTCGATTGAATGGTTCATTACTTGACTGATTGAATGAAGGATCGATGTCTCTGGGTGAGTGACTTAGTCAGAAATTGCCTAAGTAAGAGAATGAGATAGTTTGCGTACGTGCGTGCGTGCGTGCGTGCGTGCGTGCGTGCGTGCGTGCGGGTGTGTGTGTGTGTGTGTGTGTGTGTGTGTGTGTGTGTGTGTGTGTGTGTGTGCGCGCGCGCGTATGTGTGCGCGTGCATGTGTGTCTTTAAAAGCACCCTACTCTCTCTCTCTGCTTCTCTCTCTCTTTCACATTCTCTCTCTCCTCTCTCTCTCTCTCTCTCTCTTCTCTCTGTCTGTTTCGTTGTCTGTCTGTCTGTCTGTCTGTCTGTCTGTCTGTCTGTCTGTCTGTCTGTCTGTCTGTCTGTCTCTCTCTCTCTCTCTCTCTCTCTCTGTGAGTGTGTATGAGTGTGTGTATGTGTGTGTGCGTGCGCGCTTGCTTGTGTGTGTGTATGTGTGTGTGTGTGTGTGTGTGTGTGTGTGTGTGTGTGTGTGTGTGTGTGTGTGTGTGTGTGTTGGTAGAACACACAGATCAGATCCAATGACGGAAGAACAGATGATAACGACTGTTGAGGGATACAAATAAGATATGGACACACAGAAGATGAGGAGGAAGAGCAGGAGGAGGAGAAAAAGGAGGAGGAGAAGGAGCAGAAATCGGACGAGGCGGAGAAAGAGGAGGACGAGGAGGTAAAGGAGGGGGAACAGGAGGAAGCCAAGGAGGTACAGAAGGAATGAGATGAGAGATAAGAAAGATGATAAGAAGGAGGAGAAGAAGGAGGAGGAGGAGAAGAAAAGGAGAAAGCATTAAAAAATGATGATGATGATGCTGAAAAATGAGAAGTGCAAACACAAGCACGGACGCACACACACACACACACACACACACACACACACACACACACACACACACACACACACACACACACAAAACACACTGTTTTCATGACAGAACCTTGCCAACATCTAGTGTGTTTTTTTCTGATATTGTTTTCTTCTAGCAAAGGACCCGATGTGGCCTACAAGGTTAACATGAAAACGTGCTCCTCTGAGAGATGTGTATCCCAGTTAACTGTCAGGGAAACAGGGATATGAAAAGGGAGCAACATTTTCAGGTTGAGTTCCTACCCTCTCTCTCATCCCACTCATCCCCCTCACTTCAAGCTCTGCTGTCCTGCCTTACAGAGAACCAGCACCACTCCTGTGACAGACTCCTTAATCTGTGATCGACTTTGATTCAGGGGTGACTACATTTATCAACGCGTCCGGGATGAAGAACTCTCACTCATGCTCATCTAATTCCTTTTTTTTCGCCTTTGGGGTCTTGTATCTGTACGGTGTTTCCCTAACTGTCCTGTCAATTTCAGAATCATCGCAGCACTTCCCCTTTCTTTTGATGATCACAGTTTACCCTCCAACTACCAGCCTGCAGCCCGCATCCCATCTTCTCCCACTCAACAACGCCTGACAGCCACCAGAGAGGGAGCTGTTAGCTATCCTACAGAGTTGGTCTGGACAGCTTGATGATGCAGACAGGCCCAGCACGCGGCAAGGTGTTACAGACTGATCTCCTTGCCACGTCGGTAAGGTGCAGCTTGCCGGGGTTGTTGGATGATAATGGCTTGCCCTCCAGCCGTCACACACTGACAATACACACACTAATCTACCACTTGATTCGTCTACCCCTCTTTCTTTAGTCCTAACAGAGACGTTGAGGCACTTGTGAAGTCAGCTCCACATTCTTCCTTCACGTAGCCTCATTTTTTTCCTGTTGAGACCACTTCGCTCTGTTTGTCAGCTGGTGGTGTAACGGTAGCTCAACTCTCTCTCAAACACTGTATCGTATGTCTAAAACTCTGTGGAGTGCCAGGGTATTTGCTGCTGGGGACCATTGCAGTTAAGCCGCTATTCTTAAAGCAAACTGATCCAGACATACTTGTTCTTCTATATGGAACCACATCCAAGTTCATGCCAAACCATATTTTCACCGCCTAGCCAACACAAATCCATGCTACAGAGGAATCATGTTAAAAGCAGTACTACGTACAAAGTAAAATGTAATTAGAAAGGCGTGTACACCTTTGAAGTTAAGGCCTTTATGCATATATATGCATAGACACTTGAAGAAGAATTACTGTCAAGAAAGGTGTCAGAAGCTAAGAGCTAATGAAGGACACTTGGAGAATAGCTCCTGATGAAGGACACACAGAGGACAGGAGGAACTGGAGGACACGCATAAATAAGTATTACGGAATGACCAGGAGAAGCTAGGAGGCAATGAATGGCATACAGAAGAGGTAATAAAGGATATATAGGCAGTAAGTACTACAGAAAGACACGCAGATGAAACAACAAATGAACGACACAGGGACGATAAGTACTACTGACGGACGTTTAGAAAATATGAGGTACTGATAGACACACAGATTTAGAGGTAATGAAGAACACAGAGAAAACATGAGGTAATGAAGTACATGCAGAAGACTAATAAAGAACATAACGTTATGATAAAGGACAGATAGTAAATAGAAGGTAATAAAGACACAATGAGAGACGTGCAGAAGATGAGAGGCAATAGGGCTGATGAGAACATACAGAAGGTAGGAAATAACCAAGAACATACTGAATATATGAAGTAATGAAGGACACATAAAAGACAAAGTAATGAAGAACACACAGAAGGTAGGGACTAGTGAAAGACATGCAACAGATTCAGAAAGACACACAGAGAATATCTGAAAATGAAGTGCAGTTAGAAGTGCCAGTGAATGACTCAGAGAACATAACAGGGTTCAGAGGGTGAAGAATTCCAAAGTAAAGTGGAGCAGGGAAGGGCATTCTCTGCCATACAGAACAAAGTAAGGTGTAAACAGGGCAAATGAATTGTGAAACAGGACTAGTCAAAACGATCATAGGTAGACATCACAAGTGGAATAACTCACGACGTGGATGAAAATAAATTGAGGCTGTTCCTTTGTCTCCTAGACCTTTCTCTCAGCGTGTGACAGGCTACGATCAAGCTAATATCCCTCAACACTATTGACAATCTGCATCAGGCGGGAGAGAGGGAGCAGTCTGTACCACCTTATTCCGGTGTGGGCCAGTCAGAATCAGTAGGCGGCCTGGGACCTCTCGGAGTACTGATTAACAGTTCAATCAGGCGCGTTTTCTTAACTGGTTTCAGACATAGAGTGGAAGGACAAAGAGCAGAGAGAAGAATAGAGCTGATGATCAAAGAGAAAGGGGCATGCCAGGTTTCTGCTGATTGGTAAGGGGATGGGAAAGGGAAATGGGGCGTGTGTGTGTGTGTGTGTGTGCGTGTGTGTTGTGTGTGTTTGTGTGTTGTGTGTGTGTGTGTGTGGGTGTGTGTGTGTGTGTGTGGGACGGAGAGAGATCATACCAATCTGAATAGGAACTGGAGGACAGGAGATAGGGAGCCTGTCTACCCTAAAACGTTGATTTATGTACGCACTCCTGGATCAAGTACATGACAGAGTGATAAGAGTGACATGAAAGAAGTTTTCCATCGAATGTTGTGGGTCAGGACAGGACTGAGACGTGTCAGAAGGGGCCTGTTCTGAAGTCTTCATCTCTGTCTGTTTTCAATGACACAAAAGTGATGAGCGAAATCAAGTTGATAGGTTTTGTAATGAAATGCAGTCAAGTGTAGTGAATTCCTGTTTTGTATGAAGTGGATGGACCATCATCATCAAGACTATTAGCATATTCATGCACATCATCACCGTAAATGTGATTATCATTTTCTTTTATTTGTATGCAGATGACTGACAAGGAGAAGAAGAAGAAGAAGAAGAAGAAGAAGAAGAAGAAGAAGAAGAAGAAAAAGAAAAAGAAGAAGAAGAAGAAGAAGAAGAAGAAGAAGAAGAAGAAGAACAACAACAACAACAACAACAACAACAAAAACAACAACTACAACAAGAAGAGCAAGATCAATAACAAGAAGAAGAAGACACAGGAGGACACGGAGGAAAAGGAAGGACAAGGAGTAGGAAGAGGACGACAAAGCGGAAGAGGACGATGACGACGACATTGAGGATGGTGATAAGCAGGAGGATAAAAAAGAAAGGAGGAGGAGAAAGAGAATGAGGAAAATGGAAAGGAGAAGGAAAAAGAAGAAAAATGTGAGAAAGAAGAAAGAGGAGAAGGAGGAGAAGAACGAGGAGAAGACGAAGAAATTACAAAATATGATTAAAAAGAGGAATTGACAGCCGTATGTCTTTAGACACATTTAGTACAGTGTGATGCAGACTGATTTATCGCCTAATGTTCTTTTAAGGATAAAATTCAGCCTAGACAACAGAAAATGGAACGAGACACCATTTCAGGTGACGTTTAGGTGTCTGCTCCGAAGATCATCATCCAGACAGTAAGAGTGACAAAAGTGGTGTTCGCGTGTCTGTGTGTGCTTGAGAGATGCCGATACAGATAATTTTTCCTTGCTGAGGTACTCGTTCAGACACCCAACGACTGTTGTAACAACCAATTCAGCTGACGTTTATGGGTCTGTTCCGTGCATGATAATGGGTGTGTTTGTACGGAACATGACTGGATATCTTAGTGTTCGCATCAGACGAGCGTTGAATGAATGTCTGCAGGGAAAGGTGAAAAGGTGCGGATTGGCGTGTGTGTTTGTATAAGAAGAACTGGTTCTGTGAATGTATCAGAAATTTGGATATACGAATGCTGGATGAGAAGGTGTAGATATGTGTGTTTGTATGAAATCATGTAGATGTTATGGCGTTTGAATGGAGTGTAGATGAAAGAACTTTTGAAAAAGACTTGGGTAAGCAATACGATAGAACCACACTCATCAAGATGTCAATGAAGAAAAACTCTCCTACGGTTCTCCTCCAATTCGCCCTTTTTCCCGTCGTCCCTGTCTTCTTCTATCTGTCTTTTCTGTAGCAGCGTTATTACAGCACACACCACTTCCTTTAATAATCACAGATTACTTTCTGATTACAAACATGCAGCCCCCATTCTCCCTCCTCCATTCTTCGTTCAATACTCTCCAGAAGGACAGCTGTCAACAAACCCACTGAGTGCGTGTAGGCAACTCGGTGATTAAGACTGGTCCAGCCCATGACAAGTTACACAGACGGGTCTCCTTGGCGCCATACGGTAGAGCAGAATGCAGGCTTGTTGGGTGATATTACCTTGCCCTCAGGCCTTCACACATTGACATACAAATATTCCTGCACGGCTTGATTCTTCTTCTTTCCTTCTCCAAGAAAAAACATGAGGCACATATGAAGTCATCCCCATAGCCGTCTTTCAACCAGCTCCATTTTTCCTGAGGCCCCTCTACATTCCATTCATTAGCTGGTGGTGTGGAATAGCTCAGCCCATTCTCTGTCACTGTAACGCGTGAGCATCACGCGACAGAGGATCTGCAGCTGCACACCATTTCAAACCAATCGCTCTTCATAAAGCCAATGTATCAAGTCATATCTTCTCTCCATAAATAGACCATAATTAAAATACACACGTCCAAGTTCACACAAGACACTGTTCTTTATAGCTTAGCCAACATAAACCATGTTAGGGCAGAATGAACACTACCTACAGTCAATACTACCTATATGCTGAACTCTTTCTAGAAAGGTATCTGTGGGTCTGAATGAAAGATTGTTCTGCATATGCATAGAAACATATGAAAGAAACATTCTCTTCTGTCATAGCTGAGCATTAATGAAGGATACCCAGAAGATAGTTACTAACAAAGGGCGCACACAAGATAGGAGGTAATGAACATATAGAAGAGAAGTACTAATGCAGATTACACAGAAGACAGGAGGTACTGACGTTATACACACAGAAGTGCTGATTAAGTTCACATGTAAGGTAAGAGATAATGAAGTAAGCACAGAACTTAATAGAAAAAGATGGACACACAGAAGATAACTAACGAAAGACACACAGAAAGTAAAATGTGATGAAAGAGGTACAAAAATAGAAGTTAATAAAAGACACACAGAACAGACACACAACGACCAATGATTAATTAAGGACACTATAAAAGGATGAAGAATTCCTTATCATACTGGGCCATTTATGAAAAGAATGTGATATGCAAACAGACCATCTGAAAATATCAAGCCAGATTTACTCTGTGGAAGAAACTCTCTCTCATAGGTTAACCCAAGAGCCGAGTAAATTAGGTGGATGTCTTCCGCACTGTTTGTTGTAGTTTGAGGCAGTTGCTCTTCGCCCCTCCGACCTTTCTGTCAGCTCATAATGGCCCAAGGCCAAGCTAATATTACTGAACAACGCAGACAGTCTCCATCACGTCAGGGGCAAGAGACCAATCTGTGTGACCCTGTCCCGATGTGGGCCAGTCAGAATCATTAGTGGGCGCAGGACCTCTTAGTGTATTGATTACCAGTTCCATCTGGCGCTTTTTCTTAATTGGCTTCAGTGGAAGGGGAACGGGCAGACAGAAGGGTAGAGGTGATGATCACAAAGAAAGGGGAATACCAGGTTTCTGCAGATCGCTAAGGGGGTGGAAAGGGGAAATGGGCATTTATGGTGAGTGTTTGGAGGGAGAAAGTAGATTATAAAAAATTATAGGAACTGGAAGACACCAGACAGGGAGCTCGTTTCTGCTAAAGAGTTGCAGGCACTCCTGGGCCAAGTAGGTGACTGATAAGTGATTGATAGACATGAACGAGGTTTCCATCTAGATTCTGTAAGCGAAGGGAGGGGTGAAAGGGACTCCATCTAAAGTGGTCGTCTCTGTTGGGCAAAGATAAAGGAAATAGATTGACAGGTTTTGACTTGGATGTGGTAATCTAATACTGTCAGGTGTGAGTCAGAATGGAATCTTGTTTTGTATAAAGTGATAGACGTCTACCTGTAGCCAGTTCTTCATCATTGACTATTATTGACAACATTATCAAACACATGAACATCATCACCGTTAATTTAATCATCATTTTCTTCTTTTATATATATAAGCTTTTGAGAAGAAGAAGAAGAAGAAGAAGAAGAAGAAGAAAGAAGAAGAAGAGGAATGGGAGGAGGATGAAAAAGGAAAAGAGGAAGAAACAGAAGGAAGGTGATGAAGAAAAACAACAGAAGAAGGAGTATGACGAAAACAGTGGTGATATGGAGGAGAGGAGAGGAGGAAGAAGAGGAGAAAGAGGATGATGAAGAAAAAGGGAAAAAAAGAAACGAGAGAGAGAAGAGAGGAGAGAAAGAGGAGGAGAGAGAGGAGGAGGAGGAGGAGGAGGAGGGGGAATAAAAAGAAGGATGAGGAAGAGGAGGAGGAGAAGGAGAACAAAGAGAAAAAGAAGAAAAATGAAAAATCAGATACAAATGACAACAGTATGTCTTTAGATATGTTTTAAGAGTAAATTGGAATTAAGCCTAGAAACCAGAAAACTGTAGGAGACACAATTTTGGTGACGTATAGGTGTCTGTCCCGAGGATCACAGCCTGAAGAGTGACAAGAATGGTATTCGTGTGTCTTTCTGCGCTTGAGAGATGCTAATACAGATAGTTTGTTATTGCTGAAGTACCTGTTAAGACACCCTGTGGCTATTGTAACAACCATTTACGCAGACGTTTATGGGTCTATTTCGTGTATGATAATGGGTCTGTTTGTACGGACAATATCTGGGTATGTTAGTGTTCGCATCAAATGAGCGGGTGAATGAGTGTCTGCTGGGAAAGATTGAAAGGTGCAGTTAGACGTGTTTGTATGGAAGTTCTGGTTCTGTGAATAAATCAGAACATGGGCTTATGAGTCTTGGATGAGAGGGTTTAGATATGTGTGTTTGTATGAAATGATATAGACGTTAGAGTGTTTGATTAGTTGTTATCATTTCCTTCTCATTCTATTCTGGTAAAGAAGTCATAGACGTAGAACAGAGAAGCAGAAGAAGACGGAGAAGAAGAAGAGGAGGAGGAGGAGGAGGAGGAGGAGGAGCAACAGGAGGAGGAGGAGGAGAAGAAGAAGAAGAAGAAGAAGAAGAAGAAGAAGAAGAAGAAGAAGAAGAGAAGAAGAAGGAGAAGCAGAAGAAAAGAAGAAGAAGAAGAAGAAGAAGAAGAAGAAGAAGAAGAAGAAGAAGAAGAAGCGCAGGTAGTATAGGAGGGGGAGAAGGAGTAAAATGAGGAAGAGGAAGAAATAGGACGAAGAAGGGGAGGAAGAGTAGAAGAAGGACGATGACGATGTCAACAAGGATGGGGACGAGGAGGAAGAAGGGGGGAAAAGGAAGCAGGAGGAGGGGAAGGAGGAAGAAGAGAAAGAAAAACAAGAAAAATGCGAAGAAGACACGGAAAAACAAGAAGGATGAAGAGGACAAGGAGAAGGAAGAGAAGGAGGGGAGAAGGAGAGGAGGAGAAGAAGGGCAAAAAAAATGGCATGAAAAAGAAAAAGAAAATGAACTAACTGCAGTGTGTCTCCACGCACTTTTAGGAGAGTGTTATGCAGACCAGTTTATGTCTTTTTTGGGATACAGTCAAGCCTAGACAACAGCAAACTGCAAAATACACCGTTCAGGTGACGTGTAGGTGTCTGTTCCGAAGATCACCATCCAGACAGTAAGAGTGACAATAGTGATATTAGCGTCTTTGTGCGCTTGAGAGATACCGATACAGATACTTCTTCGTTCAGACAGCCAGCGACTGTTGTGACAACCAATTCAGCTGACGTTTATGGGTCTGTTCCGTGCACGATGATGGGTGTGTTCGAACGGGAAATATCTGGATCTCTCAGTGTTCGTATTAGGAGTGGATGAGTAAGTATCTGCAGAGAAATGTGTGGATACACGTATCTGTATGAGAAGAATTGGATATGTGAATTTATCAGGAAATTGTAAATGAGAACTGGATGAGAAGGTGTAGATATGTGTGTTTGTAGGAAATGATATAGATGTTAGATCATTTGAATAAAGTGCAGATATAACAGATTTTTGCAAACGGTTTAGTTATGCACGTGTCTGTATGAAAAGGTCTAGGTAATGTGAGTGGATGGGATAAGTATTATGGGTACGTGAGTGCTTAGCTGGGGTGAAGACTATGTGAGTGCTTGAATGAAAAGATGTGGATGTATGAGTATCTATATGAGAAGTGAGGATAATGTGTGTTTTAATAAGAAAGCATGGATTTTTTTTTTAGACTTTTACGAGAATGAGTGGATTTATGATTGCTATTATGAAAATGTGAAAATGTGTAGAAAGTATGAGAGTTTGGGATGTTCATCCAAAAGACACAAATGGATTAGGCATAGGAGGGAGCAGGGTTATTGTGGGACACACACAAACGTAATACACATGAGTAGACAACACAGACACAGACACACACAGACACACAACACACACACACACACACACACACACACACACACACACACACACACACACACACACACACACACACACCACGTACGCATGCACTTTCGCACTCATGCGTGCATATAGATACGATAAGTTGAAAGGGCAGTATTATGAATTAAGTGTCGTAGCAAAACACGCATGGGAACTGCGCCACATTTTTGGCAAAATAAAACAAGAATAGACAAACAGCAATTTCACAACATGCCAAATCAAACAGTGACTACTAATTACGAGCAAATTCTTCATATTTGATGACTGATAATTTCTAAACAATCAGGCACAACAACAAAACAGTAAGCCTGTCTATTGCCTTATATATGGCACTACTACATTAACCTTTGTTCAGAGAGTTGGATATGCGGCAAACAGTCTAATGTGGCTGGGCAAACAGTAAATCTGAAGAGGCCTCATAACGTCTGAACAACTACATTCTTGGCTTTTTAGTGAACAACTTGACATATGGGAACTAACACTGTTAGACAATTATTCCAACTCCTCACACTGATGTCTTCGTCTGATTGTCACACTCTCACTTCCTTGACACATTGCACGGCTCTTGGCAGTGCTGACGGCACCAGATTGAGATTGCCAGGCTTCCTCCCAGACCTTCCTGTCAACGTGTGACTGCCCGAGGTCAAGCTAGTATCACTTAACAACTCCGTCAATCTGTATCGAGCAGTGGCAGCGAGGAGACCAGACTGTATTATCTTGTCGTGGGCTGGGCCTGTCAGGATCGTCAAGCTGCCTAGACTCACTCAGTGAATTAGATAACATTTCCAGCTGGCGCTTCCCTTAACAGGCTTCAGACAGAGGGTAAAAGGAACGAGGGCTGACAAAGGGGGTAGAGGTGATGATCAGTAGCAGAGGTAGATAGATAGATAGTGAGAGAGAGAGAGAGAGAGAGAGAGAGAGAGAGAGAGAGAGAGAGAGAGAGAGAGAGAGAGAGAGAAAGAGAGAGAGATATTCTATGACTTTTCAATCACTTTGTTTAATTCATCCAGCGTTGGTGGCTTGTCACTGAACTTTTTTGTCTAGGACTGCAACCCAGCACTTACCCCTGGATTTCAAGTGGATTTTCACTGGGAGGTTCGTTATACATTTTCCAAACAAAAAATACACAGAAGATGAGAACTACTGACGAACACTCAAGATTTAAGTGCTAATGAAGGTGACATAGTAAATAAGCACTAAAAATTGACACTTTGAAAACAAAAGTTATTGAGCACACACGGAGAATGAGTATTGTTGTAGAGAAAAACACAAGATAAGAGCTAAATTACACAGACAGATATTCAGTACTAATATGGGATACATAAAGATATAAATTAATCAGGGGAGAAAGAAGAAGAAGAAGAAGAAGAAGAAGAAGAAAAGAAGAAGAAGAAGATATTCCAGAGAAGGAGCTGTTACCTTATCTACTGAGTTGGTCTGGACAGCTTGATAATTAAGACTGGACTGGTCTGTGACAAGGTGATGAAGACTTGTCTCCTTGCCATCCTACGATCTAGCAAACTGCTAGGTTGTTGGGTGATGTTAGTGTTGGCGCGTCAAACGCTGACAATACACTCTCCTTTAAGACTGGATTCTTCTTCTTCTCCTTCTCCAAGAGTGACAATGAAGCACCTGTGTAGTCAAACCTACAGACCTCTTCCACCCAGCCCCGTTTCCCCTGATAAGGTCTCTTCATCCCTATCATTAGCTGAAGGTCTAACATTAGCTCAGCCCATTCTCTGACACTGCAAAGAGTGAGGAGAACGCTACGCCGTGCCAGCGGATTGCTGCTGGAGACCATGGCAAGCCAACCACTCTTCTTCAGCCAAACTGATTCAGACATATTTCCCCTCTGTATGGAGCCATTGAATTAAACGATGTACGTCCAAGTTCACGCCAGATAATATTTTCATAGCCTAGCCAACTCAAACCATTGTAAGGCTACATCAGTTCTACCTAAAACCAGCACAATCTACCAATTAAAATCTTTCGAGAAAGGCGTCATCAGATTTGAATTAAAGACCCGTCTGCGTGTGACTAGAAACACACGCAGGGAAATACTTTATTATGTCATAGCCAAGCGCTAATCAAGGACTGAAGGATGACTGGTAAAGGACACACAGAAGACAGGAGAGTGCAGAACATGCGGAGGAAAGGTACTAGTGACGGACACACAGACGTTAGGAGATACTGACGTGCACACAGAAGTGCTGATGAAGGAAGATAAGAGGTAATGAAGAACACACAGAAAATAAGAGGTAGTAATGGACACAGAG
This sequence comes from Conus canariensis, assembly GCA_033310375.1. Classification (NCBI taxonomy): domain Eukaryota; kingdom Metazoa; phylum Mollusca; class Gastropoda; order Neogastropoda; family Conidae; genus Conus; species Conus canariensis. The sequence goes on along the minus strand of CM065716.1, from coordinate 33,229,329 downwards.
AAGATGACAGGTAATGCAAGACACACAGACAATAAGAGGACACACGGAAGACAGAAACTAATGAAAGCACACAGACAATAAGAGGACACACGGAAGACAGAAACTAATGAAAGACACACAGACAATAAGAGGACACACGGAAGACAGAAACTAATGAAGAAAGACACACACGACAATAAGAGGACACACGGAAGACAGAAACTAATGAAAGACACACAGACAATAAGAGGACACACGGAAGAAGAAACTAATGAAAGACACACGACAATAAGAGGACACACGGAAGACAGAAACTAATGAAAGACACACAGACAATAAGAGGACACACGGAAGACAGAAACTATAAGAATAAAGACACACAACAGAACAATACAGAGGACACACGGAAGACAGAAACTAATGGAAAAGGGCACACGGA
>CM065716.1:33213911-33218911 GCA_033310375.1 Conus canariensis | reverse complement strand
AAGCTGTGTGTTCCTTCACTCCCAGTCTGCAACATTCAGTCCATCAGGAAAGATTGTTCGCAATTTGTAGCACCAGTACTTTTCTCTTCGTTTGCGGCAGGTTTCATCTGTTTTTCGGATCTGTTCGATAGCAGTGCATGTCAGGTGTTCAATCGTGTGTTCAGGACTGTTGAAATGTCTTGCTACTAGTGTTTGGTTTTTGGTGTTGATGTCTGATCTGTGCTTGTAAAATCTCTGCTGTAAAGTTTTGCCAGTTTCCCCTACATACTGCATATTATGACATTTAAGACAGTCAATGAGGTAAATCATGTTTGATGACTGGCAAGTGAGATAATCATTGATAGTGAACTGCAGTTTGGTACGAACACTTGTAAAGGTGGATGTCTGTAGGAGATGATTTTTACATATAATGCATTTTCTGCCTGTTTTACAATGAAAACTGCCATGTGAGGCCTGACCTGACTGGTGCTGGGTAGGGGGATCTTGGAGGGCATCAGCAGACGTTTGAGGTTGACACAGTTCCTTTCTCCCACCACAGGTGGTGCAGGGGACGCCGCTAACATTCGCCTGCTGGTGTGTAGGGTGGGCATGGCTTGTTTCAACCACTTGGCCAGTGGTGGGTTGGCAGGGTTGTGGGTTACTATGTATGGGGTTCTCTTCCCTGTGGCACCATGCTGTTTGTAACTGAGCGTTTCTTCACGTGCAATGGATGACACTTTGGCAATGGATGCCTCCACCAAGGCTTTGGGATACCTTCTTCTTGCCAGCCTATCAGCCAGTTCGTGGCATCTTTGACGAAATGTTGTTGCTGTTGAACAGATACGCCTGATGCGAAGGGCTTGACTGTAGGGAATGCTCCGCACACAGTGACGAGGGTGGCATGAGTTGAAGGGTAACGTCATATGTGCATCTGTGTCCTTGATGTAGAGGTCCGTGCTGATGTGCCCATCCTGGATGGAGAGGTTGACATCTAGAAAGGGAATGTTGACTGTACCATAATTTGCTGTGAACTTAATGGTGCGGTGTTGAGAATTCAGCCACTGAATGAAATCTTGCAGCTGCTGTTCACCATGTAGCCAGAGGAGGGCAATGTCATCTATAAAGCGACGCCACAGTTTTGGATCCAAGACCCATGGTGATGTTGTCAGCAACCGTTGCTCCAACCAGGCCATGAAAACATTGGCGATAGAAGGTGCCATGGGTGTCCCCATAGCAGTGCCCATGGTTTGCTTGTAGATTCTTTCATTAAATGTGAAGACGTTGTTGGTCAGGATGTGGTTCACAATGTCGGTGAGGACAGAAAGCGGTGGTAAACTGCTGTCTGGCTGCTGTATGGGTTTTACAGTTTCTCTTAGGGATGTATGGACCTCCTCATGTGGGATGTTGGAATACAGTCCCACCACATCCACGGTGACTAGTAGTGCCTCAGGTGGGAGAGGTTCGTATGCTGCCTTCCATTGTTCCACGACTTGTAAAAAATGTGTAGTATCTTTCAGGTAAGAAGGCAGGGCTTGTACCATTGGCTGTAGCCAGTAATCTACCAGTTTGGATAGCTTTTCCGTTGGGCCCCCTATGCCTGACACGATAGGTCTTCCTGGTGGTATATCTGCATTTTTATGGATCTTTGGTAGATGGTAAAAATAAGGTGTATTCACCTCAGCCTCTTCTGTCTTTCCCCATCTGTAGCAGTTTCTACTGATAACTTCCATGTCATGTAGTTTGTCCATGAAAGAGTTGGATTTTTTAGCAATGTCTACTGTAGGGTCAAACGGGAGCTTGGCATAATTGGTTGTGTTGCTCAGTTGTCGTTCTGCTTCTGAAACATACTGTTCAAATCTTTGGACGACAATGGCGCCGCCTTTGTCTGCTGGCGAGATTCTAATTTTTTTGTCTAGTACCATCTGTCTTAAAGCTTTAATTGCTTTCCGTTGATTCTGACTCAAGTTCCTGTTATGCACTGGTGCAGGAATATGAGCTCTGGTTTGGGACTCCATCGTGGCACAGTAGGCATCTAGTGCTGAGTCTCGCCCTACAGGGGGACTCCAGCCTGTCTTTTTGTAGAATCTGCCTTGTGATGGCATTTGGTTGGGGACATCCTCGTCATACCAGAACTCTCTGAGTCTTAGTCGCCTGTTTCCCTCTCGGATGTCTTCCATCAATTGCATCTCATCGTAACTGCCAGGAGTTGGACAGAATTTTGGGCCCAGTGAGAGAACATACAGTTGATCCTTGGTAAGAGAAAACTCCTGAGAGGTTCACCACTTGACGTGGGCTTGGTTCTGCTGCTGGTGGGCGGCGGAACCTACGGTTCCGTCCATGTCCATGTCTGGGGATTGAGGATGAAGATGGTAAAGTACTGGTGTCATGTACACGGGATCGACTGTTTCCATTGCTATCACAGGGTTCCTGTATGATTGAGTGGGGAGTATTGTCTCCTGGCTCTGGTTCTGATTCAAAGTCCAAGTGTTGCTGTTGACTTGCCTGTAACAAACGAAACTTCCTCTTCTTTGTTGACTGGAGTGAAAACCACAGTTTGTTTGCTTTAGTTCTCCAATTTGCGATCAGAGAATGATAATCTGCTTGGTTGAGCACCATTTCATCTCTCAAAATAGATTTAAGTTTCATCAATTGTTGTCGCATATCTATGGTTGAATGTAGATAATAGTTGCAGCACAACTGAAGAATGGATTTCTGTGCTTTGTCCATTGTGTTTTGTATCTGTTGCCGCAGTTTTTCACTCTTTGGAAGTGCTGTGAAGGCAAACTTCAGGCGCATTCCTTTAGGGCACAGACTAGACTTGTTACATGCTGTGAGAAAGTTGTGATGCGACTTGAATCTAGTAAGTTTCATTGTCAGTGAGTGGCCGGTTCTGATCTCCCTCTGGGGGGTCGAGTAGCCAGATCCATGGAAGGATGCTGCCATAACTGCATGAAAAAGAAAGAAAGGAAAGAAGAAGACAACAGAAAGGAAAGAAGAAGACAACAGAAAGGAAAGAAGAAGACAACAGAAAGGAAAGAAGAAGACAACAGAAAGGAAAGAAGAAGACAACAGCTGAAACAAAACCGGAAGAGAACAAAACAAAAACAAGCAAGTCCATTACCTCAGCCGCACTGAAGTCAGGAACACATTCAGCATTCGTTCAGCCCCCAGAGTTCTTTGACACTCGCTACAGAGAAACGTGGTGTTCTGTTTCAGCATTCGTTCAGCCCCCAGAGTTCTTTGACACTCGCTACAGAGAAACGTGGTGTTCTGTTTCAGCATTCGTTCAGCCCCCAGAGTTCTTTGACACTCGCTACAGAGAAACGTGGTGTTCTGTTTCAGCATTCGTTCAGCCCCCAGAGTTCTTTGACACTCGCTACAGAGAAACGTGGTGTTCTGTTTCAGCATTCGTTCAGCCCCCAGAGTTCTTTGACACTCGCTACAGAGAAACGTGGTGTTCTGTTTCAGCATTCGTTCAGCCCCCAGAGTTCTTTGACACTCGCTACAGAGAAACGTGGTGTTCTGTTTCAGCATTCGTTCAGCCCCAGAGTAGTTCTTTGACACTCGCTACAGAGAAACGTGGTGTTCTGTTTCAGCATTCGTTCGGGGGGAAAAAAGAGAAACGTGGTGTTCGTTTCAGCATTCGTTACCCCCAGAGTTCTTTGACACTCGCTACAGAGAACGTGGTGTTCTGTTTCAGCATTCGTTCAGCCCCAGAGTTTTGACACTCGCTACAGAGAAACGTGGTGTTCTGTTTCAGCATTCGTTCAGCCCCAGAGTTCTTTGACACTCGCTACAGAGAAACGTGGTGTTCGTTTCAGCATTCGTCAGCCCCCAGAGTTCTTTGACACTCGCTACAGAGAAACGTGGTGTTCTGTTTCAGCATTCGTTCAGCCCCCAGAGTTCTTTGACACTCGCTACAGAGAAACGTGGGTTCTGTTTCAGCATTCGTTCAGCCCCCAGAGTTCTTGACACTCGCTACAGAGAAACGTGGTGTTCTGTTTCAGCATTCGTTCAGCCCCAGAGTTCTTGACACTCGCTACAGAGAAACGTGGTGTTCTGTTTCAGCATTCGTTCACCCCCAGAGTTTTTGACACTCGCTACAGAGAAACGTGGTGTTCTGTTTCAGCATTCGTTCAGCCCCAGATTTTTGACACTCGCTACAGAGAAACGTGGTGTTCTGTTTCAGCATTCGTTCAGCCCCCAGAGTTTTTGACACTCGCTACAGAGAAACGTGGTGTTCTGTTTCAGCATTCGTTCAGCCCCCAGAGTTGTTGACACTCGCTACAGAGAAACGTGGTGTTCTGTTTCAGCATTCGTTCAGCCCCAGAGTTCTTTGACACTCGCTACAGAGAAACGTGGTGTTCTGTTTCAGCATTCGTTCACCCCAGAGTTCTTTGACACTCGCTACAGAGAAACGTGGTGTTCTGTTTCAGCATTCGTTCAGCCCCCAGAGTTCTTTGACACTCGCTACAGAGAAACGTGGTGTTCTGTTTCAGCATTCGTTCAGCCCCCAGAGTTTTTGACACTCGCTACAGAGAAACGTGGTGTTCTGTTTCAGCATTCGTTCAGCCCCCAGAGTTCTTTGACACTCGCTACAGAGAAACGTGGTGTTCTGTTTCAGCATTCGTTCAGCCCCCAGAGTTCTTTGACACTCGCTACAGAGAACGTGGTGTTCTGTTTCAGCATTCGTTCAGCCCCCAGAGTTCTTTGACACTCGCTACAGAGAAACGTGGTGTTCTGTTTCAGCATTCGTTCAGCCCCCAGAGTTCTTTGACACTCGCTACAGAGAAACGTGGTGTTCTGTTTCAGCATTCGTTCAGCCCCCAGAGTTCTTTGACACTCGCTACAGAGAAACGTGGTGTTCTGTTTCAGCATTCGTTCAGCCCCCAGAGTTCTTTGACACTCGCTACAGAGAAACGTGGTGTTCTGTTTCAGCATTCGTTCAGCCCCCAGAGTTCTTTGACACTCGCTACAGAGAAACGTGGTGTTCTGTTCAGCATTCGTTCAGCCCCAGAGTT
>CM065716.1:33198911-33206411 GCA_033310375.1 Conus canariensis | reverse complement strand
TTATTGTTTATTGTTTAATCGTGTTTTGGATTCTGGTATTATACCAGAAGATTGGGTGACAGGGTTAATTGTACCACTCTATAAAGGCAAAGGAGATCAACAAGACTGCAATAACTACAGAGGGATAACACTGTTGAGTTGTGTAGGCAAATTATTCACGTCAATTCTAAATAGCAGACTTACTTATTTTGTTGAAATAAATGGACTTATTTCAGAAAACCAAGCAGGTTTTAGACACATGCATTCAACGCTTGACCATGCTTTTGTTCTTAAATCATTGATTGACATGTTTGCGATCAACAATGGAAAATTATACTGTGCTTTTATTGATTACAGAAAGGCATTTGATTCTATTTGGAGGCATGCTTTATGGCACAAACTGATGAGTCAAGGCATATCTGGGAAAATACTGCACGTTGTAATCAATATGTATGATCAAATAAAATCGTGCATTTTTCTAAATGGTCAAAAATCAGAGTTCTTTGGCAGTTTTAGGGGAGTTCGTCAAGGAGAAAACCTTTCACCCTTATTGTTTTCATTATTTTTGAATGATCTACAACAGTTCCTTATTGACAATAACTGTTCTACTTTAGAATATGATTTAACGCAAGAGTTGAAACTTGAACAGTTTATTAAATTGCTTGTATTGTTATATGCTGATGATACAATTTTATTGGCAAATTCTAAATCAGCTTTGCAAAAAGAACTTAATGCCTTACATATATATTGCACGCAATGGCAGTTAGAAGTAAATCCAAAGAAAACAAAAATAGTTGTCTTTCATGGTCGAAATAGTATGCGTGAAATTTTTTTCTTTGGGAATGAAAAAATAGAGGTTCTTAATTCAATGAAATACTTAGGCATCGAGTTCAGCAGAACAGGTTCTTTTTACAAAGCAAAAAAATGTGCTTATAATCAGGCTCTCAAGGCAATGTTTTCATTATTACAAACTGCAAGAAAACAGAAATTGCCAATTGATGTTTGCATACAATTATTTTATTCCATAGTTGTACCTGTGTTGTTGTATGGTTGTGAAATTTGGGGTTATGAAAATGTTGATATATTAGAAAAGTTACAGTTACGTTTTTTAAAGTATCTATTTAGATTAAATAAAACTACAATGACTTCAATGATTTATGGTGAAACCGGAATCTATCCTTTATCTGTACTGATTAAAGTGAGAATGATAAGGTTCTGGGCTAACTTAGTTGTTCCTGATTCTAAGAAGTATTCAAACAAAGTATATAATATCTTACATGAACTATATACAAAAGGAATTTTCGTTTCACCATGGCTTAGTTATGTTAAAAGCATTTTATTTGAAACTGGTTTTGATTGTGTTTGGGAATCTCATTCATTCACAAACAGAAGTAACTTATGTAAGTGTGTTAAAAAGGAGTTGCAAAATAATTATGCTCGTGATTGGCGCAGTTCTCTTGAAAACAGCAACAAGTGTGTATTCTATAAAAGTGTAAAGACTGTCTTTGGAAAAGAACATTATATTTCTACCTTACCAGATATTTATGTTATATCTTTATTTAAATTTAGATGTAGTAACCATAAATTGCAAATTGAAATTGGAAGACACCATAATGTTCCAAGAGAATTGCGTATTTGTCGTAACTGTGAAATGGGTGAAATTGGAGATGAATTTCATTGCATCATGGAATGTCCAAAATATAATGAACTTCGTGAAAAATTCATCCCTAAAAAATATCTAAAACCAAAGTCTGTTTTCAACTTTTGTAATTTATTTCAAAAAGGAAGACGCATTTGTTTGAATATTAGTAAGTTTCTAAAAAATGGGAAGATTGTTTAATGAGATCATTACAGTTCACCAGAATTCAGCATTTCGCAACTATGTTCACACATTGTTCTGAGTGAGTTTCGTATTTCTCTTTGTTACATTTGTATCCTCCATGCCCCAACAGGGGTCAAAGGATTAAATCTGAATTGAATTGAATTGAATTGAATTGTGTGTGTGTGTGTGTGTGTGTGTGTTGTGTGTGTGTGTGTGTGTGTGTGCGCGCGCGCGCGCGCTCGCATGCGCGCGCGTGTGCATGACTAAGAATGTATAACTGTTTTGAGAAGCATCAGACATTTCTAAACACAACATGAAGATAGCTCACACATCGATAGGTGCTGACCATAGCTCCCATAAACGTGTGGTCCATTCAATCGTGCCAGAATCGTTCTTTCAGATGCGTATAATCAAGGATGTATTTGTGAGCAGGGGATGTGTAGGTTGTCGTTGTACAGGCTTTGCTTGCGCATTGTGGAAGACGTCTGGGTCTAGGATAACAGAAGACATTTGTTTCATTCATTGCAGCCTTTGCAGTTTGAATTTGAATCTGGTAGGCCTACACAAAGGAAAGGTTCCGCCATCGACCACAAACAACATGTCTTCTGTGAGATGTTTGTGTATTGATCCCTGTCTATTTGCAGGTCATCGACACGGCTGGGTCCCCGCCTTTCTATGACGATTGTTGTTTGAATTATTTATGGATCCAGTTGGTAGCCGTTACTACCTGCAGTAACTTTTGTTGCACAAGCGCAGTCTTGCCCTGTGTTGGTTTTTGCTGTTTCCGGAAATCTTTCGGAGTCCAGTTGCGGGTTCATGACGTTTCCTCCTTTGTTACCTCTAGCAGACCAATTGTTCCAGCAATGATTCATCTCTCGTTTTACAAAAAGCACGCTGTGAAAAAAAAAAGTCGAATGGTGTTGGAATTAATCATTTGAGAGCATTTTCAGTATAATGTCTTCGCGGATGGCCCATCTGTTTTTTTCTTTCCCGCAGAATGTAGTACTATTGCAGCTTACACTGAGATTGTCATTTTCAGATATTTACCTCTGATTCTATTCTGTTATGTTTCGTAGGCAAATTTTCATGTCAGATGTGATCAAATGTTTCCGGAAAGTTGAAGAAAAAATGGTACGTTCCACTGTTTTCTGCTTGTTAACAATGTTTATAAAAGTGAATACAATGTCTGTTTTTTCATGTTTAAAATCTACCTTACTTCTTCATTTATTATCAGTGTGTGTGTGTGTGTGTGTGTGTGTGTGTGTGTGTGTGTGTGTGTGTGTGTGAAAGAGAGAGAGAGAGAGAGAGAGAGAGTGTGTGTGTGTGTGTCTGCTTGCATGCGCGAGAGCATTAAAATTCTATCATGAGAGTGCGTTTGCTCGCGCGCATGTGTGTGTGTGTGTGTGTGTGTGTGTGTGTGTGTGTGTGTGTGTGTGTGTTTGTGTATGTGTGTGTATGTGTGTGTGAGGGCAGGCGAGCGCGTGCGTTAACGTGCATGCGTGCACGTTTCTGTGCGTGTGCCTGAGTGTGTGTGTGTGTGTGTGTGTGTGTGTGTGTGTGTGTGTGTGTGTGTGTGTGTGTGTGTGTGTGTGTGTGCGTGCGTGCGTGCGTGCGTGCGTGGGTGTGTGAGGTGTGTGTGTGTGTGTGTGAGTGTGTGTGTGTGTGTGTGTGTGTGTGTGTGTGTGTGTGTGTGTTGTGTGTGTGAAAGAGAGAGAGAGAGAGAAAAGAGAGAGAGAGAGACCCGCTGATTAAATTCTTTGACTTGAGGTCATAGAATTCATCTGGCACATGGATACGAAAATGAGGCACACAGAATGTGTTAGATATGTAGGCTAGTTCTGGCGAGGGATTTCTGTTTTGTTGTTAGACATCCAACGATTACGGTATTTCAAAATATACAGCTCTCTATTTTCAATGTTTCATTGATGGAATTCAGTTTAGGATACTGTTAAGAAAAAAAAAGCAATTTGAAACACTGTGATTTATAAGAAAAATATTGCAGAAAGGGCACATCACCTGCTTTTCTTTAATTTAGGACGTGCTCAGAATCTGTGTCTGATCTTTTATATAGCGCTTTTCTTGAGATTACATTCTACGTGATCTCTCATTTCATATCAGCACAAATGTTTGAACTGGTTTTTGCCCATCTCCAGTTCGGTTACTTTTTGGATGCGTGTTCCCCACTGAATCAATCTAATTTTGTTTTCCCCAAAAGGGACAGACGGGTTGAACACTTTGGTTCTCAAAATGTATTTCCTCTGCAATGACCATTGGAAGTTCATGTTTACTCACGTTTACATATCTATCCCCTGCACAAATCTGAAACGAAAAGTTAATGATTATGTCAGAGACCTCTGGCAGGAGGATTGGAATACACAGACGGATAATAAACTCTTTCAGAGCCGTCCAAACTTAAAAGAGTTCCCCTCATCCACCTCAGGTGGTCGCAAAGAAGAAACGGTTCTATGTCGGCTGCACACTGGCCAGTCGTATTTTACTCATTCATACCTTTTAAAGTGTGAAGAAGCTCCGTGGTTTTTAACCAAATTTCGGGTGGGTTTTTAGAAGATGTATTTTAAAGAGTTGTGTGAATAAATGATTTGTGAGTTGATTTTAACGTGGTGACAGCCCTGATATGGCCCTTTGCGGTCGGCTGGGCTGTACGCAACATTACCTTATCTTACCTTAACGTCCAGACAGAACACAACAGACTGACCAGGTCAGAATGAAAGCGACAGACGGCCTGACAGAAGAGACGTTGGACAATTGATGCTAGGATACATGATTCAATATATATCTAAATTGATGAAGAAAAAAACCCAGATCGATCGATTTTGATGAGCTGGCTCTGCCTGGTGGATCAATTTTTTTTGTCTGCACCCCACCTCCCAGTTTCGGCCATCCGCTCTCTATCCCCCATCTTCCTACCCCCCCCCCCCCCCCCCCCCCCCCCCCCATCGCTCAACTTCATTGCCCATCAGCCCTATTCTCCGTCCCTTTCCCGGTCAGTTGGCCAGTATTAGATACGTCTTGTCTCCCTTTTTCAGCCATCTTTACAGCTGAAGGTAGCGCTGGTCCCGGAAGAGACAATAGAGGGATGATTGAATGGTTGATTAAGTAACTAACTGAATGGGAGAAGAATGGATTGGGAGATGAGTCAGTGATTGAGAGAGTATAAGGCTGGGTGTGGGTGTGTGTTTACGCGCGCGCATGTGTGTGTGTGTGTGTGTGGTGTGTTGTGTGTGGTGTGTGTGTGTGTGTGTGTGTGCATGAACCGGTATTTTGTTATGGGTGCGCATGCGTGCGTGAGTGTGCGTGACTGTGTGTGTGTATGTGTGTGTGCGCGCGCGCACGCGCGCGCGTATGTATGTGTGTGTGTGTGTGTGTGTGTGTGTGTGTGGTGTGTGCATGAGCCGGTATTGTGTGTATGGGTGCGCGTGCGTGCGTGAGTGTGCGTGGAGAGAGAGAGAGAGAGAGAGGAGAGAGAGTGAGATAGATGAATCTCCACCCACACCACACACACACACACACACACACACACACACACACACACATTATAGGTGCACTCTCCACGGTAAAAAAAACAAACAAACAAACAAACAAATAAACAAACAAACGAACATAGTTCCAAACTTCACAGGCTGATACTGTATGCATCAACCGACACTCAAACCACTTTCCCCATGCAATTTCCATGACCGGTTTCTGTTTGCTTCAGAGCAGTGAATAATACAGTCAGCAACAGAACAGCACATCTGTCTGTAGCGATGTAACGCACAGCATCAACTAACCCTGGGGTTTGAACAAATGCTGAATGTATTCATGACTTCGGTGCGGCCGAGTTAATGGACTTGCTTGTTTTTATTTTGTTCTCTTCCGATTTCGTTTTTGTGGTTGTCTTCTTCTTTCCCTTGTTTTTTCTTGTTGCTCTTCTTTTTTCATCTCTTTGATTTTCTTCTTCTTTTCTTTTTCTTCTTCTTCTTTCAGTGTTGCTGTCTCTCTCTTTATATTCCCAACCTTCTCTCATATACATATTCTCTCTCTCTCTCTCTCTCTCTCTCTCTCTCTCTCTCTCTCACCACCACACACACACACACACACACACACACACACACACACACACATTCTTTGTGTGTGGGTGCGCACACGTGTGTGTGTATGTGTGTGTGTGTGTGTGTGTGTGTGTGTGTGTGTGTGTGTGTGTGTGTGTGTGTGTGTAGTGGGTGGGTGAGAGAGTGAGAGACAGAGACAGACAGAGACAGAGAATGTGAAAAGTCTAGCAAATTTTCTTCTTAAGTTTTCCCCTTTCTCATTTCATTTGTGTGTGTGTGTGTGTGTGTGTGTGTGTGTGTGTGTCGCGCGCGCGCGCGCGCGCGCACGCGGCGGGCGCGCGTACGCGCGCATTCATACTCTGTTCGAGCCGGATTACCTAAAGAATGTAAAGGTCACCTTTGTCATAAACTGCATGTTGGACAGATAGATTTTTTATGTGAACGTCTGGCAAAATGTGGAATAAAATCAATGTGGTTACGTGCAATACAAACGCTCCATCTGTTAAATTATTCACTGGGCTCTGGCTATGACTTGCCAACAAAAGATGACAGCGGCTGCATTCCTGAAAATGATGACGTTGGTGTTGTTTTCTACCTTTTCCTTCTCTTGCGTGTTTTTATGCTTTCTCTCTGCCTTACAGTGCCTTTTCTCTCTGCCTTACAGTGCCCTTTCTCTCTGCCTTACAGTGCCCTTTCTCTCTGCCTTACAGTGCCATTTCTCTCTGCCTTACAGTGCCTTTTCTCTCTGCCTTACAGTGCCATTTCTCTCTGCCTTACAGTGTCCTTTCTCTCTGCCTTACAGTGCCTTTTCTCCTGCCTTACACTGCCTTTTCTCTCTGCCTTAAAGTGCCATTTCTCTCTGCCTTACAGTGCCCTTTCTCTCTGCCTTACAGTTCCTTTCCTCTCTGCCTTACAGTGCCCTTTCTCTCTGTCTTACAGGGCCCTTTCTCTCTGCCTTACAGAGCCATTTCTCTCTGCCTTACAGTGCCCTTTCTCTCTGCCTTACAGTGCCCTTTCTCACTGCCTTACAGTGCCCTTTCTCTCTGCCTTACAGTGCCATTTCTCTCTGTCTTACACTGCCTTTTCTCTCTGCCTTACAGTGCCCTTTCTCTCTGCCTTACAGTGCCTTTTCTCTCTGCCTTACAGTGCTCTTTTTCTCTGCCTTACAGTGCCATTTCTCTCTGTCTTACAGTGCCCTTTCTCTCTGTCTTATAATGCCCTTTCTCTCTGCCTTACAGTGCCTTTGCGCTCTGCCTTACAGTGCCCTTTCTCTCTGCCTTACAGTGCCTTTTCTCTCTGCCTTACAGTGCCTTTTCTCTCTGCCTTAAAGTGCCCTCTCTCTGCCTTACAGTGCCTTTTCTCTCTGCCTTAGAGCGGCTTTCTCTCTGCCTTACAGTGCCTTTTCTGTCTGCCTTACCGTGCCTTTTCTCTCTGCCTTACAGTGCCTTTTCTCTCTGCCTTACAGTGCCTTTTCCCTCTGCCTTACAGTGCCATTTCTCTCTGCCTTACAGTGCCTTGTCTCTGCCTTACAGTGCCCTTTCTCTCTGCCTTACAGTGCTTTTTCTATCTGCCTTACAGTGCCTTTTCTCTCTGCCTTACAGTGCCCTCTTTCTGCCTTACAGTGCCTTTCTCTCTGCCTTACAGTGC
>CM065716.1:33178911-33181411 GCA_033310375.1 Conus canariensis | reverse complement strand
TATGGTTTGAAGTGGACTTTGACGCTTACTGAGTGGCTGAACCTACCCTTCGTGCATCTGTGAAATGTGGCTTTGACTTGTAGACGGCATACAATGTGGTGATGATGTCAACCTGCTGTCAAATTCCGTTTTGTGAGCTGGGATTGAATTGGACAACTAGTATTCACGACATACGTCACAGGCATAGCTGCGTTTTCCCATGAGGCAAAAGGATGTTCATAGTCGAGTAAGAGTAAGATCATAATAACTAAATTATACAAATTTTTGTAGGCAAAGACAAAAAATGTTGGGAAAAGTTTCTAGGGAGTGTGAACCCCGACCCTCCCCCATCTCCAATGAAGAAAATGACTGTCAACAATAAAAAAAGAAAATTACAAGAATGAATAATGAAAAGAGCAGAATTTGGAAAAGATCAGGGAAAAAAGCCCCCTCCCCCCCCCCCAAAAAAAAAAGGTAAAACCTGCCAGAAGACATAAGCAATGTAGAACACCCAAGAGAAGCAACAGTAAAAAAAAAAAGGGACAAGAACCGGATGACACCAAAGGCATGCCGTATTTCACGTCATGGTTTAGTCTGTGTGTATATGTGGATCGTGCGCGCTTATGTAAGTACGTGTGTATTTGTATGCGTCTGTGCGCGTGCGTACGTGTGTTTGTGCTTGCATACTCTTGTATGTACTCTGTGTGTGTGTGTGTGTGTGTGTGTGTGTGTGTGTGTGTGTGTGCACGCGCGCGCATGATCGCGCGCAAACTTCGTATATATGTATATTTCTGAAAGTGCTCTTGGTGGTAACTTACTAGTTTTACTTTTTTTAAATATATATTTTCAGTCCAAATTTTCATTGAATGCCTGTTCATCACACAAAAGATTCAATGTTTTGGTATGTCCCTTCTGTTTCAAATTCGCATTTTAAAAAATGCACACACACACGCCCGTGCACACACGAACGCACGTACCTACGGACGCACGCACACACCACACACACACACACACACACACACACACACACACACACACACACACACACACACGCACACACACACACGCTCCCCTCCCCTCCCCATACACACACACTCGATCTTATTCTACTGCACATCACCACTTTCAACCATTACCACCACCCATCTCTTCTCTCCATCCTCACCATCCATAATCCCTTCCCCCAGAATGATCCTCATACAACACCTGACCACCGGGCGACCGTCAATTGTCTCTATGATTACCCAGCCGCATGTGCAATCAAAACATCAACAAACCAAACCCTCCGGCCCATTATAGGCGTGTGGCCTTGTCTTGAGCCCTGTTTCGTTGCTTTGCCCTCGTGCGGTGCTGGTCAGTTAATTTAATTATTATGATTGTTATGATTAAGGCAAGGCCTTGTCAGATCTGACACCAGCCGCGGAAAGGAAGGCGTGTTCTGCAAACAATAGCAGCAATAAACAGGTATTGACATATTCTGCACATGAAATTTGCAACGCCAGTAATAATGGATTGATAGCCATCAGGTTGATCCAACTGGGGCATGCTAAGGACACAGGCACTTCACTTTGTTTTGGCCTCCCCCAGGTAAGGCACAGTCCATGTCACTGGAATGCTCAACCGTCTCTATCAGGATATTCTTTTTCCTAGGTTGCAAACAGACATAGAGACAGATCGTTAAACAGATACACAGACGGATAGATAGATAGATAGATAGATAGATAGATAGATAGATGGAAGGATGGATGGATAGATAGTTAGACAGACAGACAGACAGACAGACAGATAGATAGACAGATAGATAGATATATAGATAGACAGATAGAACTTTGATATAAAGACAGATAATAGACAGGGAAGCAGGCAGTTAGGTGGATAGATAGATGCATAGATAGATAGAGAAACAGACAGATAGATAGAGAAACAGATAATACAAGTAAATACAGAGGCAGAGTGACAGACGGAAATATATACAGACAGCATAAATGAAAAAGAGAGACTTAAAACCTATAGGCGAGAGAGAGAGAGAGAGAGAGAGAGAGAGAGAGAGAGAGAGAGAGAGAGAGATGGGGTGGGGGGGGGGGGAGGCGCAGGCAGAACGACAGACAGACCGGCACAGATTCAAGACTATTGATAACTGAAACCCGTTATTTGGAGAACTAATTGAGTGACGTGTGAGGGGCTCTGCTCCAATCTTAAAGGATTCACCAGTCATGTCCACACTCCCGTCCTCACCTCTCTTCTTCGTAGGACACCTCAGCCACACGATCGCTACCATGGGCTGGACAGACAGGAACAGGTCATCACTGTCCACTAGTGGACATGGCCAAGCCATCTAAACTACCATCTTGTACAAACGGCTCCACCTTGTTCCATTTCCTCTCCGCTCCTGTAGAGAAGCAGGCTAGAGTATGGAGACACTTTCCAAGGCAGTAAGGTGCTCGGAGGTCTGAAAGAGAGGATTCGGCTAGTACTATCGCATTGCAAAAGAGAGCAAACTTCGCGTTGGTATATTAGTTAC
>CM065716.1:33151411-33173911 GCA_033310375.1 Conus canariensis | reverse complement strand
TGCAGGAGAAATGTAGCGATACACGCTCGGAATAACAATGACCAAACACTCCATGAGGACAGTAGTCATTTAACTTCGGATTAACGAGGACCAAATATTCCACGAGGAATGTAGTAATTTAGGTCCGGAATAATAACGACCGAATGATCTTGGAATGTTATAATTCAAGTCAGGAATAAACATGACCACAAAATACAGAAAGAACGTAGTGATGTAAATTCCGAGTAACAATGACCAAATGCTCCAGATGGAATGTAATGATTTAACTTCGGAATAACAATGACCACAGTATACAGGAGGAAAGCAAGCGTGGTGACGGCTAAGCACAAGGAGTGCCTCCCACCCCCCTCCAAAAAAGGCAGGTAAAAAGTAATTGTTAGGGTTGGTTCTACATAAAAATGCTCGGTTGATCCAGGAATGAGTGAGTGAAGGAGGGAGTTGGGGGAGGGGGGGGGGAGGGGCGCGGCCTATATAGAAAGTAAGAATCAGTGATTCAACATAAGAAGGGCTAAATGATTCAAGAGGAGTGCAATGATTATAGTTTAGCAGGGATCAGCTCAACACTCCCGAATTGACACAAGAACGGTGTGTTCACTAGAGTTTACCAGGGTGGTGGTGTGGTTAGTTGGGTTCAACAGGCAACAATGGTCCATGAGGAGCGTAGTTGTATAGATTCCATATCTCAAAGGTACAATGATCCAGAGGGTTGCGGGGTGGTTAGGTATAGCAAAAGAAAGGCCGCATTTTTCAACTGGAGTGAAGCCTTTAAGGTTTAACAGGGAAGGGGAACGGTGCATGTATCATGATTCTGTATAAGAGAGGCTCAATGATCCAAGAGGGGGTGTAGAGTAAGAAAAGAGACCAAGGCAATCCCCTCACTGAAACATCCCAGCACTACCCCTCCCCTTCACCCCCCACCCCCCACAGCCTGTCCCACCCACACCTTCACCCCCGCCCACACCTTGAAGATCGATGTTGCAACGGACTTGATGACTTAATGAGATATTCTTTATCACCCTGTCACCCGCGCTGCTTTGACATTTGCAGGTCTTGTTCTAAGACCGCACGATCGACATGCCTTTCGCAACGCGCGTAGCCAGATTCTTTGGGATCAATACCAGGAAACAGAAGACTCAATCTACAAGAGCTGACAGCGTGGGGGTGCTAAGACTGACGGGTAAAGGGGACACGCCATCAGCTTCCTGATCTGTCAATACGTTGATGATGACTGTGTGCCGCAACACGAGTGGGATTTCACTCTGGACTGCTTTAGAGTGGACCCAATCAGCAGTAATGGATGCTGTCACGATCAAATTGGGGAACGTGTAGATTTGGCATTAGCAGCCCCTCATGTTTGTGCTGGAATCGAGGAAAGAGACAACGTGTGTGCATTGTGTAGGGAAACATCTTTCAGGAACACTTAGTATGGACGTTGCCTCTAAGATTAATGAAAACCCGCGATAAATGTTCCGACAGCACCGTCTCTTCTCATGGCATTATTCTTGCATGCCAATATGCAATGTGATGTTAGATTTCAAATATCACTCAGTGCTGAGACTTCATGTAAAGTATAAGACATTCATATCTATCCTCTACATAAAGTATTTTTTAGTTAAGAAAAAGCTTTAGCACTATTTATCTGACTATAGAAGTGGACATTGCGGATTGAAAAGAGTAGAGGGACAGTGTATAAATTCAAACCACAAAAAGTGATTCAATAGTGACCCCACCCCCACGCTTTCACACACACACACACACACACACACACACACACACACACACACACACACACACACACACACACACGCATACACACACGCACACCAGGACGCACGCATGCACACACACACGCGCGCGCGCGCACACACACACACACACACACATACGCACGCACGCACGCACGCACTCAAGCACGCACGCACGCACACACACACACACACACACACACACACACACACACACACACACACACAACATACACACGTTGAACTGTCACACATTTCGTTCTGTGCTGTACTGGTCATACATCATGTTCTGTGCTGTACTGGTCATACATCATGTTCTACCTTGGTCAGGTTATACATCATGTTCTGTGCTGTACTGATCATACATCATGTTCTGTGCTGTCCTGCTCATACATCATGTTCTGTGGTGTACTGGTCATACATCATGTTCTGTGCTGTACTGGTCATACATCACGTTCTGTGCTGTACTGCTCATACATCACGTTCTGTGCTGTACTGGTCAAACGTCATGTTCTCTCTTGTGCTTGTCATACATTATGTTCTCTTTTGTACTGCACATGTGTCGCGTTTTGATGTGTGTTGGTCATTAATCGTGTTCTGTCTTGTCATCGTCATAGACCGTGTTCTGTCTTTGTCATCGTCACAGATCGTGCTGTGTCGTATATTAGTAACCAATTGTGTTCTATCTTGTGGTAACAAAACGTGCTTTCTGGATACTGTCATGTGCTGTGTCCAATAACGCACTTTTGTTCACAACAAGCCACGAGGAAACCTAATTCAAACCCTCTTTCCATTTGTTGTTCCAAGGCCCCGTTTGTTCCGTGACAAAGCTTCGAGGGTTGACTGCCAGAACCCAGTATCTCTCTTCTATATATGTATATGAGATACTGGGTTCTGGCAGTCAACCCTCGCACCTCTAGCACTCTACATAAAACTTGGTATTTTCGGTGCCCATCTCAATGTGTTGTCGTTCAAGTGATGTCAATGCAGTGTGAGAGAGGCCTCTTACTTCCAGCTGTCCTAGGCTTGTTGTCCATTTCAGTGTGAGAGAGGCCTCTTACTTCCACGTCGCTTGTCCTTCTGGGGCTCCCCTTGTTGTCCATTTCAGTGTGAGAGAGGCCTCTTACTTCCAGCTGTCTTGGGCTTGTTGTCCATTTCAGTGTGAGAGAGGCCTCTTTCTTCCAGCTGTCCTAGGCTTGTTGTCCCTTTCAGCTTTGGTGAACGTGGACGGTAAAGGAGAATACAACCTAAATCCGAGGTAAACATCACAGGTGTACGGTAAACAGAAGAATCGTTCCTGTACTTTAAACAAATCAACGGCCTAAACATGAACAGTTGATGAACATTAGCGTAAATGACGTCAAACATGTATCGTACACAGCCTATTTCACCTTTATTCCAAGACAGGCAGTCCTCTCACAATCAAATTGGAAAAGAATGAAAGAAAAAAGGGGAAAAAACAGAAAGTAAAAAAAAGAAAGAAAGAAAGAAAAAACAAAAAACCCAATGACATCGGCCAATGCAAAGCAAGCTTTGAGATATCCCCTGCGGCAAAGGACAGAAAAATAATAAATGATCTAATAAAATTGCTTTTATTTTCACAAATGGTGCGCTTTAATGCGTCATGTTGTTATTACTTCCCTTTTCCCCTGTTTGAGAGGGGAAGGAGGGGTGGGAGTGGGGGACAAGGCCTGTTGCATACTCTGCACGATTTCATTATGATGATTATCATTACAATCATCATCATTCTTAATATCATTGTCTTTAGCCTCTTTTTACAGACACAAAGCATTCATCTGTGCGTTCGACTCCTATTTCCATATGCGCTGGAATGTGTACCCAGATTGTTGCCGTTAGTTAAAGCACAATTGTGAGTGTTGGAAATGCATAGAGTAGAAAGTATGCCGTGCCTGCTCATCTGTTCTCCATCACCCTCACTCCAATCTAACCCCGCTTCCCTTCTCCTTTCAAACACCCCCCCCCCCCACCCCTTCCCTTCTCCTTTCATTCACCACCTCCATCCTCCCCCACCCCTCGACTCCTGATCCCTCCGGGGTAGGTGGCTGTTTTTATGTGTGTGTGTTTTTGTAAGAACAATCCTCCCTCGTCCATCTCCTCCCCGTCCTCAGCAGCTGACAAGCAGCTAGCTATGTCCTCCTCACCTCCGACAGTTGTCAGACATGTGATACAGCGCAAAATGTTACGATGCAGCACTTTCCATTAAATTGTCAGAACGTTACATTTTGTCTAGTGCGTCATTCAGAAATATGTAAATTTGTAACCATTTTCGTGCAAAATACGTAATAACTGGTTTTTGTTTACTTTGTTTTCTTTATTATGGAATAACTAGTTACACTGTTTCCGGAGAACGCTGCATCAACATACTTCAGCGCAAACAGTTCTGAAAAGAAAAAAAAACTTTTTGAGAGCAGCATAATATTGGCTAACCATGTATTCACCAGTCAGTACTCTCCGGGAGGGGTGGGGGTGGGGTGGGGGTGGGGAACCAACAACCCGAGATGATCATCCCAAAGGTATCACAACTTCCGCTATAATCCAGGTGGACAGCTAAATAAAAGTGTTCTTATCTAAGAGCTGCTGAAATGTTTTGTAGCTAGAAATAATATAACTTACTACTCATCAATACATCAAAAGATCACACACTCACAATGTCGTCGGATTCAGTGGTTATAGAATTTCCGCTGAAGAAGACGGACGGAGGTCTGTCGAAAGCTCCAAGTAAGTGCTATTCCTAGCTGAGTGACCTGTTTAAATCCGGTCGTCGTTATGAAAAAAAAATAACAGCAATAACGATGGAAAATGTAGCAATTGTCATAGATTCATACATCCACAAAACGTAATGATTGTTACATTTGTACATCCATAGCGAAAAATGCAAAAAATGTGAGAATTTTTGTGCCTTACGCAACAACTGTCTAATTTCTTATCTAGACTGCAGAATTGTTACACATTAAGGTGGAGACTGTTTCAGTGTTACACTTTTGATTGCTTCAGGTGCGTTCTCTCAGACTCTAATACTGTTCTTTGTTGGCGCGGGGAGGGGAAGATGTAGAGGGCAAGGGAGAGGGAGAATGGCTCAGAGGATGACGCTGGTTCGGGATGGGGGTGAGGGGTGGTTGAGGGGAGAGGGGTTAAGGGGGGGGGGGGTTGAGGGGAGAGGGGTTGAGGGGGAGGGGGGTAGACGGGGGTTGCAGTCCGTTCTGGCAGCATTGCATGCCAGGCCTTCTGCCTGACCTTTCAGCGAGGCCTTCACGAAGCCTGAAGGAACAAAACACGATGTGATGTTTTGCTCGCTAATTGGTGCGGCTTTTGGGGGATTTGGACCTCTGTCTTTCTCCCCGTGTCTGTCTATCTGTCTGTCTATCTGTCTGTCTCTCTGTCTGTCTCTCTGTCTGTCTGTCTGTGTCTGGCCGATTGAGCTAATAATGTGACGAAACAGCTGTCTGCTGTCGTTAGCGGCCGAATTAAGAATGAGAACATGCCAAAATAAGAGATCATATTCCCTGTTTCCATTTTTGTGAAATTTTGTCAGAATCTGACAAAACGTATCAACGTGTTTTTTTTCCTACTTGCATGTGACATACTTACTTATCAGCTGTATCCGACATGCTAAGGTGAGACAGAAATATCTGCAGAGCGAAAAGCTGTCATCGGGATATGAGCGGAATGTTGACTGAACACATTGTGTGAAACAAAAATATGGTATTTACAGCCGTCTCATCACAACCTTTTTTTTTCTTTATGTGTTTACTCTTTCGATCATTTATATATTGGTCTATACTGTCTCGTTTCTAGTTAAAACATAACCATGATATTTACAGCCCTCTTGTCACTACCATTTTCTCACTGTTTTTATTTATTTATTTATTTATTCCTTCGTTCATTCCCAAAGAAGTTTTTTCTTTGTTGTTTATAGTTCTTGTGGGACTTCACTGCTGCTTTCGTCTTACTTTTTCATTTTAACAATTTGCGTAAGTGAGCCAGGTTAGCCTACAGGTTGGTCTAATGTCTGAAGTTATAGCTGCCTGATGTTATCAGGGGCCACACCAACATTACAAACAGGTCAGTACGTCCGATTATGCGCCTGGATACCATCTCAGGAAAAGTTAAAAGAAAACGAAAGAAGACTTAGAAGACACGAAAGAAGACTTAGAAGACACATAAAAGAGGGACCACACCAACATTACACACAGGTCAGTACGCCCGATTTTATGCCTGGATCCCATCTCAGGAAAAGTTAGAAGAAAACGAAAGAAGACTAGCATGTCTTGTTCAAATGAAAGGGGGCCAGAGTCAATTTGTGTTTAGCGTTGGAACAAACTGTGGTTTGAACCACTGGTGAGGTGGGTTTTCACAGCTTCCAACCCTCTGTTTAGCCAGTGAGGGCAGGGGTGGCCTCCGGCTTCCACAACGCCGTGCCCTTCACACAGCCGGCATTTTAGAATGTTCTAACTTTAATCCACACAAAAAATCGTGTGTTTCATATGTACCATCATGTCCAGCAACACCATCAGCAAAAAGACAAGAGGAGGAAGGAGGAAGGGGAAGGAAAAGGAGGAAGGAGGGAGAGGAAGAGGAGGAGGAAGAGAGAGAGAGATGTAAGTGTGAAATAGGCAAACGATGCAGACTGACTTCAGGTCAGCACACGCAGTCATTTCTTTCTGGGGCTCATGTAACAGCGCCATTATTTCTGATCCTAAACTAAAACAAACGCAGCGACGTAGTATGCTGCGCGTCGTCTTTGCACCAAAATCTTCCTCCACTGAAGTAAGGTGGAAGTCTTCGCATTCCACACTCGAGTTAAACCTTAGAAAAATGGACGGGTGATTGAACGGAATCAACAGCAAAAAGTCAGCCCGCAGCCGACGACCGTAAATTTAGAGAATCTATCTCCACCTGAAAAAGTAAACTTGAAGAAAAGAACATCAATCAATGTAGGCCAAAGAAACAAGAGAAAGACTGAACCTGAATTTAGCGACTGAAAAAATAAAAACGATGGAAATCAGATCAGGTTCCTGAAACGAAACAAAGCAGAAAGAAACAAAAGAAAGAATGAATCTGGATCTAGTGACTGAAAGAAGAAAAGGATGGAAACCAGATGAGGTTCCTAAAAGAATAGATAAACAAAGAAAGAATGAATGGAAGTTTGAACAACTTGGACATAAGAAAAGAGACAGATGAGATTAGGGTTACAGGTAAAAAAACTACAACACAGACAATAGAGAAGTTAGGGAGAAAAGGGAAAAAAACAGCCAATAAGTTCTAGGTTGGAAAAAAAAGAAGGGACGAATGCTGAATACACACAAAGGCAAAATCCAGGATGAAAAAAGGCGCGGGGGGGGGGGGGGGGGGGGGGGGGGGGGGGGGGGGGGGGGAGGGGATAGGGAAGGGAGGGTATAGGGAGGGGGAGAGGGGTGAGGAGGCAGAAACCAGAACAGCAGTCCACAGCATTTACAGAGGGACTGAATCAGGGCTTCAAAGACAATGTGGACGCTGTCGCCTGTTAGCTGAAAGTCACCAAAACAGAGGCAGGTGGAATGGATGCTCTGCTTACCCGAGTATGCATTGTGCACAAACTGTCATATCCATCAAGTGACGTTACTGTTTACGGTGCATATGGAGGAAAAGGTAGCAGCGGTATATAGTTACAAAATATGTCTTTAACCGACCTCTATCCACCATAGATGTTGACCTCAATTGGTTTGGAGAGGAAGTGGATGTCCACAAAAGGAGGCTCAATCACAGATTAAAGTAAAGAGGCCCATGGCCCACTAACCGGAAGGGCAGTGAACTGTAAGAGGTCTACTGTTCTATGGCAGGGCACGAGTCCATTTCTCTCTTTCCACTGGTGCCACCATCTTCTGTATGTCTATGTTATTTCGTAAAAAGTGGTTTAGTAGTAGTAGTAGTAGTAGTAGTAGTAGTAGTAGTAGTAGTAGTAGTAGTATTGTTGTTGTAGTTTTTTTTATTACTATTATCATTTTATTATTACTATTTGTAATTTTATTATCATTATCATCATCATCATCATTATTATTATTATTATTATTATTATTGTTTTTATTATCATTATCACTGATGTTGTTATCATTATGATCATTCATAACTATATATCATTGTTATTATTATCATTACTATTATTAGTATTATTATTATCATCATTATTACTATTATTATTATCATAATTGCTGTTGTTGTATTCATTTATTTATTTTTTGTCATTGATTGTTTGATAATTTTGTTGGGAAAAACTCTCCAGAGGTTGTGAATTATTTCACATTATAAGTCCACACAGTACCTGGCTCCACGGCTTATTGTTTCATCTCGAAGACCTGCATCAATTTTTTTTCCTGCGCTTACCCCTCCGTCACAAGTGTCAGAATAATCAGCCTGTTGATTGAGAGCACTATACGGATGAAGATGAATGAAGAAGACCATGCACCTAGTTCTCTCTCTCTCTCTCTCTCTCCTCTCTCTCTCTCTCTCTTCTGCTTGTGTGTTTCTCTGTTGTGCTCTTCCTATCTTTCTTTATCTTTCTCTCAACTTTTCTCCCAATTACTTTTCCCCACCATCCTTACTCCCTTATCTTTATCTTCTCCTGAAACATTCATTTTATTCACCGTGAAGACCTGATTCCGTCTACAGACATGAAACACGCGTACTTAATAAAAGGAAACACTGCAGGACACTAAGAAGGAAGATAACATGCCGTTTGACACGACCAATCACTGATACTGTCACGCGCTTTGACGTTGTACACACTAAATGCTATGACATGGTCCCTTTTCGACCTTGAGCACATTAAATGAGGTAACAATGCCACACCTCATGACGTTGTGCACGCAAATATAATGACGCTAATACCCACTCTGACGTGCACACTAAATACAATGACGCCGTCACCCCTGCTGACGTTTTGCACGCTAATTACAATGACATCATCGCCTCTCCAGCTCACCTGCCTATCTGTGTCCTTCTTTTCTACAGGCACAGACCGATTGTCGATGGGAATGTGGTAATAGGTCCTCCTTTTCCCCCCGTAGAAGTCGTCTAGTGTTTCCCAACATACCAGGGCTAGCTTATTACAGAGCCAGTACACACACACTCCCTCCTTCCCCTTCCTCCTCCCCCTCCCCCCCCCCCCTCCACCCGTCCACTTACACCTTTGGATCCGGTATTTTTCGAGGGCAACCGTTAATAAGCGTCGATTTATCCTGCCTGCCTTTCTCGTGAAAATGTACGTTCCAGTACGTCTCTTCCAGCAGGCCCGGCCTGTAACTAGGACCCGACAAAGAGACCGTTTGGCTGCCACCATCTTGTTGTCTAGGGGAGAGAGGCACGCCACGCGGTGCCGAGAAGCGGCGGATTTCATCACTTATTTATCGCAATCAGTGAAATTGCGTTTGTCCGCCGGAAGATCGCGCTACAGCGCTTAGCACACCGAAGAAGGGGGAGCTCCTCTGCACGCATGTGTGCAGGTACGTATACAAATCATTACTGTCAACAGTGATGCTTAAAACAAAAGCAAAAACAAACAAAATGAAAAAAAAGAAAAGTCATTTAAATGGCGTGAGCGATATTGAAAGGCTACAATTCCGGACATACAGTTTGCCAAATGTGCTCAGCAACAATAGCTACTTATCGGGGGAAAATCATCCACTGTTCTCGTTGGTTTTTATTTTAATTCAAAGTGGATGTTAATGTTTGACTGGTCTCGACTCCATATGGTACGATATGACCCATTTTGCACAAGCTGATACTGCATTCCTTGCTGTGTTTTACTTTCAAGCAATATGTTAAAATGTCACTATCGGTAAACCTGTCCAATTGACCGTGATACACAAGGATTTAGAAGCCTGGGTAAGAATCAAGCAGAACACAACAATTTGATCATGCGTTTCATTTGAATTCAAACTGAATGCTGCTGTTTAGCTGTTTACGGTATACAAGCTAACGTTACAGCTCATGCTTTTACTCATAAGAAAACACATATACACACGCGCACACACACTCACACATACATATATATATATATAATATCCCCAAAAAAGCAGTGTAATAATCGTTGTGGGTTTCTATCCGCCAATACTAGCCCCCATAAATTGCGTCTCTTACTATTTGTATTTTCGCCTTTATGATTTTAGAGAGTTTTAAACCTAGCATCTAGTTCAAAAATCTGATTTCTTCTTCACTGAGTGCTCTTCTTTGCTTTTCAAGAGACACTATGCATGCATGCAGGGATCTGCTCGATTTGCCATAATATTCTGTCTACTTAAATGAAAGTGGGTCTGACCCAGCAGGTGACCGCCGGATCTTGTAGCAAGCCTGTTGAGCTCTTCTTTAGTGAAACAAATGTCGCTTGCTGGTTCCCCTTTGGAGGAAATTAAAAAAAAAGGGGGAAAGCACTGACGAGAGAATATTTCTTCTGATTCCCCCTTCCTCTTCAACACAAGTCTGTTTGTTATGGTTTTGTATTTCAACTTGGGCAGATTTTTATATTTGCCCCACTCTCTCTCTCTCTCTCTCTCTCTCTCTCTCTCTCTCTCTCTCTCTCTCTCTCTCTCTCTCCTCTACCCCCCCCCCCCTGGAAATTAAAGTCCTAGCTTTTATATACATGTACTCTTTTTTTTAGGATAAGGGAAAAATGAAATGTCAAAAATACGAATGATCTTCAGTCGACGTGTGAGTAAAATCAAATGACAGTAATTCACTTCTGTACGAAACTGAAGAAAATTGTATCTGACGGAGCATCTCCCACCGATGGGCAAAAAACTGCAGGAAATCAAGAGAGAAAGAAACAACATGAAAGAAAAAAGATTTTTTTTAAATCGAAGAAAAGAAGACGGAAAAGAAGGAAAGAGGAAGTCATTTATCAGCAGGGATTCCAGTCAGATCCACAGACAAAAAAAAGAGGTTGGAAAAGAAAGGAGAAATAAACTGTTTAACAGGAGACCTTACGGAATTCAGAGAAATAAAGAGCGAAGGCAAGAAGAACAAAAGAAAGAAAGAAGACAGAAAAAGATATGGGAAGAAACTGTAGAATAATTAGTCGAATCTCATTAGCACAAAGCCAATGGAAAGGAAAGAAGAGGGGAAAAGGAAGAAAGAAACGGAGAGAAGGAAGAAAAATAGAAAGAAAGAATAAAAAAGGAAGCAAAGAAAACAGACGAACACTTAGACTGTAAAGAATCACAGAAATTTAAAATTCCGGAAAGGCGAGCATGAAGACTGAAGGAAAAAGAGAAAGAAGAAAAACGGAATGAAGAACAATTGAAAAGGAGAAAAACACAAGCACAAATAAAGACATGGAGAAAGAACTACAAATAAGGAAAGAACAACGGACAGACAAGAAAGAAAGAAAGAAAGACACACTGACATTGACAGATGAACAGAAAGACAAGGACGAAGACATGAAAAGAGGACAAAAAGATGGAAACAAACGAAAGCTTGAATAGACAAATGAAAGACAGACAAATGGAAATAAAGAAAAGACAAAAAAATAGAAACAAAGTGACAGAGAGAGAGAGAGAGGGGGGGGGAGACAGAGAGAGACAGAGAGAGAGACATAGAGACAGAGAGACAGACAGACAAAGAGAGACAGAGTGAGAGACAGAGAGAGAGGAAGGGAGAGAGACAGAGAGACAGAGACAGAGAAACAGAGACAGAGACAAATAAACAACAGACAGACAGACAGAGAGAGAAGAGAAGAGAGAGAGAGAGAGAGAGAGAGAGAGAGAGAGGGAGGGAGGGAGGGAGGAGGGAGGGAGAGAGCGGAGACAAAGACAGAAAAAAAAACGAACAGAAAGAATGAAGAGAATGGAAGACAAGCCCACTGCCAGCGACATCATTCCAGAAAAACGAGTAAAGAGAAACTCATCACGCTGGAAATCATATTCCACAGAAATAAAGACATATAGAAAACCTCATCACTTGGGAATCCATATCTCATTGAAAGAAACAAGCAAACTAACAAACAAAGAAAAGAGAAAAACAACCAGGCAAACAAGCTACAACAAAAACCAAACCAACCATTTAATCAAAGGAAAAAACAAAATCTCTCAATAGCAAGGATTCCCACACGGTGGCAGGGGCAAACCAGCACGATGGCTGAACAACAACTCAAAATGTTCACACAGACTCCAAAACAATCGCCGCCAGCCCAAAGACCTGAATTATTGATTCCTCTCAACGTTCGGCGTCAGTATTATGTATCGATGGTAGTTTGCTGTTAGTTGATAACTCTGACCATTGATGCCGGTGTGGAAAGTTTGTTAAGCGTCCCGGATTCTTCTATTTGCAAGCTTTAGGTTGATCGAATAGTGACGGGAGATCATGTTGGTGACGTATAATCAACCCATAAGACTGTCGACATACACCACGAAAGGAGTCGACGATCACAGCTGACCACTTCTTTTACGTGCAGCATTTCCGCTTGGGCTCCTTAGTAGCCTAGCTGATTACACGCCTAAATGGTTCTTCTAAGGCTGTCGTCACGTTGACATAGAATCTCTCCTGTCAACCCGCCCCCCCTCCTCCCACAACCCTCCCCTCGCCCACTCATCCACATATGCACTGTATTTTCATGAATTCATAACATTCAGGTTAACATTGAAACCCTTCAGAGAAATAAAATTACGCCATGCTCAATGCATCAGCCATTCTTTCTTTCTTCTTTTTCTTCCTCCAAAACCGGCTTTGTAAAGCGTAAGCACGGCGTCGGAAAATAGTTCAATGTAATACATAATTCATTAGGAAGCTGTTCGTAAAGAACAGTGCAGAACAGACAACTGGTGCTGATTGTAGTGTCTGATCTGAACTCTTACCACCCAGTCGCCAAACAACGACATGAAAGTAAAAACTAAGACACAGAAAACGTGTAAAAGGATTCCCACAACTGCAAATCAAGAAAAAAAAGATCGGAGGACTAGCGAAAGAAAACAAAACAACAAAACAACAGAATCAAACAATGTGAAAATATTAGCAGACAAAAGTATAGTTTTCTCAAAATACTTTTGGGAGAGGGTATCTTCTTTCACAGACTAGTGGCAGCGCTGCTTACTCAAGTGGGTACATGAAGACAATAGTGCCCTGTCTTGCTATGGCCTGTTTGTCTCATTTCCGGTTTTGCCATACTGGAAAAGTAGAAAGGTTTATTTAAGGTACATAGCTTCTGTATAAATCACATCACAGACGATGCAACTTTTGCCAGTATTTTCAGTGTGAAATTGAGTTTTCAGAAAACAAATAAGTCGCTGGTTTTGTGCGGAATGGTCATGGAAACAAAGATCTCCGGGATGTGTTGGGGTTCTACTATGCCATGGCACTGAATCAAGGAGTCAAAATCACATGGCGCCATTGTCCCTCATCAACAAAGCAGAACTTGAAAAACAAAACTAGCAAACAAACATAACAAACCCTTTAAAGCACAAAAACAAAAGGACGAACAGCACCGAATTCCATTCTGTCTTCTCTCCTTCCCAGTTCCGCTCCCCATTCTTCCCCCTTCCCGCTCTCCAATTACAAAGCGACATGTGCGTCTCAAATAGGATGCAACATATTAATGTAGGCCTATTTGGATTGCTCAGATGATCGCCGAGGAATAGAGGGTGAGAGGTGGACGGGAGGGAGGAAGAGGGGGGAGTATGTTAGAGAGGGTTGGGAGATGGGCAAGTATTGCTCCTTTAATAGACAAATGTCAGCCCAATAAGTGCTGTTCATGCGCCGTTTTCTTTTCTTCTCTTTTTCGTCCTTTCCTTTTTTCCTTTTCTTATTACAGGGAAGAAAGAATGGAAGAAAGAAAGGGAGAGTAGGTTTGGGTTTCTTTCCAGTTGACTCATTCAACAGACAGGCAGGCGCAGTACGTCTTTATTTGATTTCTCTCTTTATCGTGAACATGAAGATTTTTGTTACAGTTAACAAGTTCCAACGTGACAGCGTAGGTCTATCGCCTGACACAACAGTGGAAGGTGAGCAGGGGGAGGATGAAGGGGGAGGGATCGGTCAGGGGGCCGGCCGGTACATATAATTCAGAGTATGAGGACACTTTGCTTTCCCCTCTGTGACGTATTTATTATTTCTTTCCAAATATGTTTTCATCCCTTGCACGACGTCCTTTCTTTAAAACAGCATCATTGTCAACAACACCAACAACAAGAAAGAAGCATAAAAGAGAATTTTACAGTTGTTTCAATACAATTTCCAAATCAACCGTGACATATTATGACCCGATCTGCTGTTGTTTTGTTAACGTGACACATTTTCTGGGTGGAATGGGAAGTTGAAGTGTTGTTCGTACTAAATGTGAAGATATCAAACATAACATAGGCCATTTGACCCTATGCACCAAGCCGCAAGAGAAGGTTTTGCTTGCATGTCTGTTTGTTTACCATGAAGAAAAGTCCGGGAATGTTCAGACAGCGTTCCTCACTACGAACCGGCAACATCCTAGCTCAAAGTACACTTTAGATCTTCCTCTCATGGGAATTACGCATCCAGGGTGGTCATGTTAATCAGTACTCTTGCCAAATTTCGCATGACCGCCCCACACATTTTATTTCATATCAATAATACGCCGTTGACTTTACTTGAAGGAAACTCCGCTTCTTTTCGCTCATGCCAAATGGGACAATGAACCTTATTACAGAGAGAGAGAGAGAGAGAGAAAAAGAGGTGTAAATTGCCCTTTGACCCTGTGGTACTTACGCAGCCGCCAGTTGCTGGAAGAGCGACAGGGCCAGGCGATGCTGCTGGAGCAGACGGTACTTGTCCTGAGGACTGATGCCAGCCTGGGACTGGAGCAGACGACACCTGTCTTCTGGGGTGAGGCCCGTCTGATGCCGGAGGTGACGCAGACGATAGCTTTCACCCTCCGTGACGTCAGGACGACACGACTGCTGCAGTGACTGTCTAGACTGCCAGGGGAGACAACTGGGGTCTGAGGCCAGGTTTACGTGGGAGTGACGGGGAATGTCTTGACAAGTTCCTTGTTTAGAGCGACGGGGACTAAAACCATGATTATCCTCTTCGGTGATATCTGAGACAGCCTGGCTATTATTGAACGCACAGCAGTTGTCGTCAGCGCTCGGACTGGAAACGAACTGATAATCGCTGTCTGTGACACTGAAGTCAGAACACGAGGAGGGAAAACCTTCCTCGACACTTCTGGCAGTACGAGGTTGGCGTGACTGCAGCAGGTAGCTGTCTTCTGCAGACAGGTCGGAAGGAGAATGGTGTTTGAACAAACGACGTGTGTCATCCGCTACGAGGCTGGAATAGAACTCGTTGCTGTCTTCGGCACTGGAATCTGTTTGAGGAGAGCGCAGCATTCTTGGTCAGTGATCACTAGTGTAAAACCAATGACTTAGCAGACAGCTATTGTCCGTAGAGAAGATAAGATTGACAAACTTGCTCTGTCTTTTTTTGGTTGTTGAAAAGGGACATGTGATTGCTGAATGGTAGTGCAGCAGACCGTAAGCCAAATAGACCAGGCAGAATAAAAAGGATCTCGAGAGAGAAGTGCTTGTTCCTAAATGCACGGAATATGTCGTTTGTATTGAAGCCAAAATAGAGCCATAGTGAAACAGTTTCTAGGGCGCCTGTGAAACCCTCACCGTGGGAACTGCAAACAGTCGAGCTTGACAATGAGCTGTTGGATTAAGCGATCAATGATCAGACAAGATAAATGCTTTTGTGAGCTGTGAATGTTTTCATTCACCAAGGGATTTGCTTGTGGGCATCAATGCACTATCCATGATTTCAATGTGCTCTTCATGCGACTGACGATCGAACGGACCATTATCTTACTCCATTGTCAAATTACTTTGTTGTCAAACAGCTAGGCTGGGGTTTGGGACTGAGGACTGCTGAACTCAAAACAAAAATCACAGTAAGAAAAGAGTTTAGAGCTTATCAGACTTCTAAGATGGTATCACTCCATCTGCTATGAACCACGAAAAACACAGATGACATCATTAAGTCACAGCCAGTTCCATGACGGGAAGAACGACGCAGATGTTGTGTGTATAGAGGATGACATCCAGACAGCAGTGTGGAGCTGAGCTAAAAGACATGGACTGGGGAGCCAGGGGCGGGAGAGCAAAGAACACAGAGAAGCTCCAGAGAGAACCGATCGATTCACTGTCTTCCTCGTCCGTTCTTCTCTTTTTTTAACCATAAAACCGAAGTCCCCGTTCCTTTTTTCCCACGCTCACATTTCTCTTTCATTTATCTCCCCTCTCTCATCACACACATCGATGGTTCTCCATCTCCTCAGTGTGTCGTGTTTTGTTTTAGTCCGGCATTCCGCATCGCTGCCTGTTACTTCTCCCTTTCATTTCCAGTTTCCTGCATGCGTTTGTGAGATGTCTGTACTTTACCTTCATGGCGAAAATCTCTGTTTAGCACACACTCTCTTCCTCCTTCGTCAATGATTTTTTATAGTGTCGCTTTTTTTCTACTAATCAATTCTATCGTCTCTGGGTTTCTGGGATTTTGCTTTCTCCTCTGCCGATATTTCTTAGCGTTGTTTCTGTCCACCTTTATGTTCTTCCTGGTCTTTGAGGTCTTCCACACTTAAAATCCAGACGGTCTTAACTCGACACTGACACCACTAGAACGATACCAAGTCGAGATGAGCAGCTAAAATGCCAATGGTTCTTCTGGGAATCAGCCGGACTCCGGGGTCTGAATAACTCGTCCAGCGTTTATCTAACAAGACTGCAATGTATAAATCAACACGTACACTATATATATATATATATATATATATATATATATATAAACAAGCTCACAGTGCTACTGACGTGAGCAGATTACTATTCCCAAGCCTCAAACTTTTTAATGTGAAGCAGTTCGTACAATTATCATTAAAAAATCAACCACGAGAAGTGATCTACGGCTGCACTGTATCGACATCGCCAATCAATCGATCTTCACCCCCACCCACCCCTCCACCCCCTTTTTTTCCGATACAAACATAAGGCAACGGTTTGATGAACAAGGTCGTTAGAAGCCGCTACAAGCTCTTCAATGCCACTGAGACTGATTGCAGTGTGGCCGTGTTGAGATGGATTATAATGATTGTGTTGGGTTGAGTTCTAAAGCCATTGGTGGGGCTACAACCGATATGAATCGATCAGGTTCGTTTGTGTGCCTGCATGCTTCTGTACTGCTTCGTGTTGGACAGCTTGAATTTGTGTGGACCTCTGTCCCGCTGTGATATGTTGTTATACATACTCTACTGCAGTTTACGCTACGCTTCGCGGAAATACACACCACACTTCACTACACTTAGTGACGGTACGCTGCAGGACACAGAACCACGTACACTACCCTACCCCATTCTCCACGACACCGCTATTGTACACCACCACAATGCACACAACTACAGACTGCATGACTGCACTGAATGACGATACACTGTACTTTCGGATTCATCCTACGAGGGAAGACACTCGCAGTCCCGGTCCCACCACAATATTGATCACGCTGGGAAAATTAGTCGGCCAGTTCTGTGGACAGAAGAGATAATTCCCCAAATTTCGCACTAGCAGTACTAGCAGCGCAGTAAGCTTAGTGGGAAAGTATGGTGTGTGTGTGTGTGTGTGTGTGTGTGTGTGTGTGTGTGTGTGTGTGTGTGTGTGTGTAAGAGAGAGAGAGAGAGAGAGAGAGAGAGAGAGAGCGTGCTGTGTGTGTGTGTGTGTGTGTGTGTGTGTGTGTGTGTAACAGAGAGAGAGAGAGAGAGAGAGAGAGAGAGAGAGAGAGCGTGCGTGCGCGCGTGTGTGTGTGTGTGTGTGTGTGTGTGTGTTAGAGAGAGAGAGAGAGACAGAGAGAGACAGAGAGAGAGAGAGAGAGAGAGAGAGATGGTGTGTGTGTGTGTGTGTGTGTGTGTGTGTGTGTAGGCTCCGTCGGAGGCTGGTGCAAGTGTGTGTGTGTGTGTGTGTGTGTGTGTGTGTGTGTGTGTGTGTGTGTGTGTGTGTGTGTGTGTACCTACATCAAAGGTAGCTGTTGGCTACTGAGCGCGTGCTCCCTTACATGTTATTTGATAAATCAATAGGCTATGGTCACACTCAATAGGATATGGTCACACTCAATAGGCTATGGTCACACGCTGCACTAATTCAGATTTTTGTGCTTATGGAAGGGCTTCCCCTTCATCATGTAACTCAGTCTTGTGATGGTTTCCGTTAATAAAAGGAACACAAGTCATTGAACCCTTCACTGGAAGTCATTAATGCATACGAACACTTAAAAACCTTCAGAGAACCGCACGTATGAAGTTCCTTACTATCCAATTTTTTCGCTCACCTAGAATTATTCCAACCATAACCGATGCACGCTTAGACACACACCCATTGCAAATCAATTATTCAGCAAACAAGTAAACAAATATTTACGACCTATAAACAGAAGCAGTTCAAATTCCGATAAAATACCAAAATAGTTCAGTAAAAGTAAAATAAAATGAAATGAAAATCCGAGCACTTTGTCTCCC
Organism: Conus canariensis; assembly: GCA_033310375.1. Classification (NCBI taxonomy): domain Eukaryota; kingdom Metazoa; phylum Mollusca; class Gastropoda; order Neogastropoda; family Conidae; genus Conus; species Conus canariensis. The sequence continues at coordinate 33,155,653 of CM065716.1, read as the reverse complement.
TCCAGTATTGTATGGTCAATGTTTGTCAGTTCATGGCATTGTTCACTGTGTTCACACCTTTATCATTCTTTTTTTTTTCCCCACTGGCGGTACCTCTGCCCCTTCTCTCTGTCACCACTACCTCACAGCACACCACAGCAGCAAAGGCTGTCCCCACAGCACGCACCTGCTTGCAAACGAAGAGATTGGCCCAGGTGAACAAACATCCAAAAACTCACCCCCAACAAACGCGGCGTGTGTGCAAACTTGTAGCCAGCAACTTGGAACAGAGGTGGAGGGGGGTGGAGAGGGAGGGGTAAGGGGTGAGCGTGCGTCTCTATTGCATCTCTCCCCCACTCGCTGCCGGAGCTGCGTCTGTCGACACTTCGCTGGATGCTCCAGCCATCTCCGGTGGTATCGGCATCCGAACTGCAACGAGTTTCGATCTCTTACGCTTCGCTGATTTGCACAGGCAACGAGGCAGAACGGAACGGTTCCGGTGCTAACGGTTGTTGGGGAAGCATGGCGGGGGATGTTTGTTTACCTTTATTCCCTCCCACGGCCCGTGCGTCAACAACGGAGGCCCCAGCTGCTGAACGTGTTGGTATTTTTAGGTTGATGTTCTTATGGCCAAACGCGGGAGGGTTTATTTTCCAGTCGTTAATGCGTACACGATTGCTGAGCATGTTTTGTTTGTCGATGGCTTTATTCTGTTATTGTTTTGAAATCGTATGAAGCAACCCCAAATTTAGCTTTCTAATTGTTACCTTAACCAATTGCGATCACGTTCTTGTGTGTGTGTGTGTGTGTGTGTGTGTGTGTGTGTGTGTGTGTGTGTGTGTGTGTGTGCGTGCGTGCGTGCGTGCGTGCGTGCGTGCGTGCGTGTGTGTGTGTGTGTGTCTGTGTGTGTGTGTCTGTGTGTGTGTGTGTGCGTGCGTGCGTGCGTGCGTGCGTGCTGCTTGCTTGCGTGCTTGCATACGTGTGCGCGTGCTGTGTGTTTGTGTGTGTGTGTGTGTGTGTGTGTGTGTGTGTGTGTGTGTGTGTGTGTGCCGCGCGCCTCTTGTACGCGCGTCTGTGCATGCGTCTGTGTCTGAGTGTTGCTCCAAAACAGTTAATTTAAGCACCCATTCTCAGTTTTAAAGGCCGGTGGTGAGCCCCATGTTTGCTCACAATCAACTGCCGCTGCTTACAGGCTGACAGTTTCCCACGTCCCCTATTGACTGACAGTTTAAAGTGTTTTGATGACACGGTGAGTGAAAACGATTTTCCCTAGCTCACAGACTGCCCAGTGTGTGGGAGATTGTTTCTCAGTTGATGATTACATCACCTGTGACGCTGACTTGTGCTTTGTTGTCTGATTGGATAGTAAGTGGTAAATCAGAATTTCCCTTTGTTGATGTTTACTTAATTAATGCCATTAATGTTTTTCTTGACCGACTGATTCTACACGTTGTTCTCTGCCTATTAAATGAATACGGAGCTTGTGACTTTAAGTTGAATAATTCAACACATGATTCGTGACACAGCAGTTTTGTTTTGTCAATAGCTGTATACCATTTTACTTTAGATACTGATTGCCTAGTTTGTCACATTCATTTTTTTTAGCTTAGTCGATGACTGCAGAATTTATTATGTTGATTTTGTTCTCAGTTAATCATTACGCAGTTTTCGACATTGATCCTCCGCCCCCCCCCCCCCCCCCCCTCAAAAAAAAAAAAAAAAAAAAAACTGAATATTTTGCTTGCCTGATGATTGCACCATAGGTCATATTCATTCCTTTTCAATTAATGATTTTTCATTATTTGGGAGAATTATGTCACATTTTGTGGCATTGCTTTTTTTTTTCTTCATCTTCTAAACTGTTTTACGGCTTGCAACATTGATTTACCTTAGCTGCCTGCATGGTTTCTTAAGTTCAGCATTTCTCAACAGATGAAATGTTTGCACAGTGTGTGTCATTGCCTTGTTTTTGCAGTTCATGAATACAGATTAACACTGGTCTTTCCTTAGTTTATTGGTTGCAAATTTGTGACATTCGTTTTTTTCTTTGCTTACGAATACCACAGTTTCTGACCTATATTTTTTCCTTGATTGATGACTACATAATTCCTTACATCGATTTTGCCTTTGCTTACAATGACGTAGTTCTCAACATTGATCTTTTTTACCTGATAATTACATCAATTGCGAGAATTACATTTCCTTAATTCATGATTACATTATTTTTGCCTCAGTTCAATGCCGGGATTTGCCAAATGTGCAAGCACTATCTCTTTGTTTCCGTTGTTATCTAAAGTGATACTTAATTTCAGGGCAGTTATAAAACAGACACTGGCATTTGTCTTCTTCAGAATGACGTAATCATGTATGTGTGCCACCAGTGTTTATACTTTTTTCCATTAAAATGACGTTTGTGATCAATATACTGTAACATATCTTACATTCAAACAATGAAAATATGATTATAAAACAGTAAATACCCTTTTAATACCTATGTTCAGTATGGTGGAATGTGAAGACACTCTACTCAACTGGGATTTGCTTAAAAACTTCTGTATGCTAATAATAATGATGATAATAAAATCTTTCATCATCATTCTTTCATCATATTTAGTATATACCATACAGTGTAAACAGACACGTATCTAATCATTACTCAAAATAAGCTGTCAACTGAAAAGAACTGAAAATCAAACCAAAAAAATCGATGAACAATCAACCAGCTGCTCAGGGAAAAGAAAGGAGAGTAAAAATATGCCACCACTAGCCAACAAAATCGAAATCAGATGCTCAATGGGCCAATGTAAGAATAATCTTTTTTTTTAGAGAGAGAGAGAGAGAAAGAGAGAGAGAGAGAGAGAGAGAGAGAGAGAGAGAGAGAGAGAGCGCGCGCGCACACCACACACACACACACACACCACACACACACACACACACACACACACACACACACACACAATTTTTCTGTATACTGTAGGAATGGACAATATGCACGCTCACAAGTTCAGTGCAACAACGGAGATAGAAGCAGTGAGACACGCGGTCCGCTGCTGACGTCCACAGACAAGCTCGACAGTCAACACGCTGTGCTATTGACTGATTCCACGACCATTGTGCACAAAGTGGGATGAGGTGTCCAGGCTGGCGTAAAGCGCTGTGCAGCCCTGAGCAGGATCCTATCAGTCTCTACGCCTGCACTGCCCTGGACATGCAAGTGTCAGGACAAATGAGCGGCCAGACTCCCCTGCCCGCCAACTCAACTGTGATAAGCGGATTACAGCTAGGCCGATCAGATGCCACGTGAAACGTTAAAAATACGATATTACAATATAGGAACATTTGCTTAGCGCTCGCTCTGGACATCGACACTGGGCACTTAACAAATTAAGACTTACGGGCAACCATGTAACGGCTCATACATGTTCACAGTTACGTGGCATACACACAGCACGCAACAAGTCTTAACTTCACTCATACATACCCTGCATTACCGTAATGATGCGAGCAATATATACACTTGTAATGAAGGATGTTTTTAAAGCTTTTTATTAAAGGTAGTCAGGAAATCTGAGTGTCTGAAAGAGGTAGTTTTGTAGGAGACGGGTGTCAGGGAAAGAGCGGAGCTGACGGGCAGGTGTGTAAAGGTGAAATAATGAGGTGTATCGCTGTGTGAAGGACCAGACATGAAGAATATGAACAAAGAAGAAGGTGGAAGGGACCATCTCAGAGAAGTAGGCTCAAGGCCACACTATCATAGTTAACAGTAGATCACCTTGCAGACGTTGATGTCAAAACAGGAATAGGTGCGTATTTAGACTGGAAGGAAGAGCAAAAGCCATCAGAGAGAAGATCTTGACATTATCTCAAGACCGAGACTGCGACAATTCGTTGGAGATGGGGCAGGTTCGTCATGAGCCTTTCTAACAGCAGACGTGAAGAAGTGAACACATGTGTCAACGGAGACCACAGAAATGGACGTTTTCAGGTCCTTGCTTCGTGCACATCCCCCACCCACCCACTCCCCGCCACCACTTCCCACTTGTTCTAGCATATTACCTCTCTGTCTGTCTGTCTGTCTGTCTGTCTTGTTGATTCTAGGTATTTTATGAAGGGATATGAATTATCAGTGAACGAAAAGCACTCTGTCTCTATCTCTCTGTCTATCTTACTGTCTGTCTGTCTGTCTGTCTGTCTGTCTGTCTTCTCTCTCTCTCTCTCTCTCTCTCTCTCTCTCTCTCTCTCTCTCTCTCTCTCAATATCTCG
>CM065716.1:33131411-33138911 GCA_033310375.1 Conus canariensis | reverse complement strand
CTAAAGTTGTGGCTAGGCAGTCTTCTACATCCTGCCCTTTACTGTGCTCTGAAGTTGTGGCTAGGTAGTCTTCTACATCCTGCCCTTTATTGTGCTCTAAAGTTATGGCTGGGTAGTCTTCTACATCCTACCCTTTATTGTGCTCTAAAGTTGTGGCTAGGTAGTCTTCTACATCCTGCCCTTTATTGTGCTCTAAAGTTGTGGCTAGGTAGTCTTCTACATCCTGCCCTTTATTGTGCTCTAAAGTTGTGGCTAGGTAGTCTTCTACACCTGCCCTTTATTGTGCTCTAAAGTTGTGGCTAGGTAGTCTTCTACATCCTGCCCTTTATTGTGCTCTAAAGTTGTGGCTGGGTAGTCTTCTACATCCTGCCCTTTATTGTGCTCTAAAGTTATGGCTGGGTAGTCTTCTACATCCTACCCTTTATTGTGCTCTAAAGTTGTGGCTAGGTAGTCTTCTACATCCTGCCCTTTATTGTGCTCTAAAGTTATGGCTGGGTAGTCTTCTACATCCTGCCCTTTATTGTGCTCTAAAGTTATGGCTGGGTAGTCTTCTACATCCTACCCTTTATTGTGCTCTGAAGTTATGGCTGGGTAGTCTTCTACATCCTACCCTTTATTGTGCTCTAAAGTTGTGGCTGGGCAGTGAAAGAAACAGACGTACGTTTCACGTGTTAAGTACCAATCTGGAGAAAGGTTACAACTTGCGAAACCCGACACAGATTGCTAAATACATGTAAAAGAGTGACAGAAACAAATATGTAACATTTAAGCCTTAGACGCAGCATCTTTCCTTTTAAAATCCACTTCATCTCCGATACAGTCCAGATCAATGTTGCCTGCTAGAACTAGAAGTCAACAAGCTGCTTTCGTGGCTCGCTGCATTTCCTCGGTATCTATAGCTGCATTATCCATAAGCACTAGCATCATATTGACTCGGAAACGATCAAGATTTTTACTTTTGTGTAGAGAAAGTCCTTTCACTTTGAAATGAAAAACAAGCAGAGAAATATTTGTGAGTCATACAACTTATTTAGAGTGTATATGTGTCTATCATGATGTGTCTGTGTCTATCATGATGCGTCTGTGTCTATCATGATGCGTCTGTGTCTATCATTATGTATCTCTGTCTCTCTCACGCTTAACCTTTCTGAAGACATAACATGGAAATAATGAATGCAGAGCTGGAAAGAAGAAAGCGACTGAAGAGAGAGAGAGAGAGAGAGAGAGAGAGAGAGAGAGGAGAAGACAGACAGACAGACGGACAGACAGACAGACAAATAGAGAGAGAGACAGAGACAGAGACAGACAGACATACAGAGAGATACAGACAGACAGACACTGAGAGACAGACAGAGAAAGTTGGAAGGGAGAGTAGGAATGGAAGAGAACAGACAGGCAGACAGATCACCTAGACACAGATCCGCTCAGGAACAGACAGACAAACAAACGGCAGAGACTGAGAGCCGAAGGAAAGAATCAAAGAACACGCAGAAATTGCATGCCATGAAGAAAGCACTCACATCCCAGTGCCCCACTCTGCCTACCCTCGCCAGCCTTGCTCTCCTATTTTTCCCAAAGTTATGTCCCTTTCTGCCAGTGGTTCCAACTACTTGCAACTTGCTGCTAAAGGCGTTTGCTCTCGCTAGATTATGCTTCCTTTTCAGCTGAATATCAACCCATCATTCCATTCCATTTTCCAGCTAACGTTTGTGCAGGTTGAAGAGACAACATTTTTGCTTTTGCTAGGAGCAAATCGTGTCGAAAATCACATGCCAAAAAAAATCGTTTCTAGAATCCGTTTCCCTCATCCTTGCACGTTAGGGAAAGAGGGCTGCCGGATGCTTATAAACCTAGGTTAGCTTGTCGTTTTAGAGTTCACGTCGACAGCCACATAAATGCAACATGGCTGACCGGTAAAACGATAATGATATGCCTATATTCATTTGACAAGACAAACAGAGAAACTACAGGTGACTGTGAAAACAAGTTCGTCTTAAACAAGACAAAACACATTCTTTGGGGCAGAGACATTTTTGAGAATGCAATGGCAGTGTTAGACCCGTTGACAAGTAAATATCATCGATTGGTTTCAGGTTTAACGATTGCACCCATCAAAAGCGATATGGACGAGTCATCACAAGTCACTCAAGTTAGAAGAGCAGAGATATATTTTATAAGATGTGAAATCAATTTCTGTGCAGTATCCAACTCCTTCAAGTCTTTGTGATGAGTCTTTGTTGTCTGGATAGGGGGATCTTCAATAGAAATAAGACACATGTTGTGTAGACAGGCGGACCTTCAATACAAATGACACAATTTTTCTGGACAGGTAGATCTTCAATCACATAAGAAACATGTTGTCTGTACAGATGGGTTTTCAATACAAATAAGGCACTTGTTGTCTGAACAGGCAGATCGTCAATACAAAGAAGACACATGTTGTCTGGATAGGCAGATCGTCAATACAAAGAAGACACATGTTGTCTGGATAGGCGGATCCTCAGTACAATTAAGAACATGTTGTCTAGACAGATGGATTTTAAGTACATATAAGACACATCTTGTATGGACAGGTGGATCTCCAATACAAATAGGAACATATTGTCTGAACAGGTGGATCTTCAAAACAATGAACATGTCTGGACAGGTGGATCATCAATGCTTACAAGAGATGCTATTGGGACATTAGAGCTTCACTATAAGTAAGACTCATGTAGTCTGGACAGGCGAATCTTCAATACAAATAAGCCATATGCTGTCTGGACAGGTAGAGGCCAGAAAGGAGATCTGTTCTATTCATATACCACAATTATTTCTCAACACCATGCGCCATAAATAGTATTTATCTTTTGACCAGTCCATGGAGTTTACACACCTTTGTGGACAGTACTGTTCCACTTTGAAATGAAAGAGAACAAACAGGGAAATGACTTTCCCAAGTCCCCTGTGCCCTGTAATCTGTTCAGTGGATCTCTGTGTCTGTCTGTTTGTCCACCTCTCATTCGGTCTGTCTGTTTTGTCTGTCTGTATCTGACTTTCTCTTTGTAAAGCCAGGGAGAGACAATGCTGGACCAATGAAGAGTGAAAGGAAGAAGAGAGAGAGAGAGAGGGGGGGGAGGGAGGGAGAGAGAGAGACAGACAGACAGACACACACACAGACATACAGGCAGGCAGAGAGAGAGAGAGAGAGAGAGAGAGAGAGAGAGAGAGAGAGAGAGAGAGCGCAACAGGCACCAACTGACGAACTAATAAACAACCGAACAGACAGAGGCGGGAAGCAGGCATGCAGCGATTAAAGACTGAAGAAAGAAACGAAAGAAGAAGCAGAGACTGCACGCCATGAGAAAGCACTCAGGTCTTTACACAACACTCCTCCACCCCTACCCACCCTTCCACTTCCGCGTCCCTTCAGCTATCGTCCATTTCTGCCAACGATTCCAACCACTCTAACCAGGCTGCTAATTCCAACTGCTATCGGCTGCTCATGCTCTTCCTCTCTCAGAACGTCAACCCCATCATTCCTTTCTGTTTTCCAGCCAACGTTTGTGCAGATCGAAAAGACATCTTTCTAGCTTTGCTAGAGGGAAAGCTGCTTTGAGAGATGCACACATAAAAAAGACCTTGGAGCCTTTCTACTCATTCTTGCAGGCTTCCATATGTAACAGTTTGGGCAGGAAGTAGTTATTGCTCATGTATGTGGGTTAGTTGTTCACGATCGTACTTTAGCACACACTTAAAATTGAAATGGCCGACTGAGGAAACAATTAGGATACGTGTGTACTGTTACAGGACACACACATGCTAACTCACTCACATACACACACATACCCATACACGGACACACACATGCATGGGCATATGCATGCACACATACACGCACACGCACGCACACACACACACACACAACAAACACACACACACACACACACACACACACACACACCACACACACACACACACACACACACACACACACACACACACACGTCCTGAGTTACAAGAGATAGTACGCGAAAATGCTCGTTCCAAGCAAGACTTAACCTGATTCCTTAAAAGTGGACCAAATCCTTGGGAATATAGCTACTGTGTTTAGTTCCATGAGTAAGTTATATCCATCCAGTCCCACCAAGGATGATATGACAGAATTATCCTAGAACTGTGATGCCACCGAAACAACAGCATGTTAAGATTGGCGGTATAGAGAGTAATGTTTAACTTTGGTGCTGGCAACTCTGTGTCTCTGTCTGTCTATATGTCTCTGTTGTCTGTCCGCCTGTCCGTCTCTCTCTCTCTCTCTCTCTCTCTCTCCCCTCTCTCTCTCTCTCTCTCTCTCTCTCTTTCTCGTTCACTCGCTTGCTTACCTGCTGTCCACCCCACACTAACACACACCCACACATTAGCACACAGTGTATTCACTTGAATGATATTGTTATCTTTCTTTGCTTATGCGTGTTGTTTTTGTTGAAGTTAGTCGATGTACAAGGATTAATGTGTCAGCACACCATACACTAGCACGCAAACAAACACGAAAGTTTTGCATGAGGCATCCAAATATTAATGTGGCCATGCAAATGTCCAGCAAAAAAAAAAAAAATCATACAGGCTATGCATGGCGAGTATGCATGAGGCATCCAAATATTACTGTGGCCATGGAAATGTCCAGCAAAAAAAATAATCATACAGGCTATGCATGGCGAGTAAGTGTTAAAAAGGCAGTGGGAAAAATAGAAGACCCTACTCTTGACTATCAGGTTGACACAAAAGACACCCACGAGTTCTAAGCGGAGGACGAAGACGAGCATGGCGAAGGCAAATGGGTTCAGACCACTGTGAATGCTTTCACCTTGATGAATCGAAGCACAGATGAACTACTCCGATTCCCCTACCAACGACCCTTCATCGCTCCTTTTCCAGTCTATTCACATGTAGTTCATTGAGCTCACTGCACACAGCAACAACATCCACAGAAGAAAGCTATGTATGATGAACACCACGAAGCTATCATTCTGGCCTGAGAAAGTGGTGTTTGCACTTCAATATTCCATAAAATGCTCGAACGTGAACAAACAAACTAGATTCCATACTGATTTCTTGTCTTCTTCCCTCTCTTTCTTTCCTTTCTTCATTTTCTTTTATTTTGTTTGCCCAACATGTTTCCCTTAGTTCTTTCTTCCCATTCTTCATTGTTTTCTTTCTTGATTTCTTTCCATCTTTATCCCTTTTCCTTTCTTTCTTTTTATGTCTGTATCTCTTTTCTCTACTGTCATTAGTTTTATTAAATTGTTTTAATACTACCTGAGAGATGCATAGATAGGTGTCTACTACCCGGGAGATGCATAGATATTAGATTTAACAGCTCATCACTTGACAGAGTTGGAGTTCATTGCAAAATATAAGACATTAAAGATGTCTTTCAGAGTTGTCCAAATGACACCCGTAAATCATAAGCACAAACGCACGAAAACATAAGAGAAAAACATAACTTTTCTCAGAAATAATGTTCAATGTTCTTCATATTTCTTATCGTTTATCATATGTTTTTTTTTTAAATCTTCCTTTGTTTGTTTGTTTCTTTTTCACTTTCAATCATTCCATCTTTTTTCTTTCTTTCTTCTTCTTTCATTCCCTTATCTCCCTATTTTCTGTTTGCTTTCTTCCTTTCTTCCATTATTTCACCCATTTTTTTCTTTTTGACTTTCTCTTCCCTTCCTTCTATTTTCTTCTTTCTTTTTTCCTGCTCTCCTCCTGCCTTCCATATGTTCTTAATCTTTATTCTTTTTATTCTGTCATTTTGGTGCTTTTAGGCTTTTAGTTTTTTTCATTTCCCTTTTATTTTCCAACGTTTGCAATATATTTTTTTTATCGTGACTTCACTTTCTTCACTCTGGCTGTCACTGGTCTGTTGTTGTTTTCCTTTTCTTAAGCCAAGCCACTGTTGTTGATGTTGACAAAACAGGTCAACAGAGCGGCAATATTGCCTGCTGGGAAGCATAAAAGGCAGCAGCTCATCGCTTTTTCCAGTTGGAATGGACAACACATATGTTCAGGCCACGAACCTGTCTTTATTGCGTCTTAAAAGTGCCACAGTGGATTTTTGCTTGTTTGTTTGTTTTCCCAGTACAACGTTTTGTTATCACTTTCCATTCTATCCCTTCACTCTATTGTGCCCCACCTAGTCACCGCTACCGCCCCCCCTTCTCCCTCTCCCTCCTTTCTCCCTTCCTCCCTCCCCCCTCTCTCTCTATCAATACTCTTGCTCTCCATAAAACTTCTTCTTGTAACCGTCTAGCTGATGACACCACCCCTCCTGACAGAGAAAGACACGTTAATGAAACAACTGCCCTAATCTGCACGGCGATATCAATAAAGTCATCAGAGAATCAAGCTGATTATAGGGTAATCCATTTTCAGCAGGTCATGTGTATGTTAACCGTAACAAAGAAGGAGTATCTTTATTTGAAAACAAAAGGTGGCCTTTACTGAGATTTCCCCGTCATTGTAAAGAATAGTCTCTACTGCTGAAAGTTCATTGAAATAGTGCCTTTTATTTAGTCAACTGGCACGGATGTATTTGTCCACCGATTCAAAGAGTGCTGTAAACTGTGATCGCCTGACAGCAATAAAGAACTGCTCTCCACGTCTTGATGTGACGTTTCGTTGTCGCCTGGGAGTAATGTCGAGACCTGGCTGTCCCGCTACCCCGTCAGTCCGACCAGGCCTGTGGACATTGCACAGTAAAGCCCTTAAGAACTGGAAAACAGGGAAAGGGTGAAAGGAAGAGGGATGGAGGAGGGGTGGAGAAGGAACGAAGGAGGAGTACGTAAAGAGCTGATGATAGGGAGATATCCGTCAATGGCTTCTGGAAACTTGTAAGTTGAAGAAGGAGGGAGACGAGGGTAAATGAAGGAAGGAACCATAGGTGACTAATCACCTCAGAACAATTATTCACGCATGTACCCATCGTTGACCTAAATGCTAACCATGACAAATGGTGGAGAGGGAGGGTAATAGTGATGATTATTGTTGTTATGGTTATTATGATTGTTGTTGTTTTTATTGCCTCTCCCCCTCCCAGCTCATTTCACCACCTTCCCTCCACTTCCCACCCTTTGCTTTCCACCCTCTACACCCTCACCCTTCCCTCCTATCCCCTCGCTTTTTCCCTGCCCTCCCACAAGTCCCCTTCATCCCCCGTCCTCCAGTGAACTTTTTCCAGTGAACTTCGTTCTAAGTGAATTTTTTTTTCCTGTGAACTTTTTCAGCGACACAACCACAGAATTCGTAAGTGTTATGTTGGTCAGTTGGCCAGTGTGCCATTATCTCATGGGTGTTATGTGCCTTCTATTTTTCATCTTCCTAAATGCTAATCACCTCAGAAGATTTCTCCATATCTGTAACCCTAATACTAAGAACCTCAGATTTCTCCAACCTGTAACCAACCTTGACTTAAGTACAAACAACATCAGAATATTTCTCCACGTCTGTAAACATCGTTGATTG
>CM065716.1:33103911-33126411 GCA_033310375.1 Conus canariensis | reverse complement strand
TGAACACCAAGTGAGATGCTTTTGACATGCCATGGACGCATGAATATGTTCCCTGCTATTGCTGAATGGCATCACATCTTACAACGTTGTTTAACTTAGCAACACAAGAAGAAGACCAGTGCCAAAGAAAGAAAGCGCCTAAACACATTGACACTTTGCAGACTGGTTTTGCAAAATTAGCTGATAGTATACACATAGGTGTTACGTCATATGTAACATGCAATTCGCTACAGACAATTACTTGCTTGCATGGATGGATCATGGATCTCTCGATTCCACGGTCCGGGATCTAGTTCCTGTGAACTCATGTCACTCAAGCGAGAAGTGCAGTTTTCGTCTATCTGGAATAAAACCGTGCAGTCTGTAACCCCCTCCAAGTCCTTAAAATGACACTTTGAGTCTTGGTCCTGTGGGCGGATGTTTGCCTGAAAAAAAAAATCCAAAAGGCACACACATCATGCACACTAAATCCCGTTATAATCGAGTAGAGCAGTTTGTTAACATGTGGCGGTGGGATGGATGGTACAAAAACAACAAACAAACCAAATAAACGCTAGACTCATGTTTAGACATTGTACCTCTCCAATATGAATAAGACGCATGTTGTGTGGACAAGTGGATCTTTAATGCAAATAAGACACATGTTGTCTGGACAGGTGGATCGTCAATGCAAATAAGATACGTATTGTCTGGACAGGTACAAAGAAGACACGTGTTATCTGGACCGGTGGATCTAATATGTCACATGGTGTCTGGGCAAGATGACCTTCAATTTAAATCAGACACATAGTGTCTGGACTGGTGGATCTTCAATACAAATTGATTCACAAAACGATCGGCACCATCACTCTTGGGTTGAGAAAGTTGTCCCGCTTTGAAATGAACAACAAGCACAGAAATAAGTCTTGTGCGTTCCCTGTGTGTCATAAACATTGTTTAATGTATATGTGTTTGATTGTGTGTCTGTGAGTTTTCTGTCTGTCATGATAAGATAAATGCAGAACTGGAAGAGAGAGAGAGAGAGAGAGAGAGAGAGAGGGAGAGAGAGAGAGAGAGTTGGGGAGGAAGAAAAAGTGAAGAAGAGCAGACTGACTGACAGATCACTAAGACACAGTAACAGACAGACAAACAAACAGCATTGAAAAAGAAAAAAAACCTGCAATTGAAAGCCGAAGGAAAGAACCGAAAAATAAGCCGAGATTGCAAGGCATGAAGAAAGCAGTCACATCTCAGCACCCCACGGCACCTCTGCTCTCTTACTTTATTCCAAAATGATCGCCCCTTTCTACCAGTGATTTCAACCACCTCCCACTTGCTGCTAAAGCCGTTTGCTCTCGCATGATCATGCTTCCCCTTTCACCCCACCATTACACCCCACTTTCCAGCTAACGTTTGTGCAGGTTGAGAAGACAACTTTCTTGCTTTTGCTGGGAGGAAAACGAGCTGAGAAACAGACGCCCAAACCTCGTTTCTAAAAGCCCTTTTCCTCCTGCTTGCACGTTCGGGGAGAGAAGGCTGCCAGATCTGCGTCACATTCAGGAAGTAGATTATGCTTATAAACCTACGTTTGGCTTGCTGGGTGAGATTTCACTCAACACCCATCTAAATTCAACATAGCCGACTGGAAAAACGACCGTGATTTGGTCTGTGTTCATCTAACAAAAGAACAACCAGAAAGCAGACAAGCTACAGATGAATGTGAAAACATGTTCGTCACAAGCAAGACCAGACACGCTATGAGGGGCAGGTACATTCTTGAAAATGCAATAGCAATGTTAGATCCGTTGACAATTATATTCCACGTTAAATGACCGATTTCATCGAGGGCAGTATGGACGAACCATCACAAAAACGCGGGGGATCAAGGGTTTGGTACTGTTGTAACACTACACTTACACCGGCCAAATGACAACATGGTGAGGGGATCAGCGAAAACAGCCATTTCTTATGTTCAGTGCCAGCAAAACCCAATTCACGTGTGTGGGCCCCCTGTGCTAGCACCGTGTTCTTACAGAAGTCCCAAACCGAACAATATGTGTTTATTTTCCGCATCTTTGCTGATTGCTAACACATACGTGTATTGTCATGAATGTACTGAGCACGGAATCCACCGCAAGGAAAGAATATCTCAAAGGAAAATACGATTTCTGTAAAAAAAAAACAAAAAAACCCACAAATAATGCATCTTCCCCCACCTGATGAATGGGTACATGTCACATTATTGTCTGCTTTACGCGTATTCAGTAAGAACCAGGTCAGTGCCTCTGTTCGCACTCTGGTCACTATGAGAGAGAGAGAGAGAGAGAGAAGAGAGAGAGAGAGAGAGAGAGAGAGAGAGAGAGAGAGAGCATGCCGGTAAAAAAAAAAAAAAACGATAAACAGCATCTTCCCGAGCGTGGGGATTTTAGTGAAGGCGCGCGCGAGTGGAACTGGCTCTATTACAGACAACACATACCGTACGCGCGGCTGCGGGAAAGAATGAGAGTCGCCTATATCCGCAAGGGAGTGTGCATTGCTGTTAGCTTATGGTCAGCTGTCAGCTTAAGGGGCCCACACACGTGTGACTGCAATGGATGCCACGCAAGATTTCTGTTGAACGCTATGGATGTGTAATAACTCTCCTTTCTATTGCTGACTGGCGCCACATCCTGCAGGGTACTGGCAAACTTAGCAACATGAGAAAAAGACAAATACCAAGGATGAGAAATAAAACACCTTCACGAGTTCACGCTACCCTTTCCCGAGTTTACAGACTGGTTCTGCAAAATGAGCGGATGAAATGTAAAAAAAAAGAAGTTATGTCATACGTAACATTTATGTGGATGAATCATTGTTCTCTCGACCCAACTGTCCTAGATTCAGTCCTGTGCGCTTGACACGTTCTAGTTAAAAGAGCAGATTCTGAAGAAAAATCTGGAATTAATCTCTGTGCATAGTCCAAGCCTCTCCAAGTCTTTGAGATGATACTTTGAGCCAAGGTCATGTGGGCGAGTGAATGCATAAAAAAATCCATAAACGCAAAAATGGTATGCGCATTTAATTCCTTATATATGAAGTTCAACAGTAGGTCAATATGTCGCGGTGGGAGGGACACACAAAAACAAATAACATGCAACCAAAATGAACACTGGAGTCGTGTTCAGACAATATGTCCTTTCAATACAAATACGACGCATGCTGTCTGGACAAGTGGATCGTTTATATGAATAAGACATATATTGTCTAGAAGGGAGATCTTCAGTACGAATGAGACACACATTGTCTGGACAGACTGACCTTCAATACAAATTCGATACTTTTTCTTGACAGGTAGATCTTTAATACAAATGAGACATAAATTGTCTAGACAGGTGGATCTTCAGTACAAATAAGACACATGTTGTCTGGACAGATTGACCTTAGAAACAAAGAAGACGCATGCTGTCTGGACAGGTGGATCTTCAATACAAGTAAGACACATGACCTGTGAACAGGTGGATCGTCAATATAGATGACACATGTTGTATTGATAGGTAGATCTTCAATGCAAACAACATGCATGTTGTCTGGATAGAGGGGTGTTCAATACAAATAACACACATGTTGTCTGGACAGGTTGATTTTCAATACGAATAAGACAAATGTTGTCTGGACAGGTAGAAGTTTAAAAGAGATAATCATGTACCAGCATAATTTCTTACCACCATGCACCATAAAAAGTTTCATCTTTCGATCGGTCCACGGAGTTAACGCTTCTTCTTTTTTTTTTAAACAAAGCTGTCCACTTTGAAATGAATAAGAACGTGCAGTGAAATAACTCTCCCAAGTTCCCCGTTCATGTCTCTTTTCTCGGTCTGGCTGTCCATCTGACATTTGGTCACCGTTTTGTCTCTCCGTACTGGGACTTTCTCTTTCTAAGGCCAGGGAGAGACAATGCTGTGACAGAGAGAGAGAGAGAGAGAGAGAGAGAGAGAGAGAGAGAGAGAGAGAGAGAGAGAGAGAGGAGCAGACACACAGACAGACACAAATTGACTGACTGACCAATAGACAAACAGACGAAGCTGGGAAGGAAAGCATGCAGCGATTAAGAACTGAAGAAAGGAATCAAAGAGTAAGGAGAGACTGCACACCACGAGAAAGCACTCAGCTCCTAGCACTCCCATCCCAATGCCTCCTCTTCCGTGTGCCTTCAGCTATCGTCCATTTCTGCCAACGATTCCAAGCACTCTGAACAGGCTGCTAAATCCGTTTGCTATCGGCTGCTCATGCTCTTCCTCTCTCTCTACGTCACTCCCATCATTCCTTCTGTTTTCCAGCCTATCTTTGTGCAGGTAGTCGAAAAACATCATTCTTGCCTTGCTAGACGGAAAGCTGTTTGAAAGATATGCTCACATGAAAATGTCCTTTGAGCCTTTCTACTCATTCCTACAGGCTTCCGGGTGCAACGTGTCAGACAGGAAGTAGTTAATGCTCGTTAAGTCTAGGCTAGTTTTTCACGGTTTTACTTCAGCATCCACTTAAATTTCATATGGCCTCTTGCGAAAACGATTATGACGTGTGTGTAATTTAACAGGAAACCTGCGCGCATGCACACACACACACACACACACACACACACACACACACACACACACACACACACACACACACACACATACAAACGCATCCGCGCATGCACGCACGCTCGCACGCACTCACGCACACGCACACACACACGCACACGCACACACACACACACACACACACACACGCACATGCACAAACACATACAAAACTTTATTAAAACACCCGATTCACAAGAAAGTGGGGGGGAGGGGGGGGGGAGTTTGTTCTAAGCAATACTTCAACTCAATACTTGGAACGGACGCAATCCTCGCAGTGAAACTACTATGTTTAATTCACAAAGAAAGAGAAGAATATAACATGAATGAATTACATCCATCCACATCCACTAGAGATGACATGACACAATATTTCCAGAAGCGTGATACCATCAAAACAACACGGCGTCCATATGGGCAATAAAATTTGGAATGTTTATGTTTGGTGCTGGCAGCTCTCTCTCTCTCTCTCTCTCTCTCTCTCTCTCTCTCTCTCGCGCGCGCGCGCGCGCGCGCGCGCGCGCGCGCACGCTCACTCGCTTCCTCGCCCGCTGTCTATCCCTCACACATACCCATGCATACGTCCACGTATACACGCTGCAGAGATTTAGTTTGATAATGCTGTTACCTTTGTTTGTTTATGCATTTTCTTTCGTTAAAGATAGGCGATATGAAATCATGAGAGTGTCAGCATACTAGAGATTTGTACTCAGATAAATCAGAACACTTTGCATGCAGCGCCAACATCTTTAAAGGGGCATGTAATTAAGTAACACAGACTGTGCATGGTTAGTAAGAGTTCAAATCCAAGTTGTTAAAGAAGGATGAAGACCACCGCTACTAATCAGTGTCAAAATGAAAGTGAGAAGATAAAAAAGATCTCTTTTATGTCACTGCCATGCCCCATAATTTCTTCTTTTTTTTTTTACACCAAATGTGATCATTCTGCTTCCCCACGCAGAGCAGCCTCATACTAATAACATGGAAAGAAAGGCTAAGGCCGTAGATGACAAGCAAGGAAAGCGCCTCAACACATGCACACTTCACGTTCCCGAGTCTGACAACTGGGTCTGCAATATCTGCTCGGAAACTAGGACAGAAGTTATGTCAGTGTTAACATCCAGTTCACTACGGCAATTACCCAGTGTTAGCACCCACTGCGTTGCAGCTGATTGTAAGTATGAACATCCAGCAGATAGTCAGCGTTGATATCCAGTTTACTACTCCTGATCGTTAGTGTTAATGTCCAGTTTACAACTCCTGATCGTCAGCGTTAATAATTATCCACCTTACGACACCTGATCGTCAGCGTTAGTATTCACCTTACTAACCTTGTCGTCAGGTTTAATGCCACATCTACTTTACTTGATCGTCAGCATTAACACACAGTTCACTACACCTAAACGTCACCATCAACATTTCAATGTACTGCACCTAATCGTCAGTATCAACAGTCCAGTTTACTACACCTAATCGTCAGTATCAACATTTCAATTTACTACACCTAATCGTCAGTATCAACATTCCAATTTATTACACCTAATCGTCAGTACGAACATTTCAATTTACTTCACCTAATCGTCAGTATCAACATTCCAATTTTGTACACCTAATCGTCAGTATCAACATTTCAATTTACTGCACCTAGTCGTCAGTATTAACATTTCAATTTACTACACCTAATTGTCAGCATCAATATGCAGTTGGCTGCAGTCGATTAACAGCAATAACATCCAGTATACTACAACTGATTTTGAAGATCAATATTCTGTTTATTACAGCTGACTGTCAACAATAATATCCAGATTATTACGGCTGATTGCCAGCATTAATACCCAGTTTATTATATCTAATTGCCAGTACTGATTTTCAATTTATAATAGCTCATTAACAACATCAGTATCCAGTTTATTACAGCTGAATTTTAACATCAATAATATCTCTATTCTACTCTGATTTGTTTTTCCTGTGTTAATGTTTTGTCTTATCGTATCAGTTTAAGACTTTCATAAAATATTCACTTTTGTTTATCACCTGACAGAACAAGTCAGTGATGCAGCAGTTCATCACTTGATAAGAGCCGGAGTCCATTGAAAAATTATGAGTTTAAAGATGTCCCTCAGAGTTGTTATACTGACATACGTAAACCATACACCATAAGAACCCTAAACCATAACAAACGCACGAAAACAAACAAGGACATCATTTTTCTCAGGAGTAGTTTTCACTTTTCTTCCTATATCTAATTCATGTTCTTTCTTTCGTCTTCTTTCTTTTTTTTTTTTTCTTCGATTGTTTCTCTCCTGTCAATCAATCATTTTGCTTCTGTCTGTCAGTCTATCATTATTTTGTTTTTTCTTTCTTCTTCTTTTATTCTCTCCTTTCCCTGCTTTCTCTTTCGTTTCTTTCTTTTTTCTATCATTTTATTACCCCCTTTTTTCTTTATGACGTTCCTTTATCTTCTTTCTTATCGTTTTTTATTTTTCCTTTGTTTCTACACTCTTCCTTCTTTCCTTTCTTCACCTTTGTTCCCATTATTCTCGTCCATTGTATTCCTTTTTGGGGGTTTTAGTCTATTTTCTTGAATATGTATCTTTTTAATCTTTATTTTATTTTCACTTCGCTTGTGAATTCCTTTTTTCATCTACCCACGTTTGTCACTCTGGCTGTCACTGGTCTGTTGTTGTTTTTTACTTTTCTAAGCCAAGCCACTGTTATTGATGTTGACAAAACAGGTCAACAGAGCGGCAATATTGCCTGCTGGGAAGCATAAAAGGCAGCAGCTCATCGCTTTTTCCAGTTGGAATGGACAACAAATATGTTCAGGCCACGAGCCTGTCTTTATTGCGTCTTAAAAGTTTCACAAGTTGGATTTTATTTCTGTTGATGTTTTTTTTTTCAGGACGTTTTGTTATTACTCTCCACCTAAGCCCTTCCCTGTATTCCGCCAAGCCCCGCCACCATTAACCCCCGTCTCTCTCTCTCTCTCTCTCTCTCTCTCTCTCTCTCTCTCTCTCCTCTCTCTCTCTCTCTCTCTCTCTCAATACTCTAGCTCTTCATAGAACTCCCTCATCTAACCTTTTAGCTGATGACACTGTCCCTCCCAACGAAGAAAGACACGTTAATGTAATTAATGCTCTCACTCGCAGAGAGATATCAATAAACTCGTCTTGGAATGAAGCTAGGTGTTTTTCTTTTTTTTAATTTTCATCAATTTAACTTTATGCTAGCCATGACACGGAAGGAGGATATTTTTACAAGACGTCTACCTGCACTGAACGCTTATGACAATGAACTGGAAGAAGTTGACACTGACAAAATATCGGGTCTTACTATGGGGAATGACCAATCTTGCCCCCCCCCCCCCCCCCCACAAAAAAAAAAAAAAATGCCTTGACTGACATTTCTCCATCACACTGAACAAAAGTTGTCTCTATAGTCAATTCAATGAAATATTTCCTTTTGTCAGTCCACTGGCACGGAAGAATTGTCCATCGAGTCAAAGAGTGCTGTTAGCTGTGATCGCCTGACAGCAATGAACAACTGATCCCCACGTTTTGCCGTGACAGCCGTCGTTGTCGCCAGGGACTAATGTCAGAATCTGTCTATGCTGTTTACCACGTCAGTCCTGCCAAACCTCTGGATATCACAATAAAGTCCGTAAGACTTGGTGAAAGAGGGGGCGGGGACCAAAAGGAAGTGGGTTGCAGGAGGGTTAGAAGGTGCAAAGGAGACAGACCTGATTAGCCTATGATAGGGGAATCTCCTTTCTTGGCTCCTGAGAACATGCGAGCTGAAAAAAGGGAGGGGGGGGAGTGTTTCTGAAGTAAGGAAGGAAGGTAGGAGGGATCGAGAAGGGGCTGTGGGCGAGAGTGAAGAGGGCCCAGTCACATACAAAGTTATACTTTGCAGGTCAATAAAAGGGAGTCATGCCGAAAAGATAGGGATGGAATAGTTATGGCACTGTGAATTCTCATCTTCACACTGAGCTTTGTAGCTGTGGCTTGGCTGAACAACAGGTCTAATTCACTGGTTTTACACAACCAATCATGAGAAAGTTGACAGAATTAGGCGAATCTTACGACCCGAAATGCGTCTGTGTATGTAGTTATGTATGTATGCAGTTCTCTATGAAGGGATGGTGGATATACAGAAAACAAACAGGAAACTAACTCTTCAAAGTTCCCAGAGTCTTACAGTCTGTTTCGTCACTCTCTGTCCGTCACTCTGAATCTGAGGTTTGTTCCCCTATCTCTCAATTTTTTCCGTCTGTAAGTCAGAGAGAGATATACCGATATTTGGAGAGAGAGAGAGAGAGAGAGAGAGAGAGAGAGAGAGAGAGAGAGAGAGAGAGAGAGAGAGAGAGAGAGAATATTTGATATTTGATATTTTATTGTCATTACCAAAGAGGTCTTTTGACAAGGGGGGAGAAGTAACAGAACAAAAACATTTCTCTCTTCCTTTCCTGCAAACAAATAGTACACTTTCATTCCTAGTGTGTATCAAATCCAAAGTTAACAAAAACAAATAAATTCGTAACATTTCGTTATGTCCTCACCTCACGCACAGGAGTAATGCAGTAAGGTTTAAAAAAAAAAAAAAAAAAAAAAGCACCTTAAGATTGACTCGACCATCCGCTGAATCAAATGGTGACATTGTATTTTGCTGATGTCTTCAACATAAAAAAAAAGACTGACTCGACCATCCACTCAATCAAATGATGACATGGTATCTTACTGATCTCTTCAACATGCGATGAATGATAACATTCATTCAGATATCTCTTATAATGTATTATCTTCAATTTCACTATCCTTCATCCGTCTAATTTTCAATGCTTCCGCGATGAATTTCGCAACTGATTTTATTACAATTTCATCATCTGATGATAACACATCAGCGACATTTTGTCTTTTCGCTATATCTAACTGGAAAAATGAACAGTTTGTCCGCACTTCATTATAAGCAGTACAGTGGAACAGAAAGTGTTCTTCGTCATCAATAATATGTCTACATGCAGGACAAGGAGATTCTGTGGATGTTTCACATTCAAACCATCTTTTGTTCGCATTAAAACCTAAAGTCCTCAATCTAAATCTTGCGTAATTTATTCTGTGCCATTTATCTGTTATGACATTGAGAAACTTTTCAGAATGAAACACATTCTTAAATGAGAAAAACCAGCGATATTTTTCTTTACTTTCCATATCCGAGTGCCAATTCTGTTTAAAAGAACAAACAAGCCTGTCTTTAAATTCCGCAATGAACTGTTGCTCATTTCCTACTTCCTGAGTCATCCACACTATTCCAAAACCCTGTTCTGAAAGGACTTTCTTTACTTTATAAGCCCAGTTTTCTTTACCTTTTTCCATTTCTAGAAGCATCATATCATAGGCTTGCCTGCTCAAACGGGACTGGGGTAGCTTCAAGATCTTCAACCAATATTTAATACATTTCACAAATGTACTTATATACATGTGTGGAGAGAGAGAGAGAGAGAGAGAGAGAGAGAGAGAGGACAGACAGACAAAATCATACAAACAGACAGAGACAGAGAGAGACAGAGAGACAGACAGCGACAGTCACACACACACACACACACACACACACACACACACACAGAAGCAGACAGACAGAGGGAGAGACAGACAGACACAAACACACAGACAGACAGACAGACAGACAGAGAGAGAGAGAGAGAGAGAGAGAGTTTGGTGGGGTGCAAGAACACAGACAGACTAACAGACTGGCTGACAAGAGTGGAAGGGAAAGCCTGCAGCGATTAACTGCTGAAGGAAATGCCGGAAGAACAAACAGAGACTGCCCGCCATGAGGAAGACACCACCATTCCACCTCCCCCCCTCATCTTCACTACTCTCCCAAAAAGCTATCACCCATTTTCTGCCAATGATTCCAGCTACTCAGAACTTGCTGCTAATGCCGTTTGCTCTCGCCTGCTCATGCTCCTCCTTTGGCTGAATATCAGCCCCATTATTCCATTCCGTTTCCAAGCCACCGTTTGTGCTGGTTGAAAAAAAGCATCTTTCTTACCTTGCTGGGAGCGCAAATCTGCTGTGAAAGATGCACATCGTAAAAAAATACACATTTCTATAAGCCATTTCCCTCTTTCTTCAATGGTAGTCGACAGCAGGGTGTCTGATGTAGCTATACAGATAGGAAGGAGTTAATGTGTATAAATAGAGGTAAGTCCGTTGTTTGGGATTACGTCAGCACCCATTTAAATGCGTAGCGCAAAATGCGAAAATAGTTATGACACAATATATGTGTATTCGATTTTTGTTTTCAATCTGAATGGAAAACGCTTTACTTAATAGTGCAACACACACACACACACACACACACACACACACACACACACACCCTCTCTCTCTCTCTCTCTCTCTCTCTCTCTCTCACACACACACACACACACACACACACACACACACACACACACACACACACACACACACACACACACACATACGTTCGTCCCAAACGAGACTCAAATCCAGCACTTTGAAGCGGAACGTGGCTTTAAGTCCATTCGCACTGAGAAGTAACACCCATGTGTGAGTAACATTGAGATTTAATGGCCACGTGCACTAAGATGATACAGCCGAACCACCCCACACATGTGGGAACAGAAAAGACCTATCTAACACTGCACCTGACCTCCAGAATCACAGCCTGCTATGAAGGGTGGCGTAAATGACAAGCTGTACTTCTGGGTACCAACAGTTTTCAACCCACAATGTGCGGTTGTCGTGGATACCAAGGCCAGGAACAATTCATTCTCTAACCAGAACCTGTGATAAACCTACTTCCTATAAGAAGTGACCTCACGTCTGGCAAAAATACTGTTTAAGTAAACATACTAGGAAAGCGAACAATATCCAGACAGAGCAAAAAAAAAAAAAAAAAAAAAAAAAAAAAAAAGCATGGTGACACAACACAACACTTTCCTGACTTAGGAGACTGGGTCTACATTACCAGCTCGTAAGCTGGAGAGGGGAGTCGTTCAGTTCACCATAGCTGGTCGTGTCAAGGAAGAGATCGGCGAGGCACAGTGGGTTAAAGACATTGGTCGCTTCATCCAAGACTCCTGGGTTCGATCCCGGCTTGAGAAATCCAAGCAAGGTTACACTCTCCCTCCCTCCCTCCCTCCCCCACCTTCTCTCTCTCTCTCTGTCTCTCTCTCTCTCTCTCTCTCTCTCCTCTCTCTCTCTCTCTCTCTCTCTCTCTCTCTCTCTCTCTCTCTCTCTCTCTCTCTCATCAATGTCAGCGCAGTCTTCAGCCTGTCCAAATCTTCTGAATGGCTCTTTAAACCGTGATCCCATGTCAGTTTCAAAGTGAGGATTCAACGTCCATTTTACGCCCAACTTGAGAAGATAAGTGAGTTGCTCGGTTCTTCGTTTTGTTTGTCCTGAATGCTGTTTATCTCGTCTGAAGAAGACCAAAGAGGCCAAAACGTGTCGTGTTTTGTCTTTTGGTTTGATTGTACCTCTTGTCCGGCGAAATAATAATCATTTTTCTTTTAAATTCGTGATCCCATGTGTCAAACGCATGTATTTAAAAAGCAAAAAAGTAGCATGTAAATAAACGCCATTTCAATTTTATTTGAAGAGTCGGCGATCATGTGATAGATTGATCACACACTCGCGCGCACGCGCGCATACACGCACGCAAACACGCACAAACGCACGAGACGGAACAACAAAAAAAGCACTCCGATTAAAAGGAACCAATACAACAACAACAACACAACAACAACAAAACCAGGATACAGACGCTAAAAAAAAGAAGAAAGAAAATCATGACAACAGTGAATATCAGAGCTGAACTTAAGTGTCGAAGACGATAGTGAAAGCACCCAGCCGCTGTTAGAGATTTCAAATGGACGAATCAATGCAGTAAGGAACTCTTCAGAATCTCCCCCACTGTCATTCATCCCATGTTCTTTTTCAGTGCCATGGCTTGTGGTTCATGTGGCACTCTGCATATAGCAACAGCAAACAACAATAGGGAAAAAAGCATGTAGAAACACCATACAGCTTTGGTCTAGTCCAGCACAGTGTTCTCTGGTCTTTGATGTTTTGTAACACACAAAAACAACAAACAAATAAGCGTAAACAGTGTTTTTTTATGTCCTGTGTTTGTTGCTTTTTCCTCATTGCATGTTTTCTTTTACTCTTGCTTTCTTTCCATTTTTGCTTTAACTGGGTTTTTTGTGTTCTTTCTTTTTTGTTTATTGTTTCCTGTATTTCTTCCGACATCCGTAGCATTTTACACTAAATTGTTTTACTTATCTAGAACAACTTGTTTATTTATCTGTCTGTCTTTCTCGATGCTCACAAAATAATCCAGCGATGCAGCGTTAATGCCTGGCGGCGATATACAAAAGGCAACAAATCATCACTTCTTAGATGTTGGCTTCACCCCAAAGTGTTCAGACTTCAAGGATGACTTTGCTAAGTCGTCAAATTACCATTGCGAAAGAGAACAATAAATAAATAAACAGAGGTGGTGTGGTGGTTGGGGGGGGGGGTCACTTTTATCTGAAGCAGTTTTTCACTGTGTACTTATGTCTTCTTTTTTTTTTCATTTCTGATATTTCTATTCTTTATTTCTCATTTCCTGTCTTTCTTTCATGCTTCAAATCTTGTTTTATCGTTCTTTCCTTGTCCTTTTCTCTCTTTTCACCGTTATCGTTTCCTTCTTCCTTGAATTTCTACTCCTTTCCTTCTTTCTTGTTCTGTGTTCTATTCCCTTCTTTTTCGCGTTCCGCTTTTATGTCTTCCTCTGTTTCGCCCTCTGCCTTTTTATGCGCCACCCGCACCCCCGTCTTCCGCTCCGCCCGCCTCCGCCCCTTTTTCCTTCCCTTATTTTGTTATCTCTCTTTCGAGCTTTTTTTTTTTTACTTTATCTTTGTTATCTCTTTTTCCTTTTTTACTGTTCGCTTTTGCTTTCCCTTCCATCAACCATTAAAATGTTCTTTTTCCTTCTCTGAACCGCTTTCTTCTCTCGGGCAGGCTATTTGTCTGTTGTGCTGGTGTGCTGTAGCCCGGCTCCCGTTGTTGTTGTTGCAGACAAAACAGATCAACAGTGCAGCGACATTGCCCGGTGGAGGAATAACAGGCAACAACTCATCCCTTCAGGCATCTGGAATAGACAACAATAATGTTGCAGCCACAAACCTGTTTTTGTCGTCTCTTAAAAGTGTCGCACGTTGATTTCTTTTTCAAGGGCAACGCTCTCTCTCTCTCTCTCTCTCTCTCTTCTCTCTCTCTCTCTCTCTCTCTCTCTCTCTCTCTCTCTCCTCTCTCAACCGCAACAACATGCTTTTCTGGCTTTGCTGTATTTACCTTTCATTTTAGTGTATTTCATTTGACTCTTTTTCTTTCGGTCACATTAGTCCAGAGAATATCGTTTCTATCATTGCAGCCCCCCCCCCCCCTCCCCTCCCTCTGTGGGGCTCTGACTTAACAGGATAGATATCTGATCCCGAATTTCTATCTGTCTGTCTGTCTCTCTTTCTCTCTCTGTCCTGTCTGCCTCTGTCTCTCTCTTGTGAGGGGCTATGATCTAACATGATAATGATCTGAACCCCCCCCTCCTCTCTCTCTCTCTCTCTCTCTCTCTCTCTCTCTCTTCTCTCTCATTCGTGATGATAGGACGAAAAATAAGACATACCTTCTTTGAATCTTCAACGGCGCTTACATAACGATGTTGTCATGTACATCCGTAGCTTAACGCCATCTTAACTCGTGCTCCAAGCAAAAATTACTATTCTCAACCATCGACCAATAAACGATTTTGTTATGTAATTTCAGTTCCCACTTCCATTCTAAACCTGATCTACTTGTTATCTTTCAAAAGATTCGAGCGCGTCCGACGCCATGCGTGTGCGTAAATTAATGGGTGTACGTACAGACGTGTACATGCAATGTAAAGTGGAAGTGCGAACTCGTGTGGTTGTTGGTGTGTATTTATGTTTGCATGTCGTTCACAAGATAGCATTCATAGTGTGTGTGTGTGTGTGTGTGTGTGTGTGTGTGTGTGTGTGTGTGTGTGTGTGTGTGTGTGTGTGTGTTGTGTGTGTGTGTGTGTGGCCGTGCAAATACACGCCCGCTTTCGCTAAGCAGGATTTGTTAAACATGCGACTTAATAAGCCAACCAGTCTAACAGCCAGTTAGTTGACCAGCTGGCTGACTCACAGAATAAGACCACTCATTACTCGAACCTTCGCTGCTAAAACACAAAGCTGCCATCACCGAATCATAGGCGATGCCTGTTCTTCACTTGTGTTGACCTTTAACATCAACTCTTCCCCCAGCCCTCACAATCCCCTCACTATTCCTCACAACATTGCCCTAATCCCACCCTTCCCTTCCTTCTTTCTTCCCGTCACCTTCTTTCCCCAACCCACTTCTACTTCATCCCCCCCCCCCCCCCCCCCCCCGATTCTCCCCACTCCACCCGCAGGCAGTTCTCTGCAGCGTTGCGATAACTACGGTTCTTGATGACGTCGAATCATAACGGCAGGATTTAATGCCAGCCTCACATGAGACTTTGGGTGTCAGCCAGTGCCTGCGAGCGCGGAAAAAAAGGGAAAAGAAAAAAATTATGAATGATAATATGAAGGGGGAAATAACAATAAAATAAAATAAAATAAAATAAAAAGCTCCCTTGTGTCGATGCGTGTCGAACAGAAGCCTTACGAGTTTCCAGGCTGCCAACCGTCTATGGTGATTGCACCAATGAGGCCAGCCGACTGATGGATGGAGTGGACGCGCAATGTCGTTGGAAGTGTAATTGATCACACTGCGCAGCGATCGAGACACTGCGGGTCAGGGTATTGTGGTCGCTGATGAGTATAATAAATAAAGCTTCCTTGTCTTGACCCCGCACGGTTAAAAGATAATTTATATTTAGACTAAACATCTATGTGCAGTCTAACCCCCCTTCATGGTCCTCTTGGTCAGATTTTAAGGTGAGCTCATGTGTGTCAAGAATGTATTGAAACATATAAACTTGCACACGGGTTAAATACAATCCATGCTTCGAAAAAGCGTAAGTCATTTAAGCTAAGGACAGAGAGAGAGAGAGAGAGAGAGAGAGAGAGAGAGAGAGAGAGAGAGAGAGAGAGAGAGAGAGAGAGAGAGAGAGAGAAAGCTACAGGAACAGCAGCAGTTACAACAACAGGCACACCAGTGTGGTATCTAGTCAAGTCGAAGACGAAATATGGGTATCGTCACAGTGGCATTACAAACTGTCATATATGGTTTTTTGCGTATAAAATCGCTATAAGGCAACTTCGAAGTCTATTCTAGAACGAAACAGAAGAAGGATAAGAAGAATCTATAGACTGTCTATCTGTGCATGTTTGTCTGTCGACCTGCAACATAACTTTAAAAAGAAAATAACACAGACGATGCTATGAAGTGTTACAGAGATGTTCGTGGTGTCCATATCTGCAGGCGACTATTACGCCCACCAAGGAGGTTACGTTAACGCCTGTGTCTGATTGTTTGGTTGGTTATTTTGTACAGATGTACACCACAAATGCTGTACCGATATTAATGAAACTTGGTGAAAAGATGAAGTCAGGCCCAGGGATGGATTAATGCCACATTCAGTGAATTAATGGTGTGAATCGTTCATTAGCTTTGAATACGCACGGGAAGCAACTCCTTCACAACATACTAACTGTTACCAATGATTATTTCTCTTAGAAACTCATACCCCCTCCTCCTCCCTATTTTATAGCACTTTATACACTTCCGTCGTAAGCATCCGGCCACCCCATCTCCCCTCGCTCCTCTTTTTCATACAAATACGCGTTCTTGCGCCAGTAGACACTTTTGACGCCAATGTAAGTTCTTTTTTTCGTATTTCATCTCATTCTTTGGGGATAAAAAAAACACAAAAAACAAACAAAAACAAAAACAAAAAAAAACATCAGGATAACAGCAACAGCATTCGTGTTTAGCTTCATCAAAATGTACAAATAAACATGCCCATTAAATAACTAAACTATCAAAATACGAAAGACAAAGTTGAAAGCAAGTTTTCAGCTTTCAATGAAGAAAAATTGCAAAGTTCAGCCGTACAGTTTTTTTCTATCCTCACAGAGGTTTACAGAAATAACAAACAGACCTCTCATTGCATTTGTAAGTGGTAATTACTGAGTTCGTTTCACGTTATATGTTTGACACTTAATAATAGTAAAATGGCTGTCATCACCACTGACATTCAGGTAGCACCCTTTACATGGCTGTTCATTCTAATGCCTTTTATTTTCTTTATCTAACCGGGAGGTGTGATTGCTACATTCTTGTTTTTAAAATTATGACGATACAAATCATAGTAAGAATAGGTTTGCTCAAGATTGTCTTTCGGAGTAACTTTTAGTGTCTGTAATTACTGCATTTAACAGTATTTTCCCAAGCTTCCTGCAACAATAGTTATTGTTTTGCAGTAACAGTTAGAACAGTTATTCAAACTTTTTTTTTCTATGAATAGAATATGTTAGAATCCAAAACACAGTACGTACTTTATAAATTGGATCCCAGAAGAAAACCAAATGCTTGTGCCATGCATAATAACAGAGAAAATTATTCATACCCCTTCCCTGCCCTCATCCAATGTCATCAAATGACGTCTGAAATTACACGTGATGCTCGTGGCACACATTCCGCAACCATTTAGAGAACAATACTGTTTTTCAGACGTTACGCAATAATATTAGGGTTTTTTTTTTAAATTTTTCTTCCGATCCTTATTCTGTGACATAAAATTACGTGTTATGATGTTTTATTGTGATATAGATTTACGCATGGGGCTTGTTTATTTCAGTATTTCCAATAAATCACAGTCTGCCATTGCTGATCCCCAGATTCCAGCCTCAACAGAAGGAAGTGAATCCATATAGTAGATCCTTTAGACAATAGATCTCCTTTGCATAGCGTGTATGGGATGGAGGTTTTTATTTTCCTGCTAAGCCACTCTTAAGCGATGTTTGCATTGGCGTGCGCGCGCGCACGTGTGTGTGTGTGTGTGTGTGTGTGTGTGTGTGTGTGTGTGTGTGTGTGTGTGTGTGTGTGCGTGTGTGTGTGTGCGCGCGCGCGCGCGCGCGAGCGTGTATGCCTGTGTGCGTGCGCATACTGGTAAAAAAATACAGATTGACAACGACGCAATCCTCTGTCAATACTAGTTACCTGTTCAGGCTCTTTCTTCGCTGTGTGAATTGCTTCTCTTCCTTTCTGTTTTGTTGGTTTGTTTTCTGCCTCTACACTTTCCTTCATCTCCTCAATTCTCTCTTCTTATATTTCTCTCTGGCGCGTTATTTTTGAGTTTTTGTCTTTTTTTTTTAAAGTGCATACTTCTCTCTCTCTCTCTCTCTCTCTCTCTCTCTCTCTCTCTCTCTCTCTCTCTCTCTTCTGTACACACACACACACACACACACACACACACACACACACACACACACACATCACCACACACACACACAATAATATATATATATATATGATAAAGAGAGAGAGAGAGAGAGAGAGAGAGAGAGAGAGAGAGAGAGAGAGAGAGAGAGAGAAATAAAAGCAAGTCTTTTCATGTCTTAAGACTTCAATGTATTTTTAATGTGAAGTTTTTATCATTGTACCCTAGCCGGAGGAAGCTGTACATCAGCGAAAATTTGAGGAAAATACATTGAAGTGTGAAGACATTAAAAGATTGTTGTTTTGATTCTTGAATGTTACCGTTTCCTTTGTCTGCTACAGTTTGTTTTACAAGGTGGGAGTCCAGAACATCAAGATGCATCATTTTTATCTATCTATCTATCTATCTATCTATCTATCTATCTATCTATCTATCTATCAGTCTCTCTCTGTCTCGTGTGTGTGTGCGTGCGTGCGTGCGTGCGTGCGTGCGTGCGTGGTGCGTGTGTGTGTGTGTGTGTGTGTGTGTGTGTGTGTGTGTGTGTGTGTGTGTGTGTGTGTGGAAACATATATGTTTCTAGCCTCAGTATCTCTGTTCTCTTGCCTCTGTATCTCTTAACTGTAAATTGATTTCATGTAAATCATACGTGTCATTTTTCCCTGTGGTACTACTGTGTGTGTTTTAAGGGTAATTGTTGATTTCTTTGAGTTTTCGGTCTGTATATCTCCAATGGTATTGACAAGTGAAAGACGCAGCAATATATGCCTGGTGGCAAT
The DNA here is from genome assembly GCA_033310375.1 of Conus canariensis. Taxonomy (NCBI): domain Eukaryota; kingdom Metazoa; phylum Mollusca; class Gastropoda; order Neogastropoda; family Conidae; genus Conus; species Conus canariensis. The sequence continues at coordinate 33,107,615 of CM065716.1, read as the reverse complement.
ATAAACCTCTACAATTCGTCAATTTTCAGATGTGGATGCCTCCCAAACCGATTCAGATCTCACGGATGTCTTTTTGCGTGTCGTCAAATTAGCATTGTTAAGAGATGACACCAATAAACAAACAAATTACAAAAGAGAAAAGGGGATCAGTTTTTTTAAAGCAGTTATCACTGTTCTTTTATTTTCGATATGTTGTTTTAATCTCTAATCTCAGTTCTCTGCTTTTTCTTTCTTTGTTTTTTTTTTTTTCGGTCGCCTTTCTCTCGTTCTTCAAATCAAAGTTCTGTGTGGTTCGTTCTTACCTTTCCATTTTCTCTTGTTTAATCCATCCTTTAATCCTTTTTTCTTTATTCTCTCTACTTTTCCGTCTTTCTCTGTCTCGCTTTTACCCCCTTCCTGTCATCTTTCTATGTCTCTAAATCTTTCTTACCCTGCTCTTTCATATCCCCCCCCCCTACTTTTTTCTTTTAATTTGCTTTTTTATTTCTCTTCGTTGTTGTTGTTATTGTTGTTGTTGTGTTTTGCTTTTGTTGTCCCGTCATTCATTCTTTCTTTTATATTGCGTGCCGGAAGCTGTTTGTCTACCGCTGCCATCACTGATGTATACAAAACATGTTAACAGTTCCAGGCGGGACATAAGAAAGACAGCAGCTTATCATATTTTTTTTCGGCTTGAATTGACAACAAACATGTTCAAGCCACTACCCTGTTTTTATTGCGTCTTAAAAAAGTGTCACACGTGTATTTTTAAATCGGGAAAATGCTTTCTAAGTAGTCGACACCCCATACATTTGATCCCCCCCCCCCTCTCTCTCTCTCTCTCTCTCTCTCTCTCTCTCTCTCTCTCTCTCTCTCTCAGTGTCTCTCAATAATCTACCTCTCCAAATAGTATCCTCTATCAACCTTTTTTTCTTTTTCTTTTTCTTTTGCGGTGGTGGGGGGGGGGGGGGGAGTTATGACATTTAAGACAGAAATCCTTACATAATGACACTGATGATTTTGTCAGTACGCTCATGCCAATCACGTGGAAATTCTACCGCTTTGAAATACGTTCATGTTGATCACAATACGGCAGGAAGGATGGACATAATGCACGTTTACTTTGATCACAATACCGCAGAAAGGGTAGACGTCAGTGCAAGCTTACGTTAATCACAATACGGCAGGAAAGGTAGACATCAATGTAATTTAATGTTAATCCCAATAGACAGCAGACATCAATGTACGGTTATGTTTCTTATAATACAGCAGGAAGGTCAGACAGTCAAGATACTTTGTGTTCATCATAATACGTCAGAAAGATCAGTTATCAAAGTAAGCTTATACCTATCGTAATACGGCAGAAATATCAGATTATCAATGTTAGTTTTATGGTCAAGGGGGCAGGGGGGGGGGGGGGTGTCAGACATCAATGGCAGTTCCTGTTGACCACGGTTACAACAATAGTTCATGCCACCACAATAGACAAGAAGGCCAGACATCAAAGTAACTTAAGTTGATCACAATACGACAAGAAGGCCAACATCAAAGTAACTTAATGTTGATCACATACGGCAGGAAGGCCAGACATCAAAGTAACTTAATGTTGATCACAATACGGCAGGAAGGCCAGACATCAAAGTAACTTAATGTTGATCACAATACGACAAGAAGGCCAGACATCAAAGTAACTTAATGTTGATCACAATACGACAAGAAGGCCAGACATCAAAGTAACTTAATGTTGATCACAATACGACAAGAAGGCCAGACATCAAAGTAACTTAATGTTGATCACAATACGACAAGAAGGCCAGACATCAAAGTAACTTAATGTTGATCACAATACGACAAGAAGGCCAGACATCAAAGTAACTTAATGTTGATCACAATACGGCAGGAAGGCCAGACATCAAAGTAACTTAATGTTGATCACAATACGCAGAAGGCCAGACATCAAAGTAACTTAATGTTGATCACAATACGACAAGAAGGCCAGATATCAAAGTAACTTAATGTTGATCACAATACTACAGGAAGGTCAGACATCAAAGTAACTTAATGTTGATCACAATACGACAAGAAGGCCAACATCAAAGTAACTTAATGTTGATCACAATACTACAGGAAGGCCAGACACCAAAGTAACTTAATGTTGATCACAATACTACAGGAAGGCCAGACATCAAAGTAACTTAATGTTGATCACAATACTACAGGAAGGCCAGACATCAAAGTAACTTAATGTTGATCACAATACTACAGGAAGGTCAGACATCAAAGTAACTTAATGTTGATCACAATACTACAGGAAGGTCAGACATCAAAGTAACTTAATGTTGATCACAATACGACAGGAAGGCCAGACATCAAAGTAACTTAATGTTGATCACAATACGGCAGGAAGGCCAGACATCAAAGTAACTTAATGTTGATCACAATACGGCAGGAAGGCCAGACATCAAAGTAACTTAATGTTGATCACAATACTACAGGAAGGCCAGACATCAAAGTAACTTAATGTTGATCACAATACGGCAGGAAGGTCAGACATCAAAGTAACTTAATGTTGATCACAATACACAGGAAGGCCAGACATCAAAGTAACTTAATGTTGATCACAATACTACAGGAAGGCCAGACATCAAGTAACTTAATGTTGATTCACACATACTACAGGAGGTCAGACATCAAAGTAACTAATGTTGGACAATACTACAGGAAGGCCAGATATCAAAGTAACTTAATGTTATCACAATACGGCGGGAAAGGCCAGACCATCAAAGTATTAATGTTGATCAAATACTACAGGATAAGGTCAACATCAAGTAACTTAATGTTGATCACAATACACAGAAGCAACATCAAAGTAACTATGTTATCACAATACGGCAGGAAGGCCAGACATCAAAGTAACTTAATGTTGATCACAATACTACAGGAAGGCCAGACATCAAAGTAACTTAATGTTGATCACAATACTACAGGAAGGTCAGACATCAAAGTAACTTAATGTTGATCACAATACTACAGGAAGGCCAGATATCAAAGTAACTTAATGTTGATCACAATACGGCAGGAAGGCCAGACATCAAAGTAACTTAATGTTGATCACAATACGACAAGAAGGCCAGATATCAAAGTAACTTAATGTTGATCACAATACGGCAGGAAGGCCAGACATCAAAGTAACTTAATGTTGATCACAATACGACAAGAAGGCCAGATATCAAAGTAACTTAATGTTGATCACAATACTACAGGAAGGTCAGACATCAAAGTAACTTAATGTTGATCACAATACGACAAGAAGGCCAGACATCAAAGTAACTTAATGTTGATCACAATACGACAAGAAGGTCAGACATCAAAGTAACTTAATGTTGATCACAATACTACAGGAAGGCCAGATATCAAAGTAACTTAATGTTGATCACAATACTACAGGAAGGTCAGATATCAAGGCAAGGTCATGTTGATTTCAATACGACGAGGAAGACTGGTGTTGATGTCATATGATGTTTATCACAATAATTATGGGGGAAGGGACTGGTTCAGCTATCAGTGCCAGATTATGCTGATTACAGTACCACTTTATATTTATCACAATGCGGCAGAAACGTCAGATATCCATGTGAGTTTATGTTTATCAAAATAGGATGGTGATGAGGGGGGAGGGGTTCACACATAGCTGCAAGTTCATGTTGACTACAATAAAATACTAG
>CM065716.1:33076411-33098911 GCA_033310375.1 Conus canariensis | reverse complement strand
GTTCTACTTTTCTTTCTTCTCTTTCATTTGTTTTCTGTCTTCCTTTTCTCTTTTTTTCCCTCCTTTATCTACCCTTTGTCTTTTTTGTTTTTTTTCACGTCATTTCGTTTTTTGTTCCTCTCTCTCTCTCTCTCTCTCTCTCTCTCCACACACACACACACACACACACACACACACACACACACACACACACACACACACACACACACACACACATTTCTTTTTGCTTCTTTTGGTCACTCTTTCTTAATGCCAGTCGTCATGACGATACGTATCACCTGGACAGGCTAACACGTGTTTAAATCTCCCCTGGTAATAGGCTGGGGCGACCTACCTAGGTGTCAGTCTTGGTTTGCCGCTGTCAGCGACAGCCCTTTCTGTCAGCACACATTTTAAGGTCATTTTGTGCATGTACTTATCTCATAAGTAGTAGTAGCAGCAGCAGCCGTAGTACAAGCAACAGCACAACAGCAACGGTAGCATAGCAGCCGCAACAGCAGTAGTGGTAGTAGTAGTAGTAGTAACAGTAGTGGTAGTAGAAGCCGTAGCAGTAACAGTAGTAGTGGCGGAGATGGTGATGGTGTTGGTGGCAATTCTGGTAGGCGTCGTCGCAGTTGTAGTTGTAGTCGTGATAGCAGTCTTAGAAGTAGTAGTGGTAGTAGTAGTAGTAGTAGTAGGAGGAGGAGGAGGAGGAGGAGGAGGGGGAGGAAGAGGAGAAGGAGGAGGAGGAGGAGGAGAGGAGGAGGAGGAGGACGACGACGACGACGACGACGACGACGAGGAAACGGGGGAGGAAGAGAAGAAGGAGGAGGGAGAAGAAGAGGCCAAATAGCAGCAGTAGTAGCAGCAGCAGCAACAGCAGTAATGGAAGCAACATCAGCAGCACAGCAACAACAGCGAGAAACGTTTTATCAGTCTAAACTGGGATACATGTTGAGGTGATTGGCGTGCTTGCAACATGGACATCTCAGCTTGATGAGATAGTGATATCAGGGGCCCATAGCCTATGATAAGACAGTGACACTACGGGCCATTGCCGGTGGTAAAATAGTGACATTACGGGCGCAACCCCTGTGATGCGATAGTGACACTACGGGCCCATTGCCTATGATGTGATAGTGACACTACGGGCCCATTGCCTATGATGTGATAGTGACACTACGGGCCCATTGCCTATGATGTGATAGTGACACTACGGGCCCATTGCCTATGATGTGATAGTGACACTACGGGCCCATTGCCTATGATGCGATAGTGACACTACGGGCCCCATTGCCTATGATGTGATAGTGACACTACGGCCCATTGCCTATGATGTGATAGTGACACTACGGGCCCATTGCCTATGATGCGATAGTGACATACGGGCCCATTGCCTATGATGTGATAGTGACACTACGGGCCCATTGCCTATGATGTATAGTGACACTATGGGCCCATTGCCTATGATGTGATAGTGACACTACGGGCCCATTGCCTATGATGTGATAGTGACACTATGGGCCCATTGCCTATGATGTGATAGTGACACTATGGGCCCATTGCCTATGATGTGATAGTGATACTACGGGCCCAGTGCCTATGATGCGATAGTGACACTACGGGTCCATTGCCTGTGATGCGATAGTGATACCACAGGATTAATGCCTATGATACGATAGTGATACTATGGGCCCATTGCCTATCATGTGATAGTGATACTACAGGCCCAATGCCTATGATGTGATAGTGACACTACGGGCCCAATGCCTATGATGTGATAGTGACACTACGGGCCCATTGCCTATGATGTGATAGTGATACTACGGGCCCAATGCCTATGATACGATAGTGACAGTACGGGCCCAATGCCTATGATAAGATAGTGACGCTGCAGGCCCAATGTCTATGATAAAATAGTGACACTGCAGGCCCAATGCCTATGATAAAATAGTGACACTGCAGGCCCAGTGCCTATGATAAAATAGTGACACTGCAGGCCCAATGTCTATGATAAGATAGTGACACTGCAGGCCCAATGTCTATGATAAACTAGTGACACTGCAGGCCCAATGCCTATGATAAGATAGTGACACTGTAGGCCCAATGCCTATGATAAGATAGTGACACTGCAGGCCCAATGTCTATGATAAGATAGTGACACTGCAGGCCCAATGCCTTCTTCAAAGGCAGAGCTAAACTAATTAATATCCCAAAGGAACAACTAGTATTGAATAAAAGTAGCACCAGGAGTGGCAGTGGATCTTATGCCATACCTGCATCAAATATTGACAGTCATTTACATTCATTTTATCCTAGTTCTGTAAGGCTGTGGAACTCACTGCCGGGTACCATCAAGATTGCCACAAATGCAGTCTCATTTAAAAATCAAATTGATACGACAGTCTTGAGATCTGCATATTGACTGATTTTTCTATTTAACTTCCCCAGATATTTTATGGTTACCTAGGCCTTAACCTGGCCATTGTTTTTAACTTTTTTAAATATCATGCGCGACCCCTTGTTGCCAAATTTTGGTCCAGGGGCCAACAGGCTGAGTCGCACTTTCTTCTTTTTTTTTAACATGCGCGCTGGTGACCTACTCATTTTTGAGTGAACCAGTTTTTTAGGAAGAAGAAGAAGAAGAAGAAGAGAAAGAAAATAGTGACACTGCAGGCCCAATGCCTACGATGCGACAGTGATACTATGGCCGCATTGTCCATCTGCCCGTCAGAAGGCTACTGGCACAGCCTCCATGCATTCCTTCCCAGACCCTGGCAACGTTGGCCTTGAAGCTCCAGCCCTGTGGGACTTGTGAGGCCGTCCATTGATTGGTGGATCCATGTCGCTACACTTCACCCGCTGTCGCTAGCTATCAGTCTGCTCTCAGCTGGCAAAGAGGATTTCCTGAAACCTGAAACGCTCTTCTGCTCACCCTAGAAAATTACAGAGAGAGAGAGAGAGAGAGAGAGAGAGAGAGAGAGAGAGAGAGAGAGAGAGAGAGAGAGGAGAAAGAGAGAGAGAGAGAGAGAGAGAGAGAGAGAGAGAGAGAGAGAGACTGTTATCGAATAGCCCTTCATTTTCTAGAGCGACAACTTCTGTCTCCTTGTTTTATGGCGACAACTTCAATCTCTTTGACGGGGTGACAGCGCTGATGTGGCACTTTGGGGCTGGTTGGGCTATAACCAACAGGAACTCAATTCTGCCTCTCTCTCTCTCTCTCTCTCTCTCTCTCTCTCTCTCTCTCTCTCTCTCTCTCTCTCTCTCTCAAGTCAAGAACACTCCAAACAGAAATTAAGAGTGAGAGAGAGAGAAAGAGAGAGAGAGAGAGAGTGTGTGTGTGTATATGTGTGTATACATACATAATGCACGTATATAGATAGATATTGATGATTATATTGACAGTGACTATGCTCCAGTTCAACAAAGTATACACCTTTTTCATTACTACGCCGACTGCAAAGCTCATGTCCGAGTTGCTAACCAGTCTCCAATTCTGGCTCTGGCCGCTGCAGAAGCATGTTGAAATGTGTATAATGAATTCTGCACAGTGAGAGTTTTAAAAAAATGTGCTTGATAAGACGACATCGACAAAACTGTTGTAGCAGAAGCAACAATGACAACACACACACACACACACACACACACACACACACACACACACACACACACACACACACATGCACGCATGCACGCACGCACGCACGCACACACACACACACACACACACACACACACACACACACACACACACACGGACCCACACACACCCAAACAACAGAATAGAGAGTATTATTTGTACTGTTGCTACTATTATCTTTTTTTGTCTTTTAATTGAAGATCACTAACATATCTTCAATTAAACAGATCAATATATACTTTTAACATGTATCACACACACACACACACACACACACACACACACACACACACACACACACACACACACACACACACACACCATTTCCGTTTCCCTGGCAACATGAATTGACTTTTTGCTCGGTTCTTGGGCAGCCTCGCTACAATAGTCCCCTGCCCAGTCTTGTTCGGGACAAACTTATGAAGTGGGTAGGCAGACATGGTGTAGGTAGTGATGTCACTCAATCCATGGTCGCTTAACCATTTTCTTACTATGATGCCACGCTTTATGGCAATATGGGCTATTGGAATGTGACGTAAAGAATACCTAAAGGACGAATTAAGCCAATTCACCTCAACCGCACAAACTGGCAACGTCAGAAGCAGCACTGATGGTGATCGCCCTTTTATCCCAGAGGGCACTCTCCTCACTGATGCAAATCATTTATAAAAAAAAAAAAACCGGATTTTTCCATTTGCTATAGTTTAAAAAGCCATTAAAAACTATCCAAGAATTCTGTTTAAAATCGACCACCGTGATTGTACACCGCCTTGCCACAACAGTCCATGTGCATAAAAAAATGTCATCATCTATGGGAACTTTCACGAGCCTGGAACCTCTTTAAGTCAGTCGAACTATGGCGTACCATTTGTGTCATGGGCACATAATGGACACACTATAGCACCCGCCCTTACAGGCCCAACATATGGCAGGGCAATGGGAACAGACAAGTTGTGACAGCAAACAGGTTCATCCGTCTACACGCTTTACGAACGTAACTCACATTAGTTAATGTACATGTCAGCCATGTCCTCACGTACCGTCTGATGAAGCGACGTGGATAACCATGATGCTTTCCGGTAAACGTTTTCCGTCCTGCAAAAAGCGACCTGTGGGGATGAAGCGGGAGCACTGTACACATACCCTCATACTGTTGGTAAGACCTATTGTCCATAGCTGCTCTGTCCCTGCGCCCAGCTGCTGTTCTTTTGTGCTTCTGCCGCCTGGTCCTGTGCCTCAGGAAGCTCTTGTACAGACGCAGCACAGGCATTGCTTTCAGTGTCTGTGTTCTCCAGGTTTAAACCATCACACAATGGAGAAACCTTTCATTCTGGTCTAGTCAGGCGTGTATCGGTCAACGGGTTTTGCCTCCAAATCCAGTAATGATTTTTCACATAGTAGCTCTCTGCAATTCACTCGACATAATCCGAGGAACACTCAGGAGCGAAGCTTATGTGTCCGCTTTTGCGCGGTGTCTATGATGACGTCACACGGCACTGCACGCACGTGCATGTGTTCGTGTCTCCTGTTTATCCCTGTCCCCGCCCAAAGCCCCCCTGGCTGCGATCACAGACTCTATAGGCGTCTCTGTTTGTCCGCTTACACGGAACATTGGGCGTGAAGAGCTGTCACCTGTATGCCAGGGCTGTGTTCAGCCAGTGTTCCGTGTGCCACCATTTCACTACCTGCCTCAGTCTGCCTCTTTGGAAAGGTGTCACTAAGTTTGGCCGCTTTCTTGCATGTATCATCAGCCTAGCTCTGGAAATGTTATTATAACATTTGGCTGCACAATGCATGCGTCCTAAGTCTGCGCAGGGAGAAAGTATCTCCAAGTTAAACATCTACTAGCAGTCTGCCAAAGGGATTTAGGTTCACACAGTTTTTGGCTTTTGCTGCCTTATATCTATCACATCACAATCAACTTCAGGGGAAAAGAGCAGACCAGCTGTAGGCTGCTTTGTACTGTATGGATCCAACCACTACCTATCTCAAGGAATAAGATAACCAGTATCTGGCTGCTCTGTGCTTTCTATATCACATCTCAGCCCACCTCACGGGAAAAAAGTATCCTTACTCTGAGCTGCAATGTACTCCATGTATTATATCACAGCCTAATTCAAGAAAGCAAATAAGTATTTAGTCCTGTTTTATTGGCTTATTGTGGCAGTCGGGTTATCTTCAGAACAACTAGGCTTCTGGTCATCAAAATATCAGGTTTCCCACTTTTCCAGGGCTTTGGAAGTGAATTTCAAGACAGTGAATAGTGCAATGTCTACACGTCTAACTCGCTTTCACCCATGTTTGCATTGTGCACAAGCAGTGCAGCTTGCTCGGCCTCCTGAGGCCTGCATGAAGAAGCCAGCTCCTCTTCTATTCCTGATCTTTTGTAACCAGCTGTTGTTAAAAACTAATCGCCTTTCCCCATCTTCACTACAGACAACGTGTATGGTTATTGCTAGATGAAAAATATTTTAAAAGGTAAAATAACTCCGCCAGATAACATGGACACACGAATTACAAGACAACACACGACGCGTCTTAATCTCTTAGGTCTTCTTCAGGCAACATAAACAACACTCAGGGCACGAAAAAATGAAGAACGAGCAGTCATTTACCTTGTCAAATTCGGCGCAAGACGGCTGTTGAATCCCTTTCCTTCATTTTCGTTGTCCTGAGTGTTATTTGACAAAATACTTTGTATATGAGTGTATATTACCCCCCCCCCCCCCTCCCCCGCAACCTAACTTTACAGGCTTCTGTCTATGCTTTATGACAGATGTATATAACTGAAATGTACATTTGAAGCACACAAGATAACCTGGCTCACTTTATAGTCGAGTAGTTCCTCCTGTGTGCCTCTGGTTAAATCATCCTTGCAGTGGATATTTGGTATATCACCGAGTGTCTTCCAGTTGAAAGAGACATGGTGAGCAATTTTAAGGAGTCATTAAACATATAAAGGTACAATTCCATACTCCCTCCGCTCTCTCTCTCTCTCTCTCTCTCTCTCTCTCTCTCTCTCTCTCTCTCTGTAATCTGTCCTCTTTATTGTTTGTGATACTTTTGTTGTTGTCGTCGTAAATGGGATTCGTTCGTTTGTTCATTTGTTTTTGGATGGTTGTATTTAGCTTTCGTGCTATCAGGGGATTCCAGGGAGAAGAATATATTATTTCAACAGCTTGGATTTTAATTTCAAAACTGGCTTTTCTTAACACAGTGTGCGGCATGAAGAAATGTCTTTGTGTCAGCATCTTCCTGAATGCATCTCTTTACTCTGCTAGCATTAGCGAAGCGGGATTTTGTCTTGTTTCGATACTTTGGAATGGAAAGCAAACAAAACTGATTTCGTTTCATTCTTCCTGCTATGAAAAATGGGAGGACATGGCCACAATGATCTGGGCCTTTTTGTTCCTGTGTTTCGGCCCTCAGCCAGAAAGGTACACGTCCCATATAACACGCTTAGCCTTTGACTCTCTACATCTGTCCAGAACGTAGGGTAGACAAACAGTAATGGTGTACTCTTGAAAAGTACGTGAGGTAGAGTTAACAACTTTTGGACGATAACTGCACCATCTGCTACTTAGACGTTTACCCTTGGTCCAGTTTGCTAGATATCATTTGACATGTTCATGAAGTTGTCTTTTTTATTCGACGCCGTGAGCTGTTCATGTTCTGGACATAAAGTACGATGATCTAGCTCTTCTGATAGCACGACTCAAATTTGGAGTAAGTGCATCCGTTTCACTTCTGTGTGCTCACCACACTCGTGATCAGGCATTCATGATTCTTCTTGAAGTTCTTCCTCACAAGCACCAGAATCAAAATCACAAGACTCAAGGCCTTTTAGCACCTCTACCTTTTACGCTGATTGATCGTGACCATCTCAGCTCACAGACCAGACGGTAATGTTGGTTGATTTTGATGCCTCAGAAATTCTGAAAATTCTCGTTTCCTTGCCTGACACGCAAGGAATAGCCTCGACCATAAAGAGCAGTGAATAACGCAGAACAGTAACTGATGTTTATTGGACTGTTCACTGCTGCCAAAAAACACAAACCATGTTCTTCTTCCGGCTGGGTTTCACAGACTCTGTTCACTGCATTCGCCTTTCTTAAAAACTGACTTACTGTTGCTGTCCAGTTTTGAAAACTGTAAAAACTGTGGATTCTAAAAACGCATTCACACGCAAGAGCAAATTCGCACTCACTGCCATTTTTGAAAGTATTTTCTGCTTCCACAACAGCATCAACAACAACTTACATGTTTGTCTTGAATGATTTCTGTTGTAAAGAACTGTGTTGTGATGTTTCATGCAGTCACCACCTCGGTCCCAAAATGTCTTGTGTAAAAATGTTGAACAAAGTAACGATCTGTGGTCCTGCAGGTATCTGTCTCTTTAGAGCCCCTGGGTTGAAGGTGTTTACCACGGCACCACCATTACCTGTTACTGCTGCAGTGCATCCGCATTTGCTAAAAATGTTCCAACAGTTTCTGTATTGCAAACGCACCTTTTCAACTGGCTTGATACTGAAGGATGCGTCCTTTGTGGTTGTGACGTTTCACATTAGTAAACCGACAACCATACAGCATGACTGATGTGTCAAAGACCAACTTCATCCATGATAGTGAAAACAAATTGAAAGTTCACACTGCATATCGATGAAAGTAACTAATAATGGGCACTTTCTGACATCAGGACACATTAACAATTGAGAGAAATAGATCACCAACATTCAGTTTGGGGTTATGTTGTGATAACATCAGATCAACTTTAATCTGTCTTTATAAATATCACACACACACACACACACACACACACACACACACACACACACCACACACACGCACGCACGCACGCGCGTGCACGCATGCACACACACACGCACACACACACACACACACACACACACACACACACACACACACACACACACACACAGTCCTGCCAAAGCTTCGTATAACCCGACATTTGAAAGGTATTGAGCTCCTCATCCCCCCCTCGCCGCACACACACAGATAGTAAATACTGGATGAGAAAGCAAACCAAGTTTAACAGACTATCAGGATATCCCGGTTAGCAGTTCGTTGTGGCAGCATGCAGTTCAATTGTTAGAAATGATAACGTGATCATCGTCATCAATGCAGATGACTACGCCCCATTGGATCTCTTCTTGCAATTCAGTCCTCCCTCATCCCCCGGATTTTCTTGCTGGTTTTTCATTCTTTCTGTTTTCTTTTTTTTTTTTCCTCTTTGTGGATAATTTCATATTCTCATACTCGAATAAAGACTTCAGCCACAAAGTGAAAAAAAAAAAAAAATCGACGACGGCGTAGCAACTATGCCCATAGACGAATACGAGCCGACCTGTCAATGTAAAGCAGACGTTTTTTTTTTTTTTTTTTTTTTTTTTACAGTAACATCTACGAGTAACTGTCTGTGAAACCAGCGGGGTTACATCAACTGTATCAGTTTCGAGCGCAGCAAGTGAAAATGGCAAAGTCGGCGGCCATTTCACACGGAACAGCACGAACCGGGGTTTCGAAAATGATTAGAGGAATGAACGGTGCAGGCAGCGGTGCAGGCAGCATCATTCCGGGTCGTCTGACGGGCTGGCTATTCAGTTCTGAAATCTCATCATCCACGTGCATCTGCACTCGCCGCTGGCGATCGGGCGACTGAATGTGTTCAGCCCTACATACTCTCTCTCTGTCTTTCTCTCTGTCAGCCGAGTACCGATAAATGTTTTTTTCTTTTTATTTCTCTTTTCTTTTCTGTCGTATTTCAGTCATTACATATGCGTTATGACTGGTTCCTTAAATTCCAGGCTGTGTGTGTGTGTTAGTGTGTGTGTGTGTGTGTGTGTGTGTGTGTGTGTGTGTGTGTGTGTGTGTGTGTGTGTGCACGCGAGCGTGCGCTCGTGCATGTGTGCACGCGCGCGCGCGAGTGTGTATGTGCGCGCGCGCCCAGGCGACTATCCCTCTTCAGATAGGGACCTGGGCGTAAATGTGAGCAAAACGTTTCATATTCGTATACTGTTCACATTCTCTCTCTCTCCTCCTCTCTCTCTCCTCCTCTCTCTCTCTCTCTCTCTCTCAAACACACACACACACACACACACACACACACACACACACACACAACACACACAGAGGCACGTGCATGCCAGAGAAAGAGAGAGAGTGACTGGGGGGGGGGGGGGGGGCGGAGAGACACACAGAGAGAGAGACAAAGACAGAGAGACAGAGAGAGATGGGGACTGATCTGCACATCACGTTACAAAGGGGCTGGCCCTGCGGGCAGGCTGCAACATTTCATTACTGGAAGACAAACATCGCCTGTCTTTAATGGCTGCCTCTGGTAATTGACAGAAGAAATAAATATATGCACAGCTGATGCAGTTCGATACGCCTGCTTGTGTATGCAGACACAGGAACAGAGACACGAAAGCAAATTTGCATGAATTTGCAAATCAGAAGACATCGCGTCTGTAAAAACGCGAAGAGAAGTGAATGTGGGCAGGACAGTATCACGCGCGCGTTCTTCGTGGTCACTCGCCTTTCGCATATAACCTGCTGGTTTCGGTGAATCCTGAACCGTCAATGCGTTCCCTAAAATCGCTAAGAAAATGCGCCCCGCTCTCATTTATCTCTGTGATTAGGGCCGACATCTAGAGCTTAGACTCGATGATGGGCCGGGAAACGAAAACCTCGGGATTATTGTCTTATCCGAGATACAACACATGGTCCCTCCAAAGCAAGAACAGAATGACTGAGCCGCCAAACTTAGGAACAAATAAACTACAAAACAGATACAACGCGTTTCGACCAAACGAGTCTTCTCCAGGCAGAAACAAACAACATTCAAAACAGTCGAAACGCGTTGTGCCTCGTCTCGTGCTTTGTTTGTTCCTTTGTGTAGCGCCTCAGTATATCTATGTTTGCTTTTGTGTGTCTGTTTCCGCCTGCAATAATCTCATTTTGAAAACAACCATAAAGTCCCTTGCTCACTCCACCCCCCCCCCCCCCCCACCCCTTCAACCATCCCCTTTGTCGCTCCATGCCATGGCTTTGCCCACTTCAGTTTCGCCACTCTGTCCATGTTGGTTTTATTTCTGGCGCTGACGTATCCCCATTTCTCACACTGACATCCACTGCCTTTGAATTCTGAGCCGTCTGATTTCGATCAGTTCTCTTCCCCCCCCCCCCCCCCCCCACCCCCTCCTGTCACCAGTCCTAAGCATCACAACGAGTGTTTTCCCTCAAAGCATCCTTAAAAGGTACATTTTATTTGCTGTATCCCCTCCATACACACACGCGCGCGCGGACGCACGCACACAACACACACACACACACACACACACACACACACACACACACACACACACACCAACACCAACACACACACACACACACACACACACACACACACACAATGTGCGCCCTTGGTTCACACACACACACACAACACACACACCACACACACACACACACACGCACGCACGCACGCACGCACGCACGCACACGCACACACACATACACACACACACACACACACACACACACACACACGCACGCACTCACACACACGCATGGTTTTAACATAGAAACACACACACACACACACACACACACACACACACACACACACACACACACACACACATGCGGACTCCACCCTCTGCCAGTGTTGACGGTTGCAGTCACTGATGCCCACATGGAGAATAAACAAGCCGTCACCACACGCCCACAGACCCACTCCATCACTTGGGAAACAATCAGACTCCTGACGGTCTTTTTGGTGGATTGTGAGTGGAGGGGAGGAGTGGGACAGTTCCACACCTTTGACGATACAGACCCGTCACATCGCTAGCCACGCCTGCTTGCGCAACGCTACTTGTTAACAATGGGTGGGGTGGTGGTTGGGTCATCACCTATTCAATCCCTGTTAGTGAAGAACTGACCAGATTGAACGTACCGTTAGTCTGTCATGCATTATTGATACAGGGGAATCCACGTGTACTTGAGGGAAAAGGCAGAAGAAGGGGGCGCGGGAGACTTCAGGGAGGGAAGAGATCAGTTTTCAGGGAGACTGGCGTCGCGAAGGAGGGAGAGTATATGGAGGTTGGAAGATGGAGGTGTGTAATAAAGGGAAAGTGTGTGCGGGGGAGGGGGAGAGGGGCGGGATAGCAATTTAAAGAGATGGCGTTTGTTTTCCTGCTTTGGCCTGGGTTGTTGGGAAACGGGTTATTTGTTTCGGGGTCATTTATTCGGAGAATTCAGATGAGAGTCATTTGAGTGGACAGGGAAACTGTCTCTGTTTTGCCTGACAGTCAGAAGAGTGCGGTTTATTAGTGTCTTGTAGAAACACTTCTAACAAAGTCAAAGAATTGAAATGAGAAAATCTAAGCTCTTCACATTGGTACATACAGGATATCACTCAAGTACAAAACCAAAAAATCAAATCCAAACAAACACCCAATACTAGAAAAAGCCACAAAAGTGTGAAAAGCTCGCTTCGATTAATTTCTAATGTGGGGTAGCAAGCATCACTGCGAGATACGACTAAGTTCACCACAAAGAAAATAATATTTATCAACATAATGGGGGGTCTTCAACTAAATACGGCACAGAGAGAGAGAGAGAGAGAGAGAGAGAGAGAGAGAGAGAGAGAGAGAGAGAGAGAGAGTCGAGTCGAGTCCGAGTGTTTATTGTACATCAGCCATAGGCCATAATACAAACACAAAAAGAGGGATGGCAGGGAGATGGAAAAGGAGAATGGAGGCGTGGGGGACAGGGATGATCAAAAACAAAAATCAAGCAAAAAACTACTAGCTCCATTAGTAACAAAATATACACACAACTCATTTATTATCGTTTACGTGGTCAGCTTCGAGAAACTGTTTTCGCATATTAATAGCATGGAAAATATACTTGGTTAGGTATTGACAATCTATCCTTCTCACTGCTCGGAGTAACGACTGCAAAGGCATTGCTGAGATTTGTTGTAAGAACTTCTTTCTGAGATCAGTGTATAAAGGACATTCAAATATGAAGTGATTTTCATCCTCAGTTTTTGAAGCACATACCACACAGTTTCGGTCAGATGGACAGTTGCTAAATCTATGCAAATTATTATTTAGAGGAAGTGTCCCGAATCGAATTTGTGACATAGCTACTCTAAAACAATACGTGTCCATAAACGAAATGTATTTTTCTTTTTCGAAGATAGTTTTGAAAGACCTGTATGATTCATACCTGTCCTTATCTCGAATAGTACCCGACCATTCTTGAATGAACATATCAATGAGTCTTTGTCTGAATATTTTTACAAATGCACTGGCGCTACCAACCGACTGGCAAAGCCATACATAAGAGAATCCTGTTTCACATAAAATGTGTCTTATCTTACTCACCCAACAGTCTTTCCCCTCTGTATCTAAAGAAAGAAGCATTCTGTAAGCTTGTTTGGGAATTCTGTATTGTTCCATATCCAACAGTCGTATCCAGTATCTGACACAGTTAGCATAGGAAGTAACAAATATAGGATATCTACCTAAGTCTCCATATACCATCTTGTTTGGTGTTCGACTAGGGACCCCTAAATATCTTTTACATGCCATTAGGTGGACCTTTTCTAAGCTATCGAGTCTCTGATATCCCCATATTTCAGACGAATACAATAATATTGATTTTATTTTTGCATCAAATATCGTAAAATATGTTTTGGCAGTCATTTCCTTGTATTTGTTGAAAGCTCTGTTCAGAAAGAAAACTGCTTTTTTCCCCTTGGTTGCTAAATGGTCTGTGCCTTTTTTGTGACTCAGTTTTGTAGAAAAATTGTAACCCAGATAGCAGTAACTGTTTACAACTTCTAGTTGTGCTCCATCATAAAACCATTGCTCGTGTTTTGCCAGAAAACCACCTTTTTTAAATACCATTATTTTTGTTTTGTCTTTGTTTACATTAAGTGCCATATTGTCGCAGCATGATTTTAAACAGTTCAATTGATTTTGTAAACCTACGGGTGTCGTTGAAATTAAAACCACATCGTCGGCAAAAAGTAGAATAAACAGTTCCATAATATCTGGCATCAAGTGAACTCCGTGTCTTCCTCTTTCAGACATGTACTCTGCTAACTGATTTATGAAAACTGAAAATAAGGTAGGGCTTAATACACAACCTTGTCGGACACCAATTGGACATTGAAAAAAATCAGAATAATCAAAGTTAGCTCTGACACACGATAACAGGGAAGAATACATGGCATGTAACGAACTAAAAAACTTTCCTCTGATACCTTGATTCCTCAAACATTCAAGAAGCTTGTCGTGGCGCACAGAATCAAAGGCCTTTTGAAAGTCAACATAAGCAACATATAATTTCTGGCCTTTTTTGCTCATACACTTCTGAACAATAGAGTGAAGACTGAAAATCTGATCCACAGTAGAGTAATTCTTACGAAATCCTGCTTGACTCTGAAATCATTTTATTTTCTTCCAACCATCTGTATAACCTTGCATTTAAAATTGAGGAATATCATTTACTGATTGTACTAATAAGTGAAACACCTCTATAATTGTTTGCTTGGTTTCTATCTCCTTTTTTATGAATGGGTATTATGATTGCTTTAGCCCATTCTTTTGGATACACACCTTTACTAAACAAGACATTGAACAATTTAACAAGGAACTTGGTGACGTTATGAGCTCCTGCTTTCAACATCTCGGCGGACACACCATCAATCCCACATGATTTACCTGGCTTCAGTTTAGTGATGGCTCTCTCTACTTCATCCTTCCTGATATCCTCATTAAGAATATGGTCAGAATCCTCTGTGATATCTAGCTCGATAACATAACTTTCATAAGCCTCAGTTTCATGACTTTTAAACACATTTTTAAAGTGACTACACCATTCATTAATATTAATGTTATCACTGTTAATATTTCTTTGCTCTCCGTGGCCCATGTTTCTTAACTCTTTCCAAAACACGGAGGAATTCTTAATGTTGTTTTCAAGCTGTTCAGTCTTTTTGCGCTTAAAAGCTCTTGCCTTTCTTTTTAGCATGTGTTTGTATTTCTTTCTTGATCGTACATATTCCTTCCTTTCTTCTATTTTCCGTGTTGATCTAAATATCTTGAGTTTTTGGCGAGTTTCTTTTTTAGCTTGAGCACATTCTTCATCAAACCATCTATTGGCCTTCAGTTTCTTGTGAATATAACATTTTTTTTGCATACAGTAACTTGCAGATTTCAAACACTCTACAAAAGTAGCGAGAGCATTATCTACATTATATTCTATTTCATCTGTTGCCTCTTGTAATTTTCTTTGAGTTTTACAACTATTTAACTCTTTTATATATTCATGTTCTTTATCCTTTTCCCACTCGAATTTATCAAAGAATTTACTGTGTTTCTGTTTCCTTGTGCTCGCATCATTTTCAATTGAGGAATCATCGATGTTAACGTTCAGTGTAACAGGCAAGTGGTCTGATTCGATCACATTTTCAACAGTAAGAGAATATTTACATTCAGACACAAACATGTCACACGACATGATGAAATAATCTACCACACTGGCTCCGGAGTTAGAGATATAAGTGAAACTATTATCAAAAGAACCTTCAGATAATCCATTAATAATAATACAATCATATACATTGCACATGTCAATCAATTGTTCTCCAAACGTGTTAACAACATCATCTTGCGACTTTCTTGCAAACTCAGAGGGTACGCTTACAGACATATCTTCGAATTCACTGCTAATTGGGAGTAATTCTGACAAGCAGTTCTGGAATTCAAGTCACCATTCAGTATAACAAAGAAATCGTCGAACTCATTGTGCAGGTATGACAAGGATTCTTCCAAACACTCTATACCATTTCCAGTTTGGGAAGTTTGCCAAAATGCTGAATCTATCGGAGGAATGTAGCTAGATATGTACATTATATCTTCAGAAGTTCCAAAAAGTGATTTGTTTATTTTTAGCACAATCATGTTTTCAGTATTAAGGATTATTTGCTCAACGTAAGTCTCGTATTTTTTTATGAACCAATACCATTACACCTCCGGAGTACCTACCATGATGGGATAATTTCTTTGCCTTTGACACAAATATACAGTAATCACTCAAGATGTTTGATTCAAAATTTGTACTCACGAACGTTTCTGTCAAGCAAACAAAATCATGAGAAAGAATTAATTTAGTAATATCTGGATTTTCTAACTTTGGTAGCAAGCCATTAATATTGTAGTTAAGAAATTTCACGTTCTTTGACGAATCAGTGGAACCGAAAGAAGAACAAAGAAAGCTACTATTTGTATACATTTCAACGGAGTTTCTGTTTTCATTGAAGGCCCGGCTGAATCCCTATTTGTTGTTCGAACGGACTTTTCGAGTCACTGAACGCCCCCTTCTGGACTGTGTGTTGTTCGACCTGTCGTTGGACTGAACACGTCTGAACGAGTCTGTGATGTTTCTCTGATTCGGAGAGTGGCCTTTGGAACGGGTCTGTTTTGAACGAAGATTTTTTGATGCAGGGCTGGCGTTTGAAATCCGAGCTCGGCTAGCTATCCTTCTTGTTGAGTTTGTTTCCCGGATGTTGGAAGGGGTGAAGGTCTCAACAGACACTTGAGGGGAAGGGACGCAAATCTCGGTGGACACTTTGGAGGCATGGATGCAGCTCTGAAGGGACACTTGAGAGGGAGGGGTGCCGGTCTCAGCAGACACCTGGGATGAGAGGGTGCAAGTCTCAGTGGGAACTTGCGAGGAAGGGGTGCAGGTCTCAGCAGGTTCTTGGTTGGGAGGGGAGCAGGTAAAGGCAGACATCTGGGTGTCAGGTGAGCAGGTCTCTGCGGAAACGTGTCCGAAATGGGTGAGGGTCGTAGAGGGCACCTGATGATTCCGAACGTCACTCTGCTCCCTGTGAGGACGATTCTCGGTGGCCCTCACACCCTGCTCACTGGCGTCAACCCCTGCAGTCTTCCTATGTTCACTTGGCCCTAACTGGTTTGTCTTAACTGACGTGTCTTGCTTGGTTGGTTGCTCTGTTTGACCCTTATCTCCTCCGCTTGTGCAGTCTGGCGATTCTGAAGAAGGATGTTTAATATCACAGCTGACAGGGATGTCCTCGTCCTCTTCGTTACTCGGGGATTTGCTGTTTGTGTGCAGAACAGAGCTCCTTTGTAAGTCAAAATTCATATCTTGCTGCTTGTTTGTATTTTCTTGCTCTCTCATCTCAGGATATTTGGATGATGTGTAGTTCTGCTCACTTTTACTGTCTCCACAGAGGCTGACGTCACTGCACCTGTCTTCAAAGTCTCTATGCTGTGTTACTGCAGATCCGGATGTAACCGCCTTGCTGTATGAGTGGCTGCCAGGAACAACAGATCGTCTACGGGGACTGTAGTTGTCTTCATCACGTGTGTTCCTCTGATTGTCCTCCATGTTCATGAGGTGGCTTGACAGTCTTGGTCTTTCCTGGTACGATGAATATTCACTGCCGGTGGCGTTGTCAGACTTGTATCTGTATTTCCGTCTGTTGCTGTCACCATCGTTGCTCCATTGCGTAAACTGGCCTGGTTGTACATATTGTCGCTGATGTCCTTGTGCTTGGTGACTATCTGGCCAATGCTCACGTCTTCTACTGACTTCAGCGCATAGCCGTCTGCGTCCGTCCTGCCTTCTTTGCTCTTCTACCCTATTCTGGTTGTAGTGGCTTCCTGGAGAGTGGCTTAGATAATCTCTATGGTTCACATGATTATCACGTGAACGTCTGGGAAGCTGCGGCCAGTTGTCATGGTTAAGGTATATCTCCTTGTCACTGATCTGTCTGTCTTCTCTGTCCCTGTAATGATTTCGGAGGTTAGAGGGTTTGCTATCTGCAAACTGCAGACGTCCGTTTCTGAAATAAGCAGTTTTCCCTTCGTTTCGGTAGAACTCCAATGTTTCCCTCTGACAGGAAGTCAGATCAGCTGCTATTTTGATTCCCTGACGTCTAAGGCTGTCACGAAGAACATGGTCATCCAGGACTGCCATCTTGTCCACCCACCTACAGAACTGCACGATGAGAGGACGAGGTTTTTGGTTGTACCGCTCTGAATTTCCCACACGGAAAGCGCGGCTGATATCAGAATGATACCAGGGTGAAGAAACAGAGTGTTCGTTCAGCATTTCGACAATCATGTCAGTATCTGTAGATCTGTCTCCAGAAAAAAATCTCTTTCACGCCTATGAATTTCAGGTTATTCACTTTTGTCTCCTTTTCTATAGCTTCGGCTTTTCTCTCCAGTTTATGCAGGCGTTCTAAGATTGCTTCTCTGTCTTCCCGAAGATCCTGGATATCCTCTGAAAACTGATGTGACATTTCTTTCAGTTTCAGCATTTCGGAGGTGAATAAATGGAAATCCTTTTCCAAATTTCCAAACTTGTCCTCAATCAGTCTATATACACTAGTTGTATGGTTCTGCAATCCGTTAATCATCTGACTGAATCTCCAGTCCATAATTTGAAGAACATTGACATGGTTATCAGGGCCGGGGTTCGTTTCGATATCCATGCAGGCAAGCAAGCACACCGTACATAACCACTGCGCCACTGCTCTGCTCAAGCGAAAACTGGAATTGGTGAACAGGGCAACACGACGAACGCAGCACGCCTTCTTTCTTGTCTCCTATGTGTTCCATACGAAGCCAAGCTTTTGTCAAATTTCTTCAGAACCGATCCACAGAATATTCCAATTTTAGATCAGACGTTGTTGACATAAAACCCATGGTGGTGATTCAATCTTGAGATAATTAAAGATGGAATAATTAATTTTTTAACGAAATGAAACGAGAGGACAAAAAGAACGTCTTTCCTCGACTGTGAATACGTGCTCATTTATCAACATAATGGGGGGTCTTCAACTAAATACGGCCACACAGAGAGAGAGAGAGAGAGAGAGAGAGAGAGAGAGAGAGACAGACAGACAGACAGACAGACAGACAGACAGACAGACAGACAGACACACAGACAAAACAGGGTGAATGAGCATTGACAATAGGTATTCGATTGAATAATGATTCAGCAGCAGCATGAGCCATTTCCTTACATGTGCATGTGATAACTACGATTATCAACCGCACGAAGAACAAACCTCCGATTTCATATCCGCAGATGAACTGAAACTCTTCAAAACATTTCCTCATGTGAAACACTCAGAAGATATTGCATACACAGCTGTCTGTACAGTTCTTTCTAACATGCACGGTTTGTGTTTTGTTCCCAAAGTGTGCGTTTGTACTGATTCCATAGCATAAAGGGAAGGAAGTGGGGGAACAGGTGAAAGGGAAGGGTATGAGGGGGGGGGGAGGGAAGGCTGGGAGCAGGGGCGTGGGGGGCGAGGGGGGGGGGCATAAAACGAAATATTGATGCAAACTTTTTTTTTTTTTTATGCGCACAGCTCAAAAAGAAACACATTACTCGTTGAGAAAATCACCAATTGAACAAAGACGATTCACACTGATCGGTGCAAAACAATGGCAACAATCGAACATAGGGCAGACCGTTCTCATGTACATTCAAAGTCAAAAATGAAGAAAATTAGACAAAACATTAATAACGCTTAATTTAGGTATAATACAAGAACGGACAAGTAAATTTCCAACATATATATATATATATATATATATATATATATATATATATATATTATCCGGGTGCTCCAAACCACAGACAGCAAAATGCACGAAACAATTCTCCCCAGACTGCACTCAGCGAGCACAAATCCATGAACGCGATCAAAAATATTACCACCATCTGCATACACACACACACACACACACACACACACACACACACCACACACACACACACACACACACACGCACGTATGCATGAACGCACGCACACAACACATACATGCGCGCGCGCGCGCACACACACACACACACACACACACACACACACACACACACACACACACACACACACATTTTCATACACATACAAGGAACTGTGTATGTAAGCGCATGTGAGTGCACGTGCGTGCGCGCGCGCGCGCGCGCGCGCGCGTGTGTGTGTGTGTGTGTGTGTGTGTGTGCTTCAGCGTACGCGCACCCGTGTGTGTGTCTACGCATGTGCGTGTGAATGTGTATATGTGTGTGTGTGTGTGTGTGTGTGTGTGTGTGTGTGTGTGTGTGTGTGTGTGTGTGTGGAGAGAGAGAGAGAGAGACAGACAGACAGACAGACAGACAGACAGACAGACAGACAGAGACAGGCGCGTGCATTTCCACATGTTCCTCTTCACATCTGCTCTCACCCACTGCACTTACGTTTGCTCTTCATATCTGCTCTCACCCACTGCACTTACGTAACTTGCCTTAAGAGCGGGCGTGTACGTGTCCAGTTTATACAGCAACGCCACGTCAAATATGAAGATTATTACAGATTATTCACTCGCACGTAATCATAGGTAATTACGTATTCAGTCTACGGCTTAAGGCACTCATGTAAATGAATATCGCATGATTCAAAATTATGAATGTTGTGTGTGCATGTTATACGTCTGTCTCCGCGCCTACGCATAGTTCGTGTAATCAGCATGTTTCAGTAAAAAGTCAGATTTTTCAGATTATAAACTTGTCTTAAATCACTGTATGCTTGTGAGGTAGTAGCAGCATTTTCATTTTACGTCTTTTCACAAAATTATGGGATATTAAGAGAGAGAGAGAGAGAGAGAGAGAGAGAGAGAGAGAGAGAGAGAGAGAGAGAGAGAACGTGTGCGTTTATATAAATGTGCGTGTGTGCGTGCGTGTTTATATGTGTATGTGCAGGTGTCGGTGTGTACACATGATAACGCAAAGACCGCCAACCTCATATTAAATACATAAACGGACTATGTAACAAACAAGAAGTAAGTTTTAAAACAAGATCAACATCAGAAAAAAACATCAATCACAGACATGCCTGATAAACACGGTAAGTATGCCCTAACAGGCACACACTAAAACGAAACATGACCTCTTGATATATTTGCTTCCCCACATATACATTTTGTTGAAGCATTGTATTTAGTTCTTACAGCATCTAGTTTCAGTAGATAAAATGATGAAACGAAATTTCTGTATTGATACATATTCCGGACTTGCAGATATTGGTTGCTTTTGATATAATCAAGACTGAAAAGTTTCAAAATGGAGTGACTGACGGCGGAGAACGAAGCAAAATTTAGAAATAGAGGGTGTTAGTTACCGCCAATGACATTGACAAACAAAGCACATGACAAGACACGATGCATTTCAACCACTTGGGTCTTCTTCAGGCGAAAAAATAAATCACATTTAACATTTAAGACAGTACAAACAAAGAACGAAAATGACTCATCTGTTGTTAGTCCATGTGGTGGGGAGAATAGCCGCTAGGCGGAAATGACAAGGGGGAGTATGGGAGAGGAAAAGGAGGGGGGGGGGGGGTTCGTGGGGGGAGGGGGGGGGGGTTGTGTGATACTGAAAAGTTGACTATTCTGTATCTTAAAGTAAGAACTAAGACTGAAAAGTTGACTATTCTGTATCTTAAAGTAAGAACTAAGGTTCTTTGGACTATTTCAAAAGCAGCCCCACGCCTTTTGTTTTAACAAATGAGGACTCTCTTGTAAAGTGAAGGATATATTAAGTTGCTGTGAATACATATCAGTTCTAGTACCGTTTTTCGCACATTTGTCAGCGAGTTCATTACCCAAGATTCCACAATGTGAAGAATTACAAAAGAAAGTTAAGTCAATTCCTTTACATATCAAGATATGAATTAAATGACAAATGTCCTTTAAAATAAAATGATTTGAATTCAATTTGCAAACCTTTACGGATTGTAATACTGACATTGAATCTAACACTTGAAAGATTGACTGTGGTAAGTCAATTAGATATGTCAAGGCCGTTAGTATAGCTATCATTTCAGCAACAACATTGATGTGTATTTTCAAATGACATGTGATTTCTCTATTTTCAGTGACGGAATAACAAAGTAGATCCAGCTTCTTTATTTTTCTTTTGTTGCTGAGCCATCTACAGACACTATAAAATGGTTGGGATATTTGTTTTCCAAATGCATCTCTGCTGAATATGATACGATGGATGGTTGATTAGCTTTTTTTTCGCAGCAGCGTGATCAAGGCCGAACTTTGCTCGCCTCCTTTCCCAGTTTGGAATGATATCTGTAAGACGTCTGTGCCAGTGATTCAATATTCACATCAGTTCCCTTAATTAAATTTGCAGTAAAGTGGATAATGAGGGTATCATTTTTTGAGATTTTGAGAAGATAAGTGATAACTCGTTCTTCGTTTTCATTGTCCCTTGCCAGAGGAAGACCAAAGAGGTCGTGTTTTGTCTTGTAATTTGTTTGTCCGTTTTGTCCGGGGGAATAATTATAATATCTCACCAAAATGAATACAATTTGTAGACACGTACCCTCCTCTTTCTCTTTCTCTCTCTCTCTCTTCCCTCTCTCCCTCCTTCCCATTCTTCTCTCTCTCTCTCTCTCTCTCTCTCTCTCTAATCGGAAAATGATTACATGTTGTGCCTTGCTCTCTCTCTCTCTCTCTCTCTCTCTCTCTCTCTCTCTCTCTCTCTCTCTCTCTCTCTCTCTCTGTGCGTGCGTGCGTGCGTGCGTGCGTGTATGTGTGTATTCTAAATTATGTACGTACTTTGTCATATTCATTTTACTGTTTGTTTTTATACATGCTAATTTTTGTATGTTGTAGTACATTTCCATATATTCCCCAGCTCAGCCCCACCCCCACCCCCCACCCCCACTCTCTCCTTCCTCTTCATTATTATTTTCATTTTTATTTTTTGTTTGTTTATTATTGTTTGTTTGTTTTTTTCATTTTCATTTCTCGA
>CM065716.1:33051411-33053911 GCA_033310375.1 Conus canariensis | reverse complement strand
ACTTTAAATAACCCTCTCGTGGTTAAGAAAAGGAAACAAATCCGATTTTGAATGTTCGGAAATGAGCGAACACAATACTGCCTGGTTTAGCCATGTTGCGTGTCTTGATGCATTCAGATGTTCTTTTCTTGTCCTTTCTTTTTCCTTTCTTTTGTGCATCAGAAACCCTCGTCACTGGCGGCCTGTTCTGCTCCGCTGTGTGCATCCTCATTCCCCTCATCCTCTCTCCCTGTCTGAGTCCACCCCCTCCCCCCCCTCCCCCGTTCTTTTTGACGTTGCTTGAAGTGTATATGGAAACATATATCTCTAGATCCGTCGTGCACCTTCTTATCAGCACAAGAAAAAGTAAAAGGCACTAATTTGAATTATTGGAAGCAGAATTATGGAGGTGCGTATATTTGAATGTGTGTGTTTGGACATGTTGCGTGTACGTCCCATACCTTGTTTTTACCCACGCATAAAAGCAACCTAATGCACTTAACATGATGTGCGTCTAAAACATCCCGTTTATTTTCCTTCTGCAGAAATAAAAAGAAATGTATCATTTGTGATTGTTTAAAGTGTGTGCGCGTGTATGCGAGAGAGAGAGGAGAGAGGGGAGAGAGAGAGAGAGGGAGAGAGAGAGAGAGGGGTGTGTGTGTGTGTGTGGTGTGTGTGTGTGTGTGTGTGTGTGTGTGTGTGTGTGTGTGTGTGTGTGTGTGTTTGTGGGTACGAATAGAGTGTTTGGACTTTTGGCATGTAACGTGTGTATGTTAAGAACATTGGAAGAGTTCAAAGGCAACAATATTTCAAAAAGACCCACACATCCAAGCTATCCGCAGGGTCAAATGTATGCAGGACGCAGAGAAAGTTTATATGAAATACAAGTTTTTTTTTCTCTCTATCACTTATATTTTTTACCATTACCATTATTGCTATCATTACAATTGTTATTCTTCTTACTGTTATTATTATGAGTATTCATCTAGCGCCTGCCATCAGCTAGAGACTAAGCTCCAAGCGCTTGACAGACTGAGGTCGCTGCCACCTGGGAAGAGCCGACAAAGAGCTGTCTTCTGGCGCCACACTCAGTGGTTTCCCCCGCCATTCAGTCTGCCAGTCATGCAGTGTTTTCATTCATATTTTCATTCTTTCAGGACACGCTGTGTGTCTGGTTGTCATCCATACCAACTGACAAATTGACCTTCTCTTTGAAAGTTGGTGATGGCATTTTACGTGCAAACTGTTACGCGGGCGTTCACACACAAAACCTCGGTTTATAGTCTTAATCTCTCTCTCTCTCTCTCTCTCTCTCTCTCTCTCTCTCTCTCTCTCAGGCACGCACACGCATACGCGCGTGCGCGTGCGCGCGCGCGCGCAGACACACACACACACACACACACACACACACACACACACACACCCCACACACACACACACACGGCGCTCACGGGCGGTAAGGGAAGCAACTACTTAACTATTTCCCTACAGCAACACAGTCGGGAAACAAATGCGAAATGCACTCAGCTTGAGCTATCATAAATACACCTGGGACTCATTCATTTCTCTCCGGCTGAACAGAAGCTCTATCAAACGGAATCGGGACAACATTCAAACATAATCAGCCCCGAACACCGTGTGCGGTTGCCCTGACAAAAAGAAACAGCTACTGTCAGCATCAACGGAGGGGGGGGGGGGGGGGGGGGAACCAAGTGCGTCACTCCGACGAACCCTGGCCACACGCCCCAGTTAGGATTTTGCACTAAATCACTACATCATCCATATTGGCGTTTAGAGGAGTGGCATAAATTTGAGTGACAGGTCGATATCAAACTGATAACAGATCAACTGACCAATCCCCCACTAGGGCGATTTCGACTAATGACATAATTCGCAGTTGGAAATATATGAGTTACCCCTTACCTGACGTCCCATTTCGGGCCTTCGCACTCACATGTAACCCTATTGTTGCGCCAGGTAGTCTCCCCAAAATAGTCCCATTCCTTTCATCTTAATCCGCCTGCATGGAACCACCGGGCATGTACCTTGATGGGCATATGAAAGGACAGAAGGAAGACCAACTTTCAGACACAATACAATGTTTGAAAACAACGTGCTTGTGCTGGTCTATAAATACTCCATTCCGTAAGCCAGGCCTTGGTGTGCAGTGCTATAACCTTGGCTGTTCATCGAATATGATGTTGTCGTCACGGGCAAAGAAAGGGCTTGAAACAAAACGCTGGGCAACAAAGGTCCAAAACCGGAGCTCCAACGCCCCAACACCATTTCTAAGTTCTAGTTGTAAAGTGCGACGACTGCAAGCGGAAATCTAAACAAATCTTAAATCAATGTTAGCGAACCGCTCAGAGAAACGTGGGCAATTTCTAAGGTTTATTGCCTACACATGGGAATATGGGAGCTCCCACGCTCCTTCACTCAGTTTATCGGCAAATGTTAAACCGAGGATACAGTGATCCTATAATAAAGTTCAGTGTCCACTAAATGACATGAAACAACTTCC
>CM065716.1:33046411-33048911 GCA_033310375.1 Conus canariensis | reverse complement strand
ATCGACAGTATAAAAATGGACTGATCCATCGTCATGGACATTTTCAGAAATGTACTCATTCTTCGACTGACCCAGTAACCATCGACAGTGGAGAAATAGGCTGGATAACAAAATGGTAGTGGAAACCTCCCGGCAAGCCCTTCTTAGCAGGACGAGTGAAGCGCGCTGTGCCAACAGAGCTGACTCCATGCAAACGACCACAGAGCTGCTGAGATGCCCGATTCCAAGCGGACTTTAACGTGACAACAGAGCCGATTCCATGCCAGTCATCACACAACCACTGGGATGCCGGACTCCTCGCAGACTTCGATCTGATAACATGGCTCCCTCTCTGACAACGACGACAGAACCATCAGAACGTCTGGTTCCATGCAGTTATCGGTCTGGGTGTAAACGTGTCTGTGGGATATGTCCACAGAACGTAAGGGACGTTCATCTTACCACCCAAGCTGTGTATGTTTCAAACCAAAGACAAACACAACGGAAAGGGCACTCACCACAGTGCGGGCCGGCATCAAAGATCAGCACACCTCTAACAAAGATCCACACGTACATCCTTAAAGGATCCATGGTCCTCTGGCAAGAACTTACGGACCTCCACCAAAGATCCGCTCACTTCTAAAACAAAGATCCACACACACTTCCTTAAAGGATCCACAGTTCTTTGCTAAGAAACTGCGGATCTCCACCGAAGATGAATGAACAGGTGTCCATCTACAGACTTCCACCAACACTCAGGAGACCTCCATCCACGATCCACACACCTTAACCAAAGACCTACAGACCCTCCCCACTAAGGGATCTACAGACGTCTACCAACGATCTAAAGACCCTCAGCCAATGATCCAATAATAGACAACCATCCAGGGTCTGAAAACCTCTACGAACAAGATCCAGATCCCCACCAAGATCCGCAGATCTCCACCATAAACTGACAGACCTCTATCAGAGATCTGCACGCCACCACCACGGATCCGCAGACACCGTCTAAGATCCGTAGGCCTCCATCAAAGATCCATATATCTGCATTAAGGATCCGCTCTAGGACAGGTTCTCACCAATATTCAAGGCGTTCGACCTGGGCTCGTATTCAATGTTTTTTCTTACTGCGTGTTTTTCTCCTAGGCTTCTTTTTTTCGCGAAAGGTTCCTGAATCTGGTCTTGGAAACAGACCGCTGACAGAGATCGATACCAGAATTTATATTTTTTTTCAGAGCATCCAGCGTCTGTATATTTTGTTCATTATTTTTACCAAAAAGAAATATATGCGGAATACAGTATATTATCAACAATAGGGGGTGGACGCAGCTTAATGCTCCCAGCTTGCAGTGGAGAGATGGATTAACTGGTTTAGAAAAAAAACAAACAAAAGCCAAACCAACCAACCAAGAAGCGTTTTACCTGTGTAAACACCATCCTCTCAACTCTGAAATTCCTGTAAGTAAACTGTTTGGAGATCACTTGTGTCATTGAAATGATAAACAGATAATTTATTTGTTAATCATAGTGTATGCAGATATGCATGAAACAATGGAGCTTAACAGCTGCTATTAATAAATGGAATAATCTTTTTGTAAATCTTAATTGGAAACAAATATTCCTTCATAGTTATAAAGTTTCTACTGACGTCCAGCTTAGATGGTTCCAATGTTGACTTCTACATAGATTGCTGCCAACCCAGATATACCTATTTCAATGCAAAAATTGTTGATTCACCATTATGTAACTTTTGTGATCATGAACAACAGACTATTACACACATGCTTTTCGACTGTAATATTGTGCAGCGGTTTTGGAGAAATCTTCAAAACCTGCTAATGGATAAATGTCAGCACTGCGCTAATCTGTTTTTTGAGGAAGAGTTAGTTCTGTTTGGAGTGAAACAAAATATGGAAACTGACAAAGTCCTGCTGTTTGCTAAGTTTTATGTTTACAAATGTAAACTACAAAATAACCACCCAGACCTTCATGTTTTCCTTACAATCTTAAGCTATAGATTTAAATTGGAAAAATACTTAGCCTTTCTGAAGTATGATTCAGATCAATTTGACAAAACCTGGTTTCCCTATTCCTCTATCATTTCCTAGCTTTATTGTGACTTTGTTTGTTTGTTTGTTTGTTTGTTTTTTAACAACTCTTATATATGTACACATAGTCGCAACCTGAGTATCCCAACCTAGATAATGCTACATAGTTGAGAATGGAAGTCGCTAGTATCTTCCAACATAACTAGCCATCCAATGATCCATTCTCTTGTTGTAATTACCCATCTTAATATTTTCTCTCTCTCTCTCTCTCTCTCTCTCTCTCTCTCTCTCTCTCTCTCTCTCTCTCTCTCTCTCAGCCTCTCGCCCCTGCCACCCCTTGGTATTTTCCTTGTTTTTGAGGTTATACATTTGTACATGTGGGTGTGTGTAAGTTTATGCATATATATCCTGTTTACAATTCATGTATGTTTGTGTGCGTTTTTTGTTGTTGTTGTTGTTGTTGTTGTTGTTTT
>CM065716.1:33036411-33041411 GCA_033310375.1 Conus canariensis | reverse complement strand
GCTCTTTTGCTTGGTATAAATCACATTATAGGCTCAATCTTGATACCATAATATTATAACTTGATATTTCTTTATAAAGTATTTGAATATAATACAAAGTAGATGACCAAAATCGAAAAGAAAATTGTGTAACATTTAAATTATTGCTGAAAATGTTAAGGTAAAAGAAAATTTACGGCCGTTATCAGTCACTGACATCTTCAACAAATAAATGGCTCGGAAGACCTGGTTACTGCTGATCAGTCTGCAAAATATGACTGTCAGCCCTTGTAGTTGCTGAGACAATACACTGTTAAAAGTGTACCACACACACACACACACACACACACACACACACACACACACACACACACACACACACACACAGCGCGCGCGCGCACCGAAACAGCATGATTACACATACTCACTTGTGTACACAAGTTTAAAATGTTGACAATAAAGGAAGAAGGAGAGAGAAGACAAATGACAATAACAAGTATTTCAAATAGATAATGAACGCCATGGTAGTGTGTCCGCGGAGAGTTCGTCGGCCAGTGCTGTGGGGGTCGACAAACATGCTATTTTGGGGAGCTGATGCCAAGTGGGCAGAAGTCCCTAGTCTAGCAATGCGATGGGATTCCTGCATAGTGCGCTCAAAGTTTGTACATAATGTTTCTTTTTTTATTTAGTTGTGTTCAGAGCCATACGGCCCACAGCGTGGGCGTGCGTGCGTGTGTGTGTGTCTGTGTGTGTGCAGCTTTTCTCTTTTTGTGCGGTTAGAGCTGATTTCATCAAGATTTTGCGCCTTAAAAATACCATTATTATTATTATTATTATTTATCATCATCATCATCATCATCATCATCATCATCATCATCATCACATCATTACATCATCATTACTTTTATTATAATCATCATCATCATTATTATTATCATTATTATTAAAGTTTCAATCTGTGATTGCCAAAGCGCCAGAACTTTGACATGACTGATGTTGTGTTGAAGATGGCTGAAGTGCAGAGCGACTGGTTTCGGGTTACTGATGGTTGATATTGGTTAGGTGTTCAAAAATACACGTGTCAAGTGTGCGGGATGTACACCTACATAGAGCTTACAGCGCGCGCGTATGTACCTCTGTGTGTGTGTGTGTGTGTGTGTGTGTGTGTGTGTGTGTGTGTGTGTGTGTGTGTGTGTGTGTGTGTGCGTGCATGCGTGCATGCGCGCGCGCGTGTGTATGCGTGTGTGTATGTGTGTGCGTGTGTGTGCGTGTGCGTGTGCGTGTGCGTGTGGTGTGTGTGTTGTGTGTGTGTGTGTGTGCGTGCGTGCGTGCGTTTCGTGCTTGAGAGAGAGAGAGAGAGAGAGAGAGAGAGAGAGAGAGAGAGAGAGAGAGAGAGAGAGAGGAGGGAGTGAGGGATGGAGAACTGTGTGTTTACACTTCACTGCCATTTTATCAAAAAAAGGTTTTAACTGCATTTGTACAACTGGAAACCGTTCTTACGTAGCGTTACTATGGACGGCATTTCACGTTCCCGTTCAACACGTTTCTATAACCCCATTTTACAAACCCCAAAGAATCCTGTGTGTTGGCAAAGTATGTACAGCGGCTGTTCCGACAGTCTGGAAGATTTATCCTGTGATTGCCATGAAACATCCCTAGAAGGAAACACATGTGGTACTCGAGTTACTCTGGCAACAAAAGTCATGACAGAATAAAGAAAAATATGACAACGAGGGGGATAAAGAGAGGGGACGAATGGATACTGGCTATTATGAGAAGAAGAAGAAGAAGAAGAAGAAGAGAGAGGAGGAGGAGGAGGAGGAGGGAGGAGGAGGAAGAGGAGGAGGGGGAGATGAGGTTTTGAGGAAACAATTTAAAGAAACATGAAAGGAAACAAAACACCCAATAATGAAATACAAGAAGAAGAAGAAGAAGAAGAAGAAGAAAAGAAGAAGAAGAAGAAAAGAAGAAGAAGAAGAAGAGAAGAAGAAGAAGAAGAGAAGAAGAAAGAAGAAGAAGAAGAAGAAGAAGAAGAAGAGAGAAGAAGAAGAAGAGAAGAGGAGGAGGGAAAGAGGAGGAGAAAGAGGAGGTGAGGAGGAGAAATGAGTAAAGCATTAACGGATGAATGAATGAATCTTTAATGTCTAAAGATTAAGCCTCATTCATTGCCGTTTTCACAAGCAGAACAAATGCAGGGGTAGGAGGAGGAGAGGGAGGAGGAGCAGGGGGAGGAAGAAGAAGAACAATGAAATGAAGACGTTGAGAAGAAGGAGGAGCAGGAGGAAAAGGAGGGGGAGGGCATGTGGGAGGAGGGGAGGGGGAAACAAGGGAAAGGAAAAGAAGTAGAACACCAAATCAAACAATATGAAAGAAGAGGAAGCGGAAACTAATGAATTAATGGATCTTTAACGGGTAAAGAATAAGGCCTTCTATTTATTACAAGAAGAAGAAGAAAAAAAAGAGGGAGAAGTAGAAGAAGAAAATGGAGGAAGAGGAGGAGGAAGAGGAGGAAGAGGGAGGGAGGTTAAGGAGGTGAACTGGAGACGAAGGAAAGAAAAGCTCTTACACACCAACTCATAAAATGAAAGAGAAATAGAGGAATAAATAATTGAATGAATGAATGAATTAATGAATGTATGAATGAATGAATGAATGAATGATT
This sequence comes from Conus canariensis, assembly GCA_033310375.1. Lineage (NCBI taxonomy): Eukaryota > Metazoa > Mollusca > Gastropoda > Neogastropoda > Conidae > Conus > Conus canariensis. The sequence goes on along the minus strand of CM065716.1, from coordinate 33,038,770 downwards.
GAATGAATGTTTATTGTTTGAAGAATTAGGCTAATTGAAGGCCCTTCTAGAAGACGAAGAAGAAGAACAAGAAGAAGAAGAAGAAAAAGAACACAACAACAACAACAACAACAGCAGCAGCAGCAGCAGCAGCAGCAACAACAACAACAAAGGGGAGGAGAAGGAGGAGGCAGATAAAGAATGAAAACACGAAGAAGAGGAATACGAAGAGCAAGGATAACAATAACAACAGCAAGAACAAGAACAAGAACACAACACACACACACACACACACACACACACACACACACACACACACACACACACACACACCACACACACACACACACACACACACACACACACAACACACTAACACACTAACACACACTAGCACACACATACTAACTTACACACACACACACACACACACACACACACACACTCTCTCTCTCTCTCTCTCCACACACACACACACACACACAACACACACACACACACACACACACACACACACTCGCACGCGCACGCACGGCGAGAGAGACGAGAGAGAGAGAGAGAGAGAGAGAGAGAGAGAGACAGACAGACAGACAGACAGACAGACAGACAGACAGAAAGACAGAGAGCCAGAGAGGCACACACACACACACACACACACACACACACACACACACACACACACACACACACACACACACGCAAACACACACACAGATACATAAACACACCGAGACTGGAATACTGCTTCTCTCTCTCTCTCTCTCTCTCTCTCTCTCTCCTCTCTCTCTCTCTCTCTCTCTCTCTCTACATAAACATTTTATGTCTCAATAATTTGGTTATTCGATTAAAATCATTACCGTCCATATACAAAGTCTTCTGTAAACCACACCTTAAATCCAACGTCTGAACACGTAACCTACTCCATTACACCGCTCATCCCCACTCCCACTCTGTCTCCCATCCCTCTTCCCCTCTCCCTACCCACCATCCTCTCTCCCTACGCCCCACCCTCTCTCTCTCTCTCTCTCTCTCTCTCTCTTTCTGTTTTTGTTTGTTTGGGTTCCTTTGACTGGTTGTTCTGTTCTTAGTCTCTTCCCTTTGACTACCCCCCCCCCCCCCCCCCCCATGTCATTATTACGTTTATGAACAGTCTGCTTGTCATTGAAGAATTACATTACAGTGTTGCAGTTTGGAATTGTCACTGTGAATGATATGTGTTGAGAAAAAAAAGGACAGATTGTAAGAGTACGCCTTGGCTGAAATCTTCCTCCTTGCGTATTAAAGATCAGTCAACCAATCAATCCATCTCTCCCCTCCCTTTCTCTTCCCTCCCTTTCTCTTCCCTTTCTGCAGTGCTTTTTTCTGTCCAGTTCAGGTTACACGCAAAGAAATGTAGTGTCTTCGAACTGCAGTAGTTTCTACAATGTCCGTCCATTTTTTTCTGTTTTTAGAGTTTTATCTGTGGACATTCTCTTACTTTATTGGTCTTTATTTGCAGTATGTCTGGAAGGAGGAGAAAAGCGAAACTCATTTTCTCCTGTACATTTTGTCAGCACACACCTGCGCACACACTGCGCGAATTACGTAAACAATACAGTGGCTTGTAAACCCAGTCTCTAAAGGCCTTCAAAAACTTTTGCACTTCCGTTGGGTGATTTCGGAGTTACGGAATTCGAATTAGAAGTTTCGATACGGCGCATGTCCCGCGGCGTTAAAAAAAAACTTTTGCCGTCATTACAAAGCCATCATCTTGCGACGCCCGTGATCATCTCCACTAGCTCAGTCTCCGTTAAAACGAAATTGGTCCTTGCCATTGCATCTTGCTAGCTGTCTAGTCTCCTGACTCATATACAGTGCGGCTTGTTTTCCAGTCATTTCAATAAATTAATACGGAAAATGCATGCATCAGATGCATTGTCATGAAAAGAGTTCCTTTTTCAAACCGGATGCGTGATGTTCGTGTCATCTTGCTCAACGGACCCTGGATCCGTCCTCTGATCCAGATTCGCACCACAATGGAACGGGCAACCTGTGTTCCACCAGGTCTGGCTAACGACAGTTCTGTAGGTTTTGCCTAACATTCTTAACACACAAACAAACAGACTCCGGTTAAAATACACTCCCTGGTGGGAGTAACCGTGCGTTGTCTGTGGCTACTTTCTTAATCTTGAACATGCCATCCAGACACTCTCTCTCTCTCTCTCTCTCTCTCTCTCTCTGTGCCTTACACACACACACACCACACACACACACACACACACACACACACGCGCGCGCGCGCGCGCGCGCACGCACGCACGCACTCGCACGCACACACACACGAAAAGGTCACGTCATTCTGAAGCTCCTTTGTCATATAGAACGTCAAAACATTCTTGTC
>CM065716.1:33021411-33023911 GCA_033310375.1 Conus canariensis | reverse complement strand
AATGCTTCAGTAATCCTTCCTGCACCCTCAGGCCCGAACAAACTTTTTGTTCGTGCACACGCGCCCTTCCCACCTCACACACACGCAGGATCAAACACACGTACATTCGCACTCACGCGAGCACGTGCATATGCACACGCACGCACACACACACACACACACACACACACACACACACACACACACACACACACACACACACACACAGAGAGGAGCGCGCGCGCGCACACACGCACGCTCATACCTTCCCCCCTCCCGCGACATCTCCCCCGCCCCCTCTCTCTCTCTCTCTCGATCACACACACACACACACACACACACACACACACACACACACACACACACACACACACACACACGTCATGCATACTGCAGTCACAAGCACGCTCCAGTCCACGCGTACCACCAACTAGCCTTGCCCTCTCACACACCTTCTCCACCCATCACCCACCTCTCAAATAAAAAAAAATTGCTATTAGATAATTAACACAGGGATCCAAACACATGCTCTCCAAAACAGCATCGGCACATTTGTACATATCAGTAAGGTGGGAAAGAAAAAAGCTTTGAAATTTGATTTCAAAGAGATTAGAGAGACAGAGTATCCGGGTTGATGTTCTGAATAAAATGGGACGGCTGGGAGGAAACTGAAACAAAATTTAAAGAAAAATTACTGTGTCACCAGACGAAAGAACGAACAAATTACAAAACAAAACAAAACAAAACAAAACAAAACAAAAACCACGCGTTTTGACCTCTTTGGTCTTCTTCAGACTAGACAAACAACAATGAAGACAATGAAGACGAAGCACGAACAATACAACCACTTGTCTTCTCACATTGAGCGCAGAATGGATGTGGGAATCACAGAGAGCCTGACAGGCAAAGGAACGCTAACCGAAAGGGTTGATGCCAAGAGAGGGAACGAGGAAAAGAGCACAACAAATACCGGTATTATATCTATCTATAGTTTGGATTTAGCGACTGGCTGGTGTCTGTGAACTGTTGATTGGGTACGTTTTACGATCTCTGCTCATCTGTTGCAGTGAGCGCGTCGTCTTTTCGTTGGTGAAATGAGAAGGGCGCATGATACAATGCCGACCCCTGCGACGGTGGAGCACTTGCTGAGCTGCATTAAGCTTAGTTGAATTCCTCTCTGGGCGCCATTCCGTTCTGCTGGACCAAGCCATTCAGCAGCTTTTTTTTTTTTTTTTCTAAACGTGATTTTGCTGACAGTAGACAGACGAATTGGCTCAGTCTGTACACAACCCTAATTCTAATCCCAAATGGCTGTCGATTTCGGAGTTTCGACTCTCTGCACATACAGCTGATAGAGTCAGAATAATTCCTTTGGCTCCACAGAAAAAGACACCTTTTGATGTTCGGTAGCCTCTTGTTGATATTGTCTGCTGCTTACAACGTCTTTTCAATTTGCGTGCAGTCTGCCTGTTGAACAAACGAAAATGTTGGTGTATTGCACATCTCAGGATAGTGAAAAACTTTGACCGGCTGGTGAAATGTTTAGTGCACTGGCCTGGCTGGCTAGTGAAAAAAAAACAGTCAAAAAGCCGCAACCCTGCTTCAATTCCGTTAAAATCGATTTGGTAGTTTTACGTCACTTTGCTGTATACCAAACAAAAAACAAAAAACAACAAAAAAAAAAAAAAACAGACGCGGGTGAGAGCATTACCTGCTTGGCGGAGATAACGGTGGGTTGGACACCCACCTGGGACCACATTATGCCACACAGCAATCACTGAAAAATTCTTTTCAAGGAGTAACAATCAAGTTTCTGGTCGTCCATTCCATTAACATACGGTCATGATCCTTGTCATTAAAATCCCCTGAGGATGACCACAGGAAAGTCGAAATATTGCGAATATTAGATAGATCGATAGCTAGACAGATACACATGCATGTATAAATACATAGATAGACAGACAAACAGATAGATAGATAGACAGATAGGTTAATGGATGAGCTGATGGATAGTTGGATAGATAGACAAATATTTCCAATCAATTTTTTGTAGCAAGTACTAGGTGTATATCTGATTGTCTTGGCTGACACACACACACACACACACACACACACACACACACACACACACACACACACAACACACACACACGCACGCACATATATATATATATATATATATATATATACATATAAATACACACACACACACACACACACACACACACACACACACACACACACACACACACACACTTTTTTTTTAAAACTCCAACTGTAACCGTCTTCTTCCTCTGTTCCTCTCCGATGTCTTAAACTATAGCTCATCTTTTCCCATCATTCTTGATACCATCCATTCAGTAAAATCAAATCAGCCAGTCTTCAAAAAGCTTTGACAAAACTGATTCCTGTGACAAAACAGGAAGAATGTGCAACAATCCACAACAGTCGACCGAAAAGGGTCTACGCTGATCAACGTGGGTCGGAAGACCTGTGCAAACACGTTGCCTTCTGTTAAACC
>CM065716.1:32976411-33011411 GCA_033310375.1 Conus canariensis | reverse complement strand
CAAATAGAAACGCTGAAAATTTATTTTAAAATCTCTTAGATTTGTCCTCTTGTGAATTAATCCAAATTATGGAAAAGTATATACATAAGCAGAATTTTAGTCAGAAGATGGCTACTTTTCCATCGTGCCCAATGCACATTGTTAGACTAATTCATAAATTAAGGCTGAATACTTGGAACCTTTGATAATGTCAGTACTGTTCTATATGGTCCATATGCTGCTGAAATTGCCATGGTCATTTCGCAGTCACAGGTTGCAAATTTTTATAAAGATAACAATTTTGTGTACTACTAGGGTATTCCACTTATGTAAATATGCATATATCACATATGGGTTTGAAAGTACTAACAATGATGATAAGTTGAGTGTGAAGGTTGTTTTTTTTTTTTTTTTTAAATAAGAGTCTAATATCATCTGGCGATGAAAATACATTAAATAAACCACTGAACTGGATTGAACTGAACAAAATATATTATCTTCACTATAAGTCATGCTAAATACACATCTATCCTTTAAAATGTTTCATTTTAGCAGATGGCAAATATCTTGACCGCACGCTCATTTTTAGCATCCATTACTAATATTCATTTAACGTCACTAGGGTTACTATGGTACTTCATGTATACAAACTGCTACCTTCGATTCTAATACGTTGGAGAACACTACATAGAGTGACTTTCAGTTCCATTGGCATTTTACACACTGGTGACTTCATTCAGTTTTCATCATATCATTGATATTCTCAGGTGTAGGTAGCGACATCAGATACACCAAACCGAAATTCTGACAAGGAATGTCTAACATATCTATTCAAAACGAACGTCAAGTATATTTCTGAATCGTAATGTAATTCATGTATTCTATATCGCTCAAACCTATTATCATTCTCTAGATGAAAGTTTTTTTTGTTTTTTTTTTTACGAACGTCGTGTATCTTTTCAAATTATGAGTTACTCTAAATACTCTACTTTTCAGAAGCCTGTCATTACTTTAACATGACAATCAGCGACTCGTCATCACTTTAGAGTGAAAACAGCTTTTGCCACCCACAATCACTCAGACTTTCTTTGGACTCTTTTACAAAACAACTAAACACAGTCCACTTTTTTCTTTCTCGAAACAGAAGAAACAGGAGGGGGGTGGGTTACGTCAGACGGGAGAGCACCGGAACTATGATCTGGCCGATCCTAAGGTTCGGGTTCGAATCTCCGCCGGATGTTTTGATACAGCGGTTCTCCCCTCGGAGCTAACTTCGGTTCTAACTCCATTTTCCGAAAGGTTATTTGAAAACGGTTATAAACGAAATTCCGCCTATGAATGCATATACAACATCTAGAACACATGTAAAATCCATTACCGACTTCGGCCGTTGGTATAGAAAACATGTATACACAAGCATGCATCCTCCATGGAAATGAACCGAAGGAACGACTAAATCGCTTGATATTAGTCTCAAAGACATTGGAAAAGACTGAATAAAGTGCCAGCAGGCATCTCTTTAGTCGGATCTATCCAGATATGCAGACCGTTTGGTAAACGAAAGTGTGGATTGTAAGACGCCAAGAGCTTGGTATGTAACCGAGGATAGATAACATATCTTCATCATCATCATCATCATCGTCATCATTATATATACACTTAACAGATTACGATTTTTAGATACCCAGTTCATTATTCATCTGTTTGGCAGCTTAATCATTTTAGTATGTTTTGAAATCTAGCCACTGTCATACTGCATTGACAGTTAACAGAAAATCTTTTGATGTTTGTGTACGGGCACCACGATGTATTCTCAGCACAAATAAATGAATTATGGAAGGAGCTTTCTTGTAACCTGGCCTTTATTTGTGTATTAAACTGTTTCAACAACGGTTTAAGTTGATATGGAGCTTGTTCACTTCACACGATAAGGTTACTGCTCAGCCTTGATAAAAGTATTTTTTTGTAGAAAACAATTATTCAAAGCAACAATACTATCGCAGCAACATCATTTTGGGGCTGCCAAACATCCGTCCTTTCCAAGGATACGATGCTACTTTTATCTATACGAACCCTTGATGCAGAGAGAGAGAGAGAGAGAGAGAGAGGAGAGAGAGAGAGAGAGAGAGAGAGAGAGAGAGAGAGAGAGAGCAGAGACAGACAGACAGAGACAGACAGACAGACAGACAGACAGAGACAGAGACAGTGACGGAGACAGAGACAAAACAGACAACGGGGAAAGAAGAGAGAGAGAGAGAGAGAGAGAGACAGAGAAAAAAAACGAGAGAGAGCAGACAGACAGACAGACAGGGAAAGACGAGACAGAGAGGCAGACAGAGAGACAGAGAGAGAGAGAGACAGAGACAGAGACAGTGACAGAGACAAGACAGACAGACGGGGAAGAGAGAGAGAGAGAGAGAGAGAGAGAGAGAGAGAGAGAGAGAGACAGAAGAGAGAGAGAGAGAGAAGAGAGAAGAGAGAGGGAGAGACGAGAAGAGAGACAGGAAACCGGGGAAAGAGAGAGAGTGAGAGAGAGAGAGAGAGAGAGAGAGAGAGAGAGAAGAGAGAGAGAATTACAACTCGTTGTCCCTACCTCCACAGACCCTGGCTGCCGTGCAAAGTGATATTTCAGCAATCGAAGGTCCTACAAACCGGTCAGCAAGGAATCCTCGGCCAGCTTAAAAACAACCGGAAAGAAACCTGGGTCAAGATCGCCAAGGCCAGAGATCTCATCCGAGGTGATATTACCGGGGTCAAAAAGGATCAGCAAAAGACCCAGGCCGCGATCCAACAATGCGAAAACTTCCTCGTGTCTAACGTCAGCCAGGTCCTGGAAAACCAAGCTAGCCAAAAGATTCAGCTGGAGGAATTCCGACAGTCGGCTGAAGACAACTTTGGCAAAACCCGCACAAAACAGGACGAGGTTTTTGCGGCCATCGCAGACAGTCAGTCCGCCATTGAGAATAAAGTGGCCTACGAGCACCGGCTGACCCGGGCATTTGTCAAGAAGTCTTACCTCATTAACTATGCTCTCATCAAAATCGTCCTGGGAGAGGTGAAGAAACTACATTCGGATATCGACGAGCTCAAGAAGAAGGTACTGTACTGCTGTCACGGAAAATATTAATTCAGCTTCTGGAACCTGAAATTCGGCCGGTATATCTAAATCTTCTTTCCTAAGCATGGAAGACAACGGCGAGAAAAAGACCACGCGAAAAATCAGGGTCGATGTCAACATGGAACTCAGTGTGTATTCTCTCGATTCATGAACCGAAGAATTACACCTGAATTATTCGGCTAACATTTCCGACAAGCATAGCTGATTAAGCATAGTGAGCTAGTGAAATTAAAGAAAAAAAAAATCCATGATGTGTGGACGGTTCAGTACAGGTGTGTGTGTGTGTGTGTGTGTGTGTGTGTGTGGTGTGTGTGTGTGTGTGTGTGTGTGTGTGTGTGTGTGGCGTGCGTGAATGTGAGTGAGTGTTATTTGTCTATGCGTGCGTGTACACTTGCATGCATGTGAACACGTATGCATGCATACGTGTGTGTGTGTGTGTGTGTGTGTGTGTGTGTGTGTGTGTGTGTGTGTGTGTGTGCGCGTACATGCGTACGCGTTCTTGCGTGAGTGGTGTGTGTGTGTGTGTGTGTGTGTGTGTGTGTGTGTGTGTGTGTGTGTGTGTGTGTGTGTGTGTACGTGTGTGTGTGTGTATGTCTGTGTGTCTGTGGTGTAGTGTAGGTTGGTGTGTGGTGTGTTTGTGTATGTATGTCTATAAGTCTCTCTCTCTTTCTCTCTCTTTCTCTCCACACACACACACACACACACACACACACACACACACGCACACACACACACAGAGATCTATCTATCTACACACACACACACACACACGCACACTATCTACACACACACGCACGCACACGCACACACACACACACACACACGCACGCACGCACGCACGCACACACACACACACACACACACACACACATACACACACACACACACACACACACACACACACACGCACACTCACACACACACACACACACAAACACACACACACACACACACTCACACACACACACACACACACACACACACACACACACACACACACACACCTTACCACACTTTCTTTTCGCTTTACTTTTGTGCCCTTCGCAAGATGCTTTGGGGTGCTGTTGGATTCTTATTTTTTTATCTCTGGGTGGTGAGAATGCCACAGAATTATAGACTGCGGTGTCTCTTCATTATGATGCCAAGACAGCACCAACACAATCAGCCGTGTCCCATTGACGAGCCCGAATCAGCGAACAAAAGGCCTTGGAGCAGGCGAGATGAATGGTTCTGTCTTCACGACGGATTACAAACGTCCCTTAATGTTTCTACCGAAGACTGGTACATTTATGGTCTAATACCGTGATGTTTTATTCTCATTTTATCTCTCTTTTTTTTTTTTTTAATAAAAAACATGAAGAGTGTGTGGCTGGTGTGCCTGCATTTATTTTTGTACTTTGTGACTGGCCAGTTTCTGGATCAGCAGTGCACACACACATCACTGAGTGGTGTCCAGCCTATTCCAGGGTTTTACCTTCATTTTAAACTATATATATATATATATATATATATATATATATACACATATATATATATGTGTGTGTGTATGTATAACACACACACACACACACACACACACACACACACACACACATACATACACGCACGCACGCACGCACGCACGCACGCACACACACACCACACATATATATATATATATATATATTTATATATAATATGTATATTAGATCAATGTAGTTGCACAGCCTAAAACGATTCTAAGAGTGCTCAACCCCTTGGGAAGCAACATTTGTTAAAATAAGTGTTAAAAAGGAATATTAAAATACTCTACAAATTTGTTTCAAGCTGGGTGGCTATCTTCAGGATGATATTTGGGTTGCCCACCGCCGGTGTTATATAGCGTGTGGGGCCCGATTGCAGCTATTTTCACGTGTGGGTTGGTTGCACGTGTTTTTTTTGTTTTTTTTTTAAAGGTTTTCAGGTTGTTGTTTGGGGTGTGTTCACTAACAACGATTTCCATTTGTGCCTACAGTTGTTTACTATTTCTGTTTTAGTGTTTAAAGTTGTTAAGTGTGGTTTACATAGTATCAGCCATTTTTCAGTTAAACATAGGTTGCATCTTTTTGAAATGTTGCTGTATGGTGATTCAGCTAGTCCCAGACATTGATGCCCTTTTTATGATTTTCCTGGATATATTGTAGTTTATTTTTGCGTCTTTAAGTTTCCAAAATGTGTTTGCTCAATTCTGTTTGGTTTTTGTATTTTTCTTTATTAAATGACTGTTTGTGGTTTGCATATCTATCTATCTATCTATCTATATATATATATATATATATATATATATATATATATATATATATATATCCAAAAGAAAAAAGGCACAAGAACAACAAGCTGTCGTGGTTATGGTCTAATACCGTGATGTTTTATTCTCATTTTCTCTCTTTCCCAGTCTCCCACCCCCTTCTTCTTTGTTTCCTCGTTTCCTTCTCATCTTTGCCGAGTCATTACTTTCATCAAGGAGAAATTGTTGCACTGCACTCGATTTCCTTCACCACTAAATTGTTATATATATATATATATGACCGGGTTGACCGCCAGCCATTGGCAGTTGATGTTTTTGTAAATAAATCACTTTAAACGTTACTTTTCGTTTGTACGATACTTCTTTTGATGTTTTGGAGGTGTTTTGTAAACGTACGTCTGGCGCCGTTTCGGAATATCCACAGTATGTCTTAAAAATCGACCGGAAGTTCAAAATATTATCAGCTTGTGACACTATAAGAGTAACATGTCTTACAGCAATGATCTCAGCATCAAAAACCGTTTAGATTTCTGTTGTATATTCTGAGAAAAACAACTAACAGCCTTTGTTCTATACTCACCCTCTTTTTTTTCAAATTGGCGTAATGAGTCGTTTTTGTACATATAGGCTGGTACATCCATACCCCAATTTAGTTTAGGCAGACAAGTAACTTTGGGTAACAATCTGATCAAACTTTCAGAAAAATATAGTGAGAAATTCCCCCCTCCCCCCGGCCGGGTTGAGGGGGGTGGGGGGATTATGCCCAGCTAACTGACTAGACCGCAAATGTCATCAGTAAGTCACATTACAATACTGATTTGAACAATAAAAACCACCAACACCCAATAAGCATATTGCAAATTTTCGCTTTATTTTTAAAACCTGTCAAGCATAAAAAAAAACCAAGGGCCCACTGAATGACAGCCCAAAGCACAGAATTTATATTCTGAAACTGATCATCTCTCATTCCCAATTTACCTGAATTCTCACTCACTGCTTTAAAATCCTAACAAAAGAAAGAAATGGCAGCAATGAGCTTCATGTGAAATAAAAACACAGGGCAGTCAGTCAAGACCTTGAAAAAACAAACGGAAATGAGCCCAAGCTCACACTGGTGCGACTAAAGACACCTGACAATACCCCCTCCACTTCCTCCATCATTTTCAAATGCATCTTTTGCTTTCAATAAGGTAATGGAAAATACATTTCATGATTGTCACATACAAATGGTACTGTTGTATACATTCATATTACATTCAACTGGAGCCTGAACTGTCTTATTTCTCACTTCCCCCACCATCCTCCCTCACCATTAACTCTCAGTCCCACCATACAATCCCTACCCATCCCTTTCTATATGTCTATACTTGCGTTTGTGTGTCAGTACTTACGTGTGTGCGTTCATGCATGTGTGCGGCGTGCATGTATGTGTGTGTGTGTGTGTGTGTGTGTGTGTGTGTGTGTGTGTGTGTGGTGTGTGTGTGTGTGCGCGCGCGCGCGCGCGCGTGTATGTGTGTGCGTGTGCGTGTGAGCGTGTGTGTGTGTGTGTGTGTGTGTGTGTGTGTGTGTGAGTGAGTGAGTGAGTGTGTGTGTGTGTGTGTGTGTGTGTGTGTGTGTGTGTGTGTGTGTGTGTGTGTTAGCGTGCATGTGTGTGTGAGTGAGTGACTGAGTGTGTGTGTGTGTGTGTGTGAGTGTGTGTGTGTGTGTGTGTGAGCGAGAGAGAGAGAGAGAGAGAGAGAGAGAGAGTGTGTGTGTGTGTGTGTGTGTGTGTGTGTGTGTGTGTGTGTGTGTGTGTGTGTGTGTGTGCGTGCGCGCATGTTTATGTGTCTGTTGCATGTAAATAGGAAGTGTGGTACCCTACATTCAGCTAGTCCCAGACATTGAGGCCATTGAAATACTTGTTCATACTTAACGTCCATTATTGCAATGCTCAACGGTGCCAAACTCTTCCTACATTTCTTTCTCTTCCCCCCCCCCCCCCCCCCCCCCCCCCCCCCCGCTCCCCCCGCGGACTGGTGTTTCTTCCACAGTAAGAAGATAGTACACAGGTTGGTGGAGGTGTTCAGGTTTGCAAGAAACGAACTCAGTCTCTCATAGTTAAAATAAACGCTCATACAAACACACAAACCAACGTGTTCGTGTGGGCTTCTGGCTACTTTGAAAAGGAGAGAGCGATTACTGAGGTGTTCAAAAAATACTTGTATTAAATAGATGCTTTCATTTGAACGGCCAAAAATGTGGTCGCTAATACTACAGTACACTACATTTTTCGAAGGACCCATGTGTGTGTGTGTGTGTGTGTGTGTGTGTGTGTGTGTGTGTGTGTGTGTGTGTGGTGTGTGTGTGTGATATTCTGGGGGTAATATCTCTGGCATTCTCACAGTAGCATCTCAACTATTGGTACTGTCCAGTAATGTACGGATTTCTCATAGAACCCTGATATTTTGGCAACACTGTGTGGTAGTGTTTATCCTTGTGCGTGCCTGTCTGTGTGCATGCGTGGGAGAGAGCACGCGCTCGCGCGCGCGCATGTATTTGTGTGTGCGTGTGTGTGCGTGCGTGCGCGCGTGTGTGTGTGTGTGTGTGTGTGTGTTTGCTTCTTTGTAGAAGTTAGTTGTGACACAGTTTCAGCCTTACCTTCTTAACAGGATGATATTCTCTGGCGTGAAGAAGCCTCAGAGATCATCGTAACTGACACTTTCGAGGGATTTGTAAATTTACGACTGTATATTTAGAAGCTGTTCAATTATGGTTTCGACATTTTCTCTGATGTGGCATGCAAACAAAATTTACTTCAACTAAAATGACGTCACATGTCTATCAAAGGAAAAGACACGTAACATACCACACGTATACAAAGCCCAGATCCCTAAACAAGACACAGTCACGTGCTTCTGCGACATAGCAAAGACGTTCGACACAGTCTAGCGCATTAGGATGCCAGAGAACCTGCAGAAAACTGAAAATTCTCCAAATATCATCGTGTGACATTCATTGCTCCTTTGCCATGGAAGCACGGCAGCCTACAAAAACACGTCATCTTTTCCATTTTACTGTATTCCCCAAAACCTCCGCCCCTCTCCCCATCCTCCCTGCTGCCTCTCCTCTCCCCCCCCCCCCCTCCCCCACTCAGCCCCCTAACACACTAACAGAACCAGATCGTGACTGTGGATTTAATACCAAACAGCAGCATGCCATGTAACGTGTGTGTGTGCGTGCGTGCGTGCGTGCGTGCGTGCGCGCGCGCGCGCGCGCGCGTGTGTGTGTGTGTGTGTGTGTGTGTGTGTGTACATTTATACATAAACATAATCAAGCAAATGTTTCTGTTCCCACAAGGTAGAAAAAAAAATTTAAGTAAGGTTTTCGTCCTTGACGGCTTCAGTATCACTTGAAAGACTGCGTGCTCCATAAGGCGTGGTATACTAGCAAGGCAAAAATGAGCCTTTGCTTATTCTCTTGTGATCAGTGTGTTTAAGTGAACTTCATGGGACTTGGTTGTTTTGTATCGTATTATTATATCATATTGCACTGCTTTGCACATACTGTACTCTTTCGCATGTATTGCGCTGCCTGTATTGAACATATGTGTGGAAAAGATCATCATCACAACCGATTTCTCGCGACGAAGTTTGGGACAGCTCCTCTGAGAGAGAGAGAGAGAGAGAGAGAGAGAGAGAGAGAGAGAGAGAGAGGAGTATATTATCGTCGTTGTGGGGCGCGGCGCCACCGAGATTTTTCTGTTCACGAATATCTTGTATAAACTTAAACGTGGACTTGACTTTACAATTCTGCCAGAGAGAACTCTCTTGTTCTTCTACATGCGACAATCGTAAGTTCAACATCAATCATTGTCTTAACCCAAGCACAGCTCTTAAGACCCTCATTTATTTCTTACCTTCTCTTTTCCCCACCCTCTCCCACCCATCTCCTTCATTTCTGTTGAAGTCTGCACACTCCACTTTCCTCATATCTTTTAGTTTGTTTCTTTGTGTGTGTGTGTGTGTTTTTAACGCTAAAGTATTTCAAGTTTTCAAGGTGACATCAACTACCTTCGTGTTCTGTGTTCGGTTTTCGATTAGTTATCTCCCTGGAGCCAGCCGTCACCGGTCCAGAACAATTCGACGAGTGTTTCATTTCAAATCATCGCGGTTTCGTGTTTAATCATGAAAGGTCTTTTACTGTGGCTAGTATTCCTATTCGTGTGCCTCTTCATAACCCCCATTGGGTGTGGAAGAATACACGCGCGCCCGTTCAGAGGCCGTTATGTAAACAAGCAGAGGCATCCACGACCGCAGCCAGGTACACAAGCATCTGTTCAGGTCTAGCCACAAAAACACACACACAACTTCACACCAACGTCTCTCTCTCTCTCTCTCTCTCCTCTCTCTCTGTCACACACATACTCACACACACACACACACACACACACACACACACAAGATGGCGCCTGCAGACAGCAACCGATAGTTTCGTGCTGTGTATGCTGCTATGTTTCGTCAAAAGCAAAGAAAAGGAGACCACACCAGGATCAAGAAAAGCTGCATACCTATACTGTGTGCAAAAGGATGCACTGAGAATGTGCTGGCAAAGCACAGAAATGATGAAGAGACAAAATGTAATTCTGACTCGAGGAGGCCGTTCAGTTTCTCCGTTGTGAAGGATGGGCTGACGTCTGGGCCTGGAAACAAGAACGCTTCTACAGACATCAACTCCGTGAGTAGACCTACCACACAGAACCTTGCTAAGAGTAAGATCGAAGGCATAATCACCTCTCTGTGTGATAAAGTAGCCAGTCTAGAGGAACAAATAAGATCTCTGCATGAAAAAATTGATAGAAGGGACTCAGCTGACAGAGCAACGCAGACAGAGTCCTTCCCCTACCTCTCCTATGCAGAGGTAGCTAGAGTTTCTTCACCTTTGAAAACGACTCCTCAGGATGCGCTGTCTGTCAATGTAAACAAACCAGAAAAGAAGCAGAACAGAGATGTTGGCCGACAGGAAAGTTACAAAAACAAAAAAATAGAAGAAAATATTGACGCAAACAAAAATGACGTCAAGACTTCTTTGCGTCATAAGCCGAAGTCTAAGGAGCAGTGCAAGAAAAATGACAACTTTAAGGCCGAGTCCCGAGATAAACAAAACGTCAGTGACTTAAAGGTGAAGTCCAGACACAAACAAAACGTCAATGACTTAAAGGTCAAGTCTAGAGACAAATCAAGTCCAACTTTAGAGGGCCTTCCCAACATTTTATATGTGAATGACCCTGTCATAAAGAAAGTCAACACAAACAGACTAGGGAAGTCCTACGGATTTAAGGTGCATCAGAGTAATGCAAGAACAATAAAGGACATCAAACCAGCGGTGGCCAAAGCAAGTGCATCTGTCAAGACACCTCCTGATGCTTTACTCTTACATGTTGGATCGAAGGACCTAGAAACAGAATCAGCAGCAACATGTTCCGGAAGAATGGCAAAGTGCGTGAGGAGTATCAAAGAAGAAAACCCTGATCTGGCCATCATAGTCAGTAAGATGGCTCCTACATCGGACCCCGACCTCAATATCAAAGGGGACTTGTACAACGCACTTTTGGTGTCAGAGCTGAATGATGACAAAAACATCACCTTCATCACTCACTCCAACCTACAAGCCGCCCGCTTCAACCTCCGTGATGGGCTACATCCCACTGCTAGAGGAGCCAGCATCCTAGCGGGCAATATTGGCCGGCATCTGAGGAACCTCTTTTGGGAACGGCCCCGGAAGACAGCGCGACGTCCCCGGTACCTGCGCCCCACACCCTTCCGTGAGGATTCCTTCTACCGCTCTGCCTGGTCCAACAGGTTCAATGTCTTATACAACTGGTGACATTTTTTGTTGTTTTTGTTCGGAACGAATGTAGCATACCAGCTTACGTCTGTGTGTAGCTAAGCTCCAATTGTGTTAAAGCGACATATTTTTTATTTGTCTAGTTACCTATTTTTTCAAACATGAAATTTAACAACAATATAAGAATACTGCAGTGGAACTGCCGCTCTCTCTATTCTAATATTGACTGCTTACGTCAATTTTTGGTGTCATCTGACTGCCACGTTCTCTTATTCCAGTCTGTTAATATCAGCAAGAACAAACTACCAAGACTGGAACAATACTACTATCCACCAGTAGTAGATACAGATAAAAATGGTGATAGAGTAAATTGTGCTATCTATATTCACACAGGACTACAGTATTGTGACAAACAATCACCTGTGCCAAGTGGATTACATGGGATTTTTTCATGTGCTGTAACTGTCAAGTTTTCGGACTCCTTAAAAGTAAACTGTGCTTCTCTATATTTACCTAAGGGTCCAGATGAAGCTAATACTGAATGGATGAAAAATATCAAGAATGATAATGGTAAATGGTTAGTAGGAGGGATTTTAATGCTCATTCTCCTTTCTGGGAAAAAGAGTGCACACAGGTCAGTAGTAATAGGTTTGTCGAAAATGTTGTAGACTCAGCATTATGTTTACTCAATGATGGTTCTTATACCAGAGTTCCTGATGTATCTACACATAGACCTACTGCTATTGATCTAACTTTGGTTTCACCTAAAATGGCTTTGTCATGTGCTTGGGAAACTTATAGTGAAACTCTTGGGAGTGATCACATACCAATCATCATTACAATTAATCAGCCCCCTTATTTTGAAGACACAAAACCAGATGATACAATCCCAAGATTTGATTATAAAAATGCCAAATGGTCTCAATTTTACAATGCACTTAAAGATATAGACATAAGCTTGTCCCCAGATGATGATATTGACACAATGTATGACACGTTTTGTACTTCTGTTCTAAAAGTGTCTGGTTTATGTATTCCTAAATTGAAGAATCAGGGATCTAAAGGGGGTAAACATCTCGGTAATGTCTGGTGGACTGAAGATTGCGATAAGGCAGTCAATGAGAAAAAACGGTTATTCAAGGAATACGTGCACACTAAGAAAAGTCAAGATAAAACGGTAGATGAAAAATTTAAGGAAATGAAACATTCAAATATACATAGTAATAGAGTTATGGAACAAGCCAAAAAGGATTATTGGGATAATTTTTGCAAAAGAAACACACTTGATCATAAAGATAGTAGAATGGTATGGAAAGAGATAAAAACGATAAAAAATGGAATCAAACTCCCAGAATATCCTATCATTCTTGACAATAACAAGTTACCATCATCCACAAACAAAGCAGAAGCGTTTGTCGACCAGTTTGCTAAAGTGAGCAGGTTAGATGGGTTGTCTGAAAACCAAAGAAAATTCAGAGAGGATAAAGAATCTACCCATGTCTTTAATGATGTGTCTGATAATGACACAAGCGACATCAACGCCCCAATTATATTACAAGAGGTGAAAGATGCCATAGATTCTCTCCCAAACAAAAAAAACAGCTGTTGGGATTGACGCCATTTCTAATGAAATGATTAAACACTTTCCAGACAAATGGATAAGCATTTTACTTAGAATATTTGAAAAATGCTGGAGCTCAGGTCATTTGCCACAAATATGGAAAGAATCAGTAGTAGTACCGATTCACAAGGAAGGTAAACTGAAAGATAGTATAGATAGTTACAGACCTATTTCATTAACTTCTCATGTCTGTAAACTTTATGAAACAATTGTTTTAAATAGACTGAACTACTTTTGTGAAAAGAACAACGTTATCCCAACAAACCAAGCAGGTTTTCGAAAGGGTAGAAGTGCTATTGAACATTTGGTCAAACTTACCACTCAAATTAAACATCAGTTTTCCAGGAGAAAATGTTTACTAGCAACCTTTTTTGATATCACTAAAGCTTATGATCAAGTATGGCACTCTCGTTTGCTTTATAAACTTAAAGAGATCGGATTATCAGGAAACATTTATGATTTTCTTAAAGACTTCTTAGAAAATAGATATATTAGAACAAAGGTAGGGAACTCTTACTCTACAAGAAGAAAATTACACATGGGCATTCCTCAGGGGTCTGTTATTGCCCCTGTACTTTTTAATATTCTGATGTACGATTTACCCACAAAAATTACTAAGAACATAGAACTAGTCCAATATGCAGATGACATATGCATATGGATGAAAGTGACATTAAAAAAATGTACACCTGTCAGATCACAAAACTATATTAAAAAGTTATATCAAAAAGAATTAAATACCCTTTCTGCTTACATGACTGAAAATGGTTTGCAAATATCAACTGAAAAAACACACATGATGTTATTTAATACTGGATCTGATCCAGTTAATATGCCTTTATTTCAAGTCAACGGCATACCCATTAAATATACAAAAATGGTGAAATTCCTTGGAGTAAATTTAACATCAAAGTTGTCATGGAATTTTCATATAGAGCATATTCTAACAAAAGCACGAAAAACTTTAAATCTATTAAAGATTATTAGCAAGCATGCTTGGGCTCAGGACACAATTACTCTTTTGCACCTTTCTACCGCACTGGTTAGATCAAAATTAACGTATGCACAAGAGGTGTTCTTCAGTGCACCCAAATACTTACTGAAAAAACTTCAAAGTATTGATTCCAAAGCATATAAGTTAGCCATGGGACTACCAGCCCATGCCTCTTGTACAAAAGCATACAGTGCTGCTGGGATATTACCACTGGAAGAATATAGGAATCTTGCATGCACCAAATTTGTTATAAGAAGTTCTTCTATAGACAATAATTTAGGCCCTGAAATAAATATTAAATCGGACACTGATTTTCCCAAAAGAGCTAAAAACATATCATCTCAAACGACTCTTAGAACATATACTTCCTCGATTTTAGAATCCTCAGATATCAAACTAACATCTATTGCAAACAGATCTATTGTGTCTCCTGTCCCTCCCTGGAAACTAATACGAGCACATTTTGATATTGAGCATACAGATTTAACAAAGGCTGAAAATACTAATTTATTGTCATCCAATATCAAAATGCATTTACATGATCACTATTCCAACCATTTGAAGATATTCACTGATGGATCATTAATCAATGAACATGCAGGTGCAGCATACATTATCCCAGGCCTTAACAAAGAAAAGTCTTATTATCTCGGAAAAAACAAATCTATATTCACGGCTGAGTTATTTGCTATAATTATGGCTTTAAAGTTTGTTGTTGATTACCCTCAAAATTTATTTAAAGTTGTTTTATGTGTAGATTCCAAGTCAGTTCTTACTGCAATGAAGAATTTTAAATTAAAAGTTCGACCTGAGATGATCACTGAAATAAATAACTTAGTCCATTTCCTCTCAGTCAGAGACACCGAAATAACATTTCTTTGGGTGCCCTCCCACTGTGGATTATATTATAATGAAAAGGTTGATGTTCTAGCAAAGAAAGGAGCAAAACGATCATCAGATTCGCATTTTTTTAACTTCTCTATATCAGTGCAAGAGTGCTATACTTTGGCAGAAAAAGTACAATTTTCTCATTTTCATTTGATAGAAAGAGAAAGTGGGTGTTTTGGTTTACACGATGAAATGAAAAATATGCATGAAAAGTTAAGTAAGTACGATCAAAACATTTATCGTAGACGTCAGATAAGTTCCTTGATCTGTAGATGGAAATTGGATTGTTTAAAAACAAAGTATGTAAAAAATATACATTGTGTATGTGGTCATAGCATTTCAATTGATCACATTCTTGTGTGTAACTTAATGAAAAAATTCATTCCAAATACGTCTGTACAGCCTATTCAAAATGTTTTCCTGTTAGCAAGTGAAACATATCTTTTCTTTTTGCACTTAGCTAAAAGTCCAATTGGCAAATACTTATAATCGATAACAGTCAGTGGTGAGACAGAACAGAAGAGTTATACGTTTGATTTTTCTTTTTGTTTGTTTGTTAGTTTGTTTGTTTATATCTTTGATTAAGTGGATATTCTATTTTTGTGTTATAGTTGTAGATAAGTTAATTCTTTTGACTCGTTGTGTTAACCTTTTTTCCAAGCCTCAATTATGTTGGTTTTTTTTTTTTTTTTTCGTCTAATATCACGTAACGTGGAAAGACGTAAAACAAAACAACAACAACACACACACACACACACACACACACACACACAGAGCACTGAACACCACATCACACAGCACCACACCATGCTACCCCTAACTGCACAATACTGTACCACACCACGCAACTGCAGTGGTACCTGCAACCGAGGATAACACAATTCAAACACAGATGCACACACACACACACACACACACACACACACACACACTCTCTCTCTCTCTCTCTCTCTCTCTGTCTCACACACACACACACACACACACACACACACACACACACACACACACACACATAACCACAAGCACGCACGCATGCACGCACGCATGCATGCACGCACACACACACACACACACACATACACACACACACACACACGCACACACACACACACAGGCTACAGCAAGCCTTAACAGCATACACATGCATGCGTGCGTGTGTATGAGTGCGTGTGTGCGCGCGTGCGCGTATGCGTGTCCACGCCAAAGAAATAAACAGTTACCTGCAACTATCGATTACAAAAAAATAATCGAACACACACACACACACACACACACACACACACACACACACACACACACGCACGCACGCACCACACACACACACACACACACACACACACACACACACACACACACACACGCACACACACACACATGCATACACACACACAGACGCACTCACGAACGTGCGCGCACACGCACACATTCACACGCACGCACGCATTCATATAATGTTAAGGTATGGTGCAATGTGTGTGTGTGTGTGTGTGTGTGTGTGTGTGTGTGTGTGTGTGTGCGTGGGTGCGTGCGTGCGTGCGTGCGCACGCGCGGGCAAACGTGCTCGTAAATGCCTCGTATTAAATATAAACGTGGACTCTTCTCTACAAGTCTGCCAAATACAACTCCGTGGATCTTTTACGTGTGACAATTGCCTGATACAGGCTACACAGGACCGTGGATCGTCGTCTTCTTCGGCAGACAGTTGCAAGCCCCTTTCTCTCCTACACCTTTCTCCCTCTTCCTTCCTTCGCCATCTATCTCCCTCCTTTCTGTTCAGTTTTGTCCGTTCCTCTTTCATCAATCTGTCCATTTTCAATGCTGCAATTGCGACAATTACATGCTGTCCACACCACCTCGTATCATTGTCTTATGTTACATACAGCGTTACGTCCTTTGCTTGTTTTGTCCCACCTGTCTCCTCCCTTCCTGTGCAGTTTTGTTCATTCCTATTTCATCACTCTGTTCGTGGTTATTAATGTTGTTTTTTTTTCAAACGCTGACGTACTCCAACATCTCATATGGAAATCGACGGCCCTTGTCTCCTGAACCGTCCGTTTTCATTCAGTTATCTCCCTGGAGCCATCCGTCACCTGTGCTGAACATCCATGCCGACAAGTGTTTTCTTTCAAACCATCCTTTAAAGGTTTTCAGTTTAATCAGTAAAGGTCCTATGCTGTTATTGGTACAACTATGCAAAACCCTCGTTGGGTTTCTAAGCAACAGAAAAAACCCACAGTACACGCATGTAAAAATAGACGCGCATGTTCAGGCGAAGGCACACACGATCACACAAAAACATACTCATACGCATAAGCTTCTATAGCCGTCTAAGTACAACACCATACAATATACACACCGGTCCCCCCCCCCCCCCTCTCTCTCTCTCTCTCTCTGTCATGCGCGCGCACAAACACACACACCACACACACACGCACGCGTGCGTGAACACACACACACTATCTCTCTCTCTCTCTCTCTCTCTCTCTCTCTCTCTCTGTACAATTCCCGAGATAATTTGACAACAAAACAGACGAGGACGGGACATATCTATCCATCTATCTATCTATCTATCTATCTATCTATCTATCAGTCTATCTATCTACCTACGCGTGTGTGTGTGTGTGTGTGTGTGTGTGTGTGTGTGTGTGTGTGTGTGACAGAGAAGAGAGAGAGAGAGAGGGGGGGGGTGGGGGGACAGAAGGAGGGAGGGAGGGTGAGAGTGAGTGAAAAAGTCCTTATTCTTGCTTCCAGTTCGGCTTACAGATTTTTAGAACAATTGTCTTTTTAACAGAACTGGCTTTTGTACCCTTCTAAAAATAGAAATGAACACCTTTTCAAGGCCCACAAGAGCAACATGTCACATGTTTGCCAATCATTTTTGTCTAGCATCAAAGAAAACATGATCGATTGGTAATTACTTTTTTTTATAGCATCGAAATGAAGATATTGTCGATTATTGAATATTCCATTTTATGTCCGCCTTGATACTCTCCTGTAATATTATTCTGGAAAATCCATCCTTGTTATTAATAACGGAACAGTATGATTTGCTACTAATTTCATGTAGAAAGATACCTAGATAGTTCTCTGCATCATTGAAACGACCCCTCCAACCTCCGCCCCCTTTTTGTGGGGTCAGTAACAGTACGATTATGAATTCTTTGCCTTCGGTTGTGATCCATTACCAGATAAACAGTTTCACAAAACCTCTCAATACTAACTCCCCATACCATTTTTGTTTCTTATTTATTCATATCGCCATCTGAAACGCCCTATGTACCCTTCTCTGGCTGTCTTATAGAAGTACACATTACTTTCAATATTGGCCAGTCTAGCACATCATCGTCATCAACTTCAATGAAGCCGTTTCCAATATCACTCTATTTATTCTCCTAAAAAATGTATAATGATCGAACAATTCAATCATAGATAAATGTTTTGAAGATTGAAATGTTCTTTCAGAAATATAATGCACTGTCTGACTTTTGACTTGTAATGTTTATCAAATCATTTACCAACAAGTCCTTAGGGTATTTGTTAATAGTTTACTTTCAATATTCACATCCTGCAATGTACAGATTTTTCAGATTTTTTTCATCAAACCTTTTTTGTTTGTTTTTCGCTTTTTTCTTTCCTCACTTTTTTTCTTTTTCTTTTTTTTTTTCTTTTTTTTTTTTTTTTGTCTTCCTGAATAGTTCGTCCACTTTGCTTCGCTGTGTATTATTCCCAGCGTGACTTACTTTTGCTGATTGAACAGTCGGTGTATGTAACCATATCTTCTTTCCTACCGAGGTTTTCCATTTGCATGTGAATTTCTGTCTTTGGGTTTGCCTTCTGGCTACGCCCGATACTGCCTGCCCCGCTCTGGAGCGATGGGAGGCAGCTTGTTGCAGGTGTTTGACGTGGCCAGGATACTGTATATTGTCTTCTGCATGTCCCATCCATACTTTTCTACTTCCAAGTAGAGTGCCGTTTGTTTCCATGAATATGGCATGTCGTGGGTTCGGAGGGATTATCAATTCCAGAATATGCCTCCACATGTTCTAGCTTGTGTCTGATCTGCTTTCAAGGAAAACCAAGTAGGTATCGCACAGTTTCAATTGGTGTGTAGTTCGTAGTTCCCAAGTTCAGTCTCACTGTTCATTATGAATTCTTTCGCATTTAAGGAGACTGTTCTTTGGACAATGTTGAAATAATCAACTACAGGCAGATAGTGATTATATTCCCAGCAACGCAATCTTATATCACAGGACCGTATTCGTCTCTTCTAACTGCAAGTACACAATCCCGATTCTCAGTCACATTGTCATTGCCATTCATGGTTATATTCCCAGTCGCACTGTAATCATTCATTCCATTTGTCTCCCTGACAACACTGTCATTATGACTATTATCCCTGCAAGTGGTAAAACTGAAGATCTTATCTTAACATACAGTGCAGAACACTCTGGAATGTCTAAAAAAAAACCCATAGAACACTTGTTTACAGAACTGACACATGAAACGATATTGCTTTTCTTTTTTTTTAATCCTCTTCCACCTCCTCCTCCTCAATATTATCAAGATTACCATCATCATCGTCGTCGTCGTCGTCACCGTCGTCGTTGTCGTAGTCGTCTTCATCTCCATCATCACCATCATCCTCATCATCACCATCACCATCACCATCACTGTTTACAATACAAGAAACAATTATTTGACACAACGTGCGTGACATGTGCATTTGAGGCACTGATACATCTGACAACATTCAGGACGGTTAACTTCAGTGTTCGAACAAAACCAATTCAGCATGAACATTTCGCACACCTGCTGTGGCACTAACTGATCCAACCAGCACTAACTGGAGTTAGGCAATAAATCGACGATGAACTGGTTTCAAAGTGTCTTAAAAGGTTTCAGCACCTAGTCTTACGTTTGATATGTTATTTTTTGTTTGAATAAAACGACGAAAATGAGCAGTGTTTCCGCATCTAAAACATCAGTTGAACCCACACTTGCATATGCTCAAAAACTGACATATCCTTATAATTTTCATTTGGCTTATCAGTTTTCTTTCAATTAGCACGGAAATAAAGGTACAGCTTTGATTTGACTTTTTGTTCCTTAACAATGTTTGTTTCGTATATGGAGCGAATGACCAAAACAAAGTGCTTGGTCAAGGTCGTCAGCGAGTATACATTCTTTTATTTTCTAGCTGTCCAGTCAGTACCTCGGCCAAGACAGAGCCATAACACACACCATTTTCAGCCCCAAAGAGTTTACAGTCACACCGTAACTTTGGTCTAGCTTTCTCTAACTTTTTGCTTTCTTTACGTCTGCAATGGGTATTCTTGGCAGAGAGAGAAAGAGAGAGGAGAGAGAGAGAGAGAGAGAGAGAGAGAGAGAGAGAGAGAGAGAGAGAAAATAGAGACAGACAGAGGAGAAGAAGAGACAGACAGAAGACAGACAGACAGACAGACAGACAGACACAGACACAGAGAGAGAGAGAGAACAGAGACAGAGACAGAGAGACAGTTTCAGTTCAGATTCAGTTTCATCAAGGTGCGGACAACTCCATATACGCTACACCACATATGCTAAGTTTCGAGACCACACGGTGCACGGACATTTAAAGCTGATAGATAAATGACTGAATGTGTAAGAAAAGAGACTTTATGAAGAGTGCCTAATGACAGAGAGAGAGAGAGAGAGAGAGAGAGAGAGAGAGAGAGAGAGAGAGAGAGAGAGAGAGAGAGAGAGAGATTGAGAGACAGACAGACAGATATATAGACAGCCACAGGCAGAGGCATGGACAGAGCCCCTGGAGCGACCGGACCCTGCACGGTGATAAACAGTGGATGCGAACAAGACCTACAAGAAATATAAAGACTATAGGATAGTAACGGCACAAACTATAGACGGCCCAATCCTCATATTTACTATCCAACCTTTCGCCTCAACTAAGCCTTTATCAAGACTATCATTAAAAGGTGAAGCAATACATTTGCAGTAAGGGATTTGTACTTGTCCGAAAACAAGCACCAGCTTGGCAGAATAATTTAAAACAACTTGTTTTGTTGTGCTGCAAATCATTTTATGTTTCATAATTTAATTTTATCCTTTATAAAACCTTACTAAATGCGAACGTTTGGAATAGAAACACGGAATACACTATCTTTTGTTTTATAAATTACAGATGTAAAGCACTGAATGTCACTCGATTTGCTCATAATTTGCTGATGCAAGACATGTACAAACGGAAAGATCATAAAACCTGGGATCAAATTCCTTTAATTTATAGAAAGGGCGTGGAGCACACATCACACACACACACACACACACACACACACACACACACACACACACACACACACACAAATATATATATATATATATATATATTCAAGTAAATTGAATACTCTCTCTCTCTCTCTCTCTCTCTCTCTCTCTCTCTCTCTCTCTCTCTCTCTCCACTTAAAAGCTCTGTATGTTGTTTATTACCTGTTCCTGAAGGGCAAAGGCCTTAAGTTTTTGTTCAAATCGTATTCGTATCTCTCTCTCTCTCTTCTCTCTCTCTCTCTCTCTCTCTCTCTCTCTCTCTCTCTCTCTCTCTCTCACGCCTTTTGTATGATACATCTAACGATTATTGAATATATCTTGTGATCTTGTTTTTTTATGATTTGCTGTTGTCGACATGGTGTGCGTGAGATGACTGACTGAGATGTCCTTAACGGCAATGCTTTCCTCAAGACGATAGTTATCAGCTCACGTGAAGAGAAACAGTTTGTAATTTAGAAGTGAACGTAGTTTATTCTCTGATAAAACACACACATGCAACTTTTCAATGGTGCCACTCTCCAACACCCTGGATCTTATCCGCGCGTCTGTTTTTGGAGGCCTGAAGAGCGTGTGGATGAAGTGAATATTCGCCAAAATTTTGAATTGGGAGTGCAGGTTCATTCTTGTTTCATATTTTCGCCTTTTAATTTAAGAAAACGACGCTCAAGAAATGGACTTTTCCATAAGCTCCGTTTTCTGGAAGAAAGTCGACTGCAAGTTATCTTACATCCTCTACCTCGTGGTCAGGAAAATGCCTCACTCTCTCCCTCTCTCTCTCTCTCTCTCTCTCTCTCTCTCTCTCTCAGCATTTTTAGGCAGGCGTTCGATGCGCAGACTGCATGTCCTGAATTAACATTTATACGTCAGGTTTGCTGCATCCTGGACCGGTTCATTCCAGGTGGAACATCGCAGCAGATCGATTGCTGTTCAAGCGCACACGCAGTGGGAAACTTTGCTTTGGGGCCAGCGGTCCTGTGCTGTAATTGAGAACGACTTCTCTTAACTGGCCACAGAAGGTGTCTGCGAGGTAGTGAATGGTGGTATTCAATTTTCACAGACTGTCACTGTGTGATACCGGTTCCTATGTGAACCAGAATGCTCTCTTAGGACAGGGACTTTACTTCATACCCAACTGTGATGAGCGGCGTGTTGCTGAGAAGAATCTCTCAGTCGGCCGGTTCGAATTTACAAAATGCCTGGGATGGAAATTCGTCTCATTTTTTTTCTTCGATTCCTTTCTTTACAAGGGATGGTTAACTAGTGATTTTATAACTGCATCTGATTGTGTGAATCAAATTTACTATTACACAATGGATGCATCTGCGGTGTTTTTACGCGTTTTTTTTTTTTTTTTTGCGAAAATTCATAAAATAATACGACTCTTTGAATACAATGTTGTAATTTTAAGTGCTAAAATAACTTAAGAATATTATTAACAGAAAAATGCTGAAAGGAGAGAGAGAGAGAGAGAGAGAGAGAGAGAGAGAGAGAGAGAGAGAGAGACAGACAGACAGACAGAGACAGACAGAGACAGAGACAGAGAGACAGACTCGACCCGTCGCTCAAGTTTAACAATGCCTACGCCATTCGTTGCCCCCAGGGCAAATCCCAAAAGTGTGGTGATGGAGCAAAACGACAGAGACCCCGAGGAAGGAGTGGCCCCCAGGGCAAATCCCCAAGGTGTGGTGATGGAGCAAAACCACAGAGACCCCGAGGAAGGAGTCGCCCCCAGGGCAAATCCCCAAGGTGTGGTGATGGAGCAAAACCACAGAGACCCCGAGGAAGGAGTCGCCCCCAGGGCAAATCCCCAAGGTGTGGTGATGGAGCAAAACCACAGACACCCCGAGGAAGGAGTGGCCACCTGGAACATGAGAACTCTCAGGCAGACTGAAAAAATAAACTGATTGACGCATGACACTGACAAATATTCCTGGCAATGTCGGCCACTGCGACGCTCGATAGAACAGTGACAAAGAAAATGTAATGCAGACAGAAGAACGGTATGTCCTGTACTACAGTCAAGAAAAAATCAAACAAATACATTGGGTGAGCATCACGAGTGCTGTAATGAGATACTAATCTGTTTCCAAGAGGATTACAACCATCTGCATGTGTACAAAACCATTCAACATCATGGTAGTACAAATTCGTACTTCCACATAAGATTTAATGATAACCACGCTGAAGAATTTTGAATTCCGTATCAAACGGTCGTCAACAAAGTTGACCAAAAAAAATCCTCATCGTTCAGGGTGACTGGAATTCAGGAACTGGCAACGATGTCCAAAAGGATTATAAATTTTGTAACGGCTGCTGTGATGAGACTTCCAGCAATAGGGTACCTTGCCTGCTAGAATTTGCCAGTGAAAACCATGTGCTTTTTGTGACAACCTCAGTGAGCATAAAACATCTCGCAATGGACATGGTACTCTGTAAACGGTCCGTGTTTTTTTTTTTCTTCTAAGAATCAGAACATGCCTGGCATCACAAGGGCTGAACAAGAACATTTGGGAAGAATCATATTGATGTATACAGGCGTATAAGAGTAATTGTTTTTTTTTTCAGCTGATAAAATGTTCTCTCCTCTCTCTCTCTCTCTCTCTCTCTCTCTCTCTCTCTCTCTCTCTCTCTCTCTCATGAAACTTCCATCGTTTATTCTCATATAAGAATCTCATTAAGAAGTTTTATATGTTTGTTCGTTCAAGCTGTTCCAGGTGACGCGTGTTGCCTTCTCTTGGCATACTGAATTTCATTTCATATGTTTTGTTTTCTAATGAAACTACAAAAGTGACAGTTAAGCTATTGTTAGCTTAGCAAAATACGTTTCAAAAAGAGAAGTGATACTTTGTTCACTCTTTGTTTCCCTTGTTTTGAATGTTGTTTCTTCCTGCCTGAAGAAGACCCCATAGGCCAAAAGTGCACTATGTTTGATTTTGAATTGGCTTGGTTCCTTCAGTTAGTGGCTCATTAATGAAGTTTTTGTTTCTACGTTATAAAATACGTGGTCGGCGACTGCTCTTTAAGGCTATGGCCAAAACCAAAGAGGCAAGTTTCCTAGCTCCAACGATTCGCAAGTAGCAAGCGTTAGCTCGCGGCGAGAAGAGGGAGAGACCTGAGAAGGAGCAAAGTAACGGACGGCATGAAATTCCTTTCTACAGTATGGTTTCTGTGTGCCCTGTTGGTTGTCGGAGCGCCGGCATTCCGATCGCGTCATGCACCAATAAGAGCACGTCACCCCTGTACCTGCACCAATGAGAAGTCATCACTACTTTTCGTGCAATGCGCAGGACGTTACAACCATTACCTATTTTCTCTCTCATTGGCAGCGAGCCTTAGGACATTCTAGCAATCTGTCGCCGATGTCTTACATCGTTTGCCGTGAGAGTACTGTAAACCCCGTTCACCTTCAACCTTGTAGGACTTTCCGTCGTCTATGCCTCATAAAACGCGGCTCACGTGTAAATCACACGGATCTCTCTCACTCTTTCTGCCTCTTTTGCCGACAGTGGCGAGCGCACACGACTTCAAATTTTGGTGTGTGTGTGTGTGTGTGTGTGTGTGTGTGTGTGTGTGTGTTATGTGTGTGTGTGGTGAGTTGTGTGTGTGTGTGTGTGTGTGTGTGTCTGTGTTGTGTGTGTGTGTGTGTGTGTGTGTGTGTGTTGTGTGCAGAGAAAAGGGATCAAAGAATCAAACACAATTCTATTCATTTAAATTGGAAAAAAACCGTCCAGGAAGGGGTGGGGAATCTGTAGACATTGGTATACAAATGTACATATGGCGCTAGGATAATTTGAATTATATATATAAATATATAGATATAGAATCATGTGTTAAAAGCCTAGAGTATTTTACAATGCTCAACCTTGCGGAGCAACATAGACAAGACAAGTATAAAAAGAGGTATTAACATATCTACAAATTTGTTTCTAGCGCTTGGCTATCGTCAGGATGGAGTTTGGGTTGCCCACCGCCGGTGTTATATAGCGTGTGGGGCCCGGTTGCAGCTGTTTTCACGTGCATGTTGGTTGCACGTGTTTTGTTTGGGTTTTCAGGTTGTTGTACGGGTGTGTTCACTAACAACGATTTCCATTTGTGCCTGCAGTTATTTACTATTTCTGTTTTAGTATTAAGAGTTGCTAAGTGAGGTTTACACAGTATTAGCCATTTTTCAGTTAGGCATAGGTTGCATCTTTTTGAAATATTACTGTATGGTGATGCCCTTTTTATGATTTTCCAGGATATGTTGTAGTTTATTTTTGCGTCTTTAAGTTTCCAAATGTATTTGCTCAATTCAGTTTGGTTTTTGTATTTTTCTTTGTTGAATGACTGTTTGTGGTTTGCATATCTGGTTTTGAAGGGGTTTTCAGTGATCCTATGTATGTTTCTTTTTCATTTTGTGATGTCACAGTAGCCTGGTATACAATATTGTTGTGAAGCATTTATTGCTTAGTGGACACTGCTCTTTTTTGATGCAATTGCAGGGTTTCCTTTCTTCACCCTTCTTTGCTGTGTTGATTTTCATTTTGTTGGATGCATCAATTAGGTTTCTGAGGTTGGGCATACATGAGTACGATAGTTTGATAGTGTTTTTGTTGAATATTTTTGACAGTTTGTGTTCTTTTGGAAATGAAGTTGTTAAGATTTTGAAGAATTCTTTCCCTATGTTTGTTTTGAGTTTCCCGTCGTATGGGGGGTTGTACCATATGATTTTTCTTTTTCTATTTTTCTTGCTTTTATTTGTGTTGTTGTCTGGGTTGTATTGTAGTTTGTAATTGTATCCACTTCTTTGTAGTGCCTCCTGGTATTCTACTGCTGCATTGTTGAACACTTTCTCACTGCATGACAGGTTTGATAGTCTCTTGTTTATGCCGTGGGGTATGGTCTTTAATACAGATGGTGGATGGTTACTTTTGATGTGTACATAGAGAGGTGTGTCGTTGGGTTTCTTGTATGGTTTATATATGTGATTATTGAGATCCAGTGTTATGTCTAAGTAGTTCACTACCTTTTTGTTTGCTTCAATGGTAATTTTTAAGTTGTGATTTTGGAAGATTTTGCATAGTTCTTTTTTCCTATTTTCAATGGTTCTTGGGTTATTTGTTAGTGCAGCAAGGCCGTCATCTCTGTATAGTCCGACTTGCTTTCCGAGTTTTTTCTTGATGTTGGATAGCATGAATAGTCCAACCAGTTCGCATGTTTCTGCACCATCATATGAACCCACGGTTATGTCAAATGTTGAATTTCTGTTCGTTTTCTTGATCCAGGTTTCGTTTCTGCTGTGCAGTAATGTTTTCTTGGTGTGGAGAATGATTTCCATTTCTGACCCTGTTATGTCTGTATGGTTACTGGCAAACTTCAGTGCTTTGTTGAGTAGTTCCTCATCTATAGATGGGTAAAAGTCTACTATGTCAAATGTGATGAATACTGTATTACTTTGTTTATTGAGTTTTTTGAACCAT
This sequence comes from Conus canariensis, assembly GCA_033310375.1. Lineage (NCBI taxonomy): Eukaryota > Metazoa > Mollusca > Gastropoda > Neogastropoda > Conidae > Conus > Conus canariensis. Next base: position 32,984,942 of record CM065716.1, on the reverse strand, counting down.
TGGATAACTTCGTATGTGCTCTTCCAGAGGTTGTATTCAGAGTTTGATTTTATGTTCTTTATTGTTTTTTCCAGAATTTTCTTGCTTATTTTGCCTAGTTCAGATTTGGATGGATTTATTAGTCTACATGTTGGATTGTTGTGAAAGTTGGGCTTGTGGTCTTTGAGTGTTATGAAAGCTTCTTTTGTTGCTGTCGCTTCTATCCTGTCACTTAAGTCTATGCGCTGTGCAAGTTCTTTTTCTTTAGTGCGGATACTGTCATGTATATCCATGTATCCAATTCTTGTCTATAACACGTCGTGACTGGGATTATGGAGCTGCAACCTGCATGGTAAGAATGGTTGGGAAAGGCAGTAAAAAGTGTAATGAATGGTTTGATTCAGAGTGTGAAAAAAAAAACAAAGGGTGAAACAGTTGTTAAACCAGTTCCAAAGATGTAAGAGAAAAGAGGACAAAGAGGAAAGAAAACATACTTATGTTACAGGAAGAAATGAATAGTTGATTTAAGACGACTAAAAGAACGGACGTTTAATGAAAATAAACTTACGCAACTGCGGAATGCTTTAAACGATCCAAAGCTTTTCTGGTCTACAGTAAGATCAATAAACAAGGAAATTGCTCATCTTCAATTAAATAACCTCCCAGCAATGGTCCAATCACTTCTTTCACGTCTTTAACACATTTGAGAATGCTGCAGATAAAACTGATGATGAAACTGAAATTGATTCTGACAACGTGTATGACCCACTTTTCAATGAATCGATTACAAGAGATGAAGTAACAGCGAGTATTAAGAATGTAAAGCCCAGGAAAAGTGCGGGACCTGATAAAATAGTTGGAGAAATGTTAAAACATGCAAATGAAAAAGTGGCTGATTTTCTTGTTGTGGTATTCAACAAATTATTCGAAGGTGGATTTTTCCCCAAAGAGTGGACCAAATCTATAATTGTCCCACTATTTAAAAAAGGAGATGCTAACAACCCTGACAATTACCGTGGAATAACGCTTACAAGTTTTCTCAGTAAAATGTATACACACATTCTGAATTAACGATTAACAAAGTGGACAGAAAGAGAGGAAAAGGTCACTGAGGAGCAAGCCAGTTTCAGATCAAATTATAGTACTGTAGACGATATTTTTACTCTGTATATGTTAGTAAGAAAAAAATACTTACTACGTAACACCAAACTTTTTGGATTTTAAGAAAGCTCTAGATTCTGTCAATCGTAACATTTATGGAACACTGCGTAAAACTGAAGTTGTATGGCGCTTTGCGAAGTATTTATGACTCGGTTTTAGCATGTGTTCGAGATAAGAGTACAAACACAGCGTTTTTCTGTTGTCCGCGTGGCGTAAAACAGGGATGTCTTTTGAGCCCTCTGATGTTCTCCCTCTTCATCAATGAATTTGCAGTGGAATTATCCAGAAAAAGAAAGCACGGAATACAAACTGTACTAGGAACTAATGAAATATTTCAAATGTTTTTTGCTCATGATGTCATTCTCTTATTCAGTACAGCCTTTGGTTTGCAAAAACAGCTAAATGCATCGAAGGAAGAAGCTGACCGATTACCTTTGACGGTTAATCTTGAAGAAACAAATATTACAGTTTTCCGTAACGGTGGTCATCTATCTAGGCAAGAAAAATGGTTGTATGGCAGTGAAGCTATAGAAGTTGTAAATGCTTACAACTATTTAGGAATGATATTTACAACAAGACTAAGTATAACAAAGACTTGGAATGAGTCATGTTGGAAAGGAAAAAAGGGTGTCATGGAAATCCTGAGGTTATTTCTTTTGGAAAATGTTTAATACCCAAATAGAACCAATGCTCAGTTATGTATGGTGTCTATGGTGTCTTTCAAACAAAACGCAAATGGAAAAAGTACATTGTTTTGCTATAAAGCGTTTTTTTAAATGTTCCTATCCATTCATCAAACAAAGTCTTCTATGGTGAGACTGGCAGGTACTCTTTATTTATAAGAACATATGTTAATGCATAACATTCTGGTTGAAGCTTTTGACGCTTCCTCCAAGTAGACTTTGTAGACAAGCATATCAGATGATGCTAGGGTAGATGGAGCATGGTAAGGAAAACTGGGCGTATCATGAGAAAACAGTTTTATCTGAGAATGGATTTCGGATTGTGTGGCTGTCCCAGGAAGAAGGACATGAACAGAGCTTTATTTCAGACTTCAAAGATCGTTTGATTGCATGTTATAAACAGAATTGGCATTCTGACGTGGAAAGCAAGGAAAATATAACTGGTTCTACTCATATAAAAATATCTTTCAGGCAGAGAAATACCTTGAAGTGATTAGAAATAAACGGCATAGACTACATTTCGCAAAATACAGACTGAGAACCTTTGGATTTAATGCAGATGAGAGGTGGTTTCACCCTGGGACATCCACAGAATCGCCTTGCCCGATGTGCGGAAATCCTGTTGATGATGAAGTCCATTGTTTATTTCGTTGTACAGTTTTTGAAGATATTAGTGCACACTTTTCGCTTTTTAAAGTAGATATCGCTGAAAGAGAAGGTATCTCTGCTATACTGTCATCAAAAGACGTAAATGTTACACAATCTACTGCACAATTATTCACAGAGGTATGCAGTACTAGTCAAAAAGAATTAAAACTGTGAGGCGTAACGGAAGAGAAGACTGAAGTACTCTACAGTTTCTAGATGGTTGCGCTGTTCTGAATGATTTTGATTGCCGGTGTTTTTTTCCCCAGATATAAGTGTGCGTGTTCTAAATGTGCCATCTAGTGTTAATCTGAATTTACTTGTAAATATTCACATACGTTTTCTTCCTTCATTTGCGTGAGATTATTCTCATATCAATAACCCCCCCCCCCCCCCCCCCCCCCCTACTCTATATTCTTTACGCATTTTCGTTGTTGTTCGCTCTGACATTGATTGTGGTCATACACTCCCCCTTGTCACAACACTTTTTGGCGACGACAATACAGTGTCAAAGTCTCTCTCTCTCTCTCTCTCTCTCTCTCTCTCTCTCTCTCTCTCTCTCTTTCGTCCCGCCCCTCTGCCACCAACTACTCCTGATGGACTGAACAACCTCTTTGTATGACTGCTTGATCAACACGCGCCTGGTACGTGACGTGACCTCCAAGTGACCACCTTCACTTTGATTCTCCTCCACTGGACCGGAGGTGTTAAGAGGTCAAGGGTGAATGGCGCTGAACCGAGAAACAGTGGTTGAAGTGTATACTAGCTCTGCACCAGCAAATACTTCAAATTGCTCACACAGATGTTAATAGTCCTGTTCATCCTGCTAAATCCGCTTACTTCTGTGGGAAGATTCTTGCTCCTCAACTTCAGAAAAAACTTCACAGCAGTGCAAACGCACTTCCTGGAAAACCTGCCTCTGGTCCACTCTGTTCTGATCTGAACGTCCACTGAACTTCTCTGATACTTTTGTTTGTGAGATCACACACATCTCAGAACCTCACTAGACTTTAAGACTACCAGTCGCTTGGCATTTCTCGATCCTCAAGTCTGTCGAACCCCTCTTACTTCTTTTTATCATGTATCCGAAACCTTTGTCAGATAGATCATCATGCAGTCTAGTATCAAAACTAGTGAAATCGATCTGATAGAAAGAAGGAATTCAAAATTCCGCATCATTTCTAGGTTTGAGTGAAAGTCTCATTGATGTATATTAAATGTGGAATGTCATGCTTTCAGTTTTAAGTTCCGACCTGTTCTCTGCTTAGAGCATATTGCACAGTGAGATTTCTGTTCGTGTTCTTTCCCCTTCTCACCAAACTGCCTTAGTCATACCTGCTGACACTCGTCCAGACAGACAGTCCGTGACAGACATTCTAATATTGTGAAACTTATTTAAATTAGATGTCCACACACACACACACACACACACTCACACACACACACACACACACACACACACACACACACACACACACACACACACACACAGATGTGTATATATATATATATATATATATACACACATATATCATATATATATATATACATATCTCTCTCTCTCTCTCTCTCTCTCTCTCTCTCTCTCTTCTCTCTCTGTTGTCTGTGTGTGTGTGTGTGTGTGTGTGTGTGTGTGTGTGTGTGTGTGTGTGTGTGTGTGTGTGACACGTGAATTCCTTACAAATGCTTTGCTGCAACAAAATCATATTCAGCTTAAAAAGGAAGACAAATGTATTATTGTGTTTTATGCCAAGATGACAGGACGACCCTTTGTTAAGGCCAATGAAACAAATACTTCGACACTTAGTAAATGAAACAAAAGCTGTGACAACATTAATCACATCAAAGATGTGATTTCAAAATTGTTGTAGATGAGAGCATAACACAGAATGCTGACCACAAATGTTGAGTTTATGAAATTAGAATTATAAAACAAAAATAAATGTGACGTTTCTCATGCATGTCGTTCATATTTTCTGGAAAAGTCACGCAATTCGACAATTCTGGAACAATTTTTAGTACCTTTGCAACAACATCAAACTCTCTCGTCTTGTCCCACCCCTCTGCCTCCCAACAACTCCTGAAGGACTGAACAGCCTCTTTTTATGGCTGCTTGATTAACACGCGCCTGGTACGAGACGTGCAGCCTCCAAGCGACCACCTTCCCCTTGATTCTCCTTCATTGGACCGGAGGTGTTAGAAGCCAAGCGCGAAAGACGCTGAACCAAGACATACTCTGAATACCTTTGATGCTGTCGACTATTCATTGTTCTCTACCGTTTGCATACCTGTTTTGTTCTTTTCGATACAGTCCTCATCTGATTTAACTCGCACATCAGCGACTATCATCAAGTTGTTTCTGTCAAAGGTTCTACTTCCAGCCGAAATCCGTGGTGTACCTCAGGGTTTAGTCCAAGGAATTGTTCTTTTTTTGTCATTTTTCTGTCTCTGGCATATCCAACCAACACTTTTTTTTTTCTCAGCACGCTTTCTTTACTGACAATCAGCTTTAAATATCAGGGCCTCTCCCTGATCTTTCGCCAATGATTTGTAGCGATCAACTTACGTGGTCGACCTTCAAAACTGGACGAAGGACGATAAGTCCAAACTATACGCGGACAAAACTGAAATGATATTGTTCTTCCTTTGGCTAATTGGTCTTTGATCTTTGATCTCACGGGCTCATCAACGAGTCAGTGATCTTCTGCTAGCAACCTTTGGTGTGACTCTTGATCAAGCAATTTCTTTTTAACCACGCGTTGCTAAGATCCTTTTATGTTGTTTGTTTGCTTGTTTTTGTGATTTTTTTTGTTTTTTGTTTTCTTTCCCACATTTCTTTCAGGTAATATGAGAGCTTACATATGCCCAGAAAGAAGACAGTGCACAGAGAGTTTTACACATATATAATAGGCATTGCCATGCATGACATACATAAATGATATATGCATATTCTTCACACACAACACACACACACACACACACACACACACACACACACACACACACACACACACACACACGCACACACACAGATTTCGAAAATATATAAGATGCATGGGTGGTAGCAAGTTGCGGGGAGAGGGTGGTGGGTGGTGAGCGGGAGTCATCTGGTGGTATGTCAGAATAACTCCCCTGGAGTCAAACTGAAACACGGAGGGAGTTAGTTTTTTTATGTTCTAGTTTAACTCCCGGGGAGTTAAAATCTACATGTGAACAGTTTAACTCCCTAGGAGTTAAATCATTCGGGGAGTTACAATTTTTCGTTACACCGGTACGGCTTAGGACTGTTGTAGGCGCTTGGATGCTAGTGTCTATCAATGTATCATGACAGTTTTTGCATGGGAGACGGGAATGAGTTGAGGAAGAAGTGACAAGGCCGGACTGCCGGCGGCGTGCTTGGATAAGGCGCGAACGTATGATTGCGACATGCGAGCTCTCGTCGACTTGACACACACACACACACACACACACACACACACACACTGTGGCTGTGCTCCTCTCAAAAAATATACTACACCCTTACTCTATCCGAGTGGAAAACTTTCCTGAAAGAAGAGTAAAACAAATTAATCATTTTTAATCGTATTATTCTTTATCTAAAGAATGTTAATCTTCATTGTTTCTTTCCTACCCATTGTTCTTCACCATGAAATAACTGCAGTCTGGCCTTTAATCTGCATTTACTCCTGATAGAAAGTATAAATTTTGGAAACAGGACTTCCATTTTGATTTACTCCTGATAGTGATTACAAATTTTGAAAAGAAGTCTATTTGTTGGATTGGAATTTCATGCGATACAAAATCATACGATACGATATATTTCTCCTGAGTATATTCAAACTCCCCCCCCCCCCTGTGTGTGTGTGTGTGTGTGTGTGTGTGTGTGTGTGTGTGTGTGTGTGTGTGTGTGTGCGCGCGCGCGCGCGCGCACGTGCGCGTGCGCGCGTCTGCGTGTGGAATTTATTATATGCGTGCGCACTTAAGTGTAGTAGTGTGTATCTATTTGTGTGAACGTGTACGAGTACGTTTGTCTGTACATCCCTGCATGTCGGGTTCGCTAAGATGTGCGTGTCGATGTTAGTATGCATGATAAGACGTCGGAAGACCAAGGCCAGGATTTAAACCACAGTGCCAAGGACATCTACGCTGCTGGTTCGGATGAGGAATTTGCACAGGCCCTCGATGCCAGGCGCCTGAAACTCAGCCTGCCACGAGCAAACGAAACTGAAGATTGGGAGAAACTGGATGCAAAAATCGTCCAAAGACTCGATGCACTGATAGGGAAAAGCACCCTGGAACACAAACTAGCCACATATGGGGACATTGTGTATGCCACATGTAGAGACGCCTATGGAGCAAAACTACCCAAAGAGAAAACACCTCCAAGAAATCCAGACTCCAAGAAGAGATGGACAAGATCAGGGTCCAAAAGAAAAACCTCAAGAAGCAAATGAAGACCGCACTGCCAGCTGAAAAACAAGGCTTGGAAAAACTCTGGAAAGACCTGAAAGCAAAACACAGCGCCTCAGCAAAGCGGAATCTGCGAGGAAGAGGAAGAGCAAAAAGAAGAAGACACAAGAGCGCTTCTTTAGAGACCCCTTCCAGTTTGCCAGAACACTGTTTGAGCAGCCAAAATCTGGGACCCTAAGTGTGGACAAAGGAGTTCTTGAGCAGCATCTGAGGAAAACATACTCTGACTCAGAGAACAAAGCACCACTCGACGTTCAAGGTCTGGTGTGGCCAACCAACCCTGAGGAACAGTTCAATGACAAGCCTCCAACGTTGGCGGAAATCAAGAAGGTGGTCGACAAAGCCAGAGCCAAATCATCACCAGGGCCAAACGGAATACCTTACCAGCTATACAAGAAATGTCCCAAGGTGCTGGAGTGGCTCCACAGGCTGCGGCGATCAGCTTGGAGAAACCAGAAGATCAGCGGCCAGTGGATGACGGCAGATGGTGTGTACATCCCCAAAGAGCAAAACTCAAGTGACATCAGCCAGTTCATGCCAATGTCACTACTGAACGTCGAAGGGAAAATCTTCTTCTCTGTCATGGCAGTAAGGCTGACCAAGTACCTCATGGAAAACAAGTACTTGGATGTGTCAGTCCAGAAAGGTGGCATCCCAGGCGTAGCTGGCTGTGTAGAACACGCCACAATGATCTGGGACGCAATCCAAAGAGCAAAAACAGAAAAGAGAGACCTGGACGTAGTGTGGCTTGATCTGGCAAACGCATATGGATCTGTACCCCATGAGATGATACAGTTGGCTCTTGAGATGTACCATGTGCCAAAGAACATCCGCGACATGCTCAAGAAGTACTTCAATGGCTTCTCAATGCGGTTCTCTACCAAGGAGTACACAACAGATTGGATCAACTTGGAAGTGGGCATTGCAATGGGCTGTGCAATTTCCCCAATACTGTTCGTGTTGGCAATGGAAGTCATCTTGAAAGCAGCAACAAGCAACGCAAGACAAACAGACCTTGGGGATGGATACAAGATGCCCCCTCTCAAGGCCTTCATGGATGACACTACAGTGATTTCATCCAGAGAAGACGAGACACGTCATGTGCTGGAAAGGCTGGACGACATAGTTGCCTCATCCAGAATGAAGTTCAAGCCAAAGAAATCACGGAGTCTCTCACTGAGGAAAGGAAAAGTGGCTGAATCTGTGGTCTTCAGTGTTGCCAACCAGGCCATTCCAACAGTCACAGAAGAGCCAGTCGAGAGCCTTGGAAGATGGTATGATGATACGCTGAAAGACACTCAAAGAGCAAAAGAAACCAAACAGATGTCGGAAGAAGGCTTGGAAACCATTGACCAGTGTGGGCTCCCTTGCAAATACAAGGTCTGGTGTCTGCAGTTCATGCTGATACCAAAGCTCCTATGGCCTCTGATGATATACGACATCTGCACCAGCACAGTGGAGGCAATGGAAGCCAAAATCAACAAGTTCACAAGGAAATGGCTTGGTGTTCCACCCTGTCTGACTGACATAGCGCTGTACTGTCGCCAAGCAAAGCTGAAACTACCACTGAAATCCATCCTGGAAGAATACAAA
>CM065716.1:32956411-32961411 GCA_033310375.1 Conus canariensis | reverse complement strand
AACCAGGCTGAACTAAAGAACCAGACGAAGGAACTCCAGGAGATCGTTGAAGACGGGATGGAAAAGGTCAACGACAACTTGACGGACATTCGGACAACTTTGGAAGACGGTACTGCTATTCTTCAGAAGGTAGCCGATGAGCACGCGGTGACCAGGGCTTTGATACAGAGTGCTTCCGACGCCAAGGACGAATTACTGGAGAAAATTTCGGAGCTGCTGGAAAAGCTCTTGCCGTTTAAGTTCAAGTTTCATCACCATGGATAAGCAGCTGGCCCCGGGACCTGAAATCAGGCTGATTCATCTGAATCTTCTTAAGGTAGAATGAACGACGACGGTTAAAAAGGGACGACGCTGAAAATTAGGGTCGTCTTCTTTATAGACTATATCCTCTCACTACATAAACTAATTTGTTGCATTGGCAATAACAAACTTGCAACTTTGCAACTCTGTATACTGCAGAAATAAAAAGAAAAAGCATCTTTTCTGACCACGTCTGTGTTAAGTATGTGCATGCCTGCGTCCATGTGCGTGTGTGTGTGTGTGTGTGTGTGTGTGTGTGTGTGTGTGTGTGTGTGTGTGTGTGGTGTGTGTGTGTCTATTTGTGTATGTGTGAGAGAGAGAGCCAGACAGACAGACAGATAGAAAGAGAGACAGAAAGTACTATGGTTCTATGAATACGTGTGTGTGTGTGTTGTGTGTGTGTGTGTGTGTGTGTGTGTGTGTGTGTGTGTGTGTGTGTGTGTGTGTGTGTGTGTATCTGATGAACACTATGATTTTGAATTCTCATCACAAGCTATGCTCACTCAATGAAATCTTATACATAATATATTATATATATATATATATATATATATATATATATATACACACACTAGCAGGGGCACCCGGCGTTGCCCGGGATATGAACATTCTTTGCGATACTCATGTGACGGCAAACATGTATTAATTGTTTTGATTTACAATCAATCCCCCCCCCCCAACATCTTCCCACCCCTCCCCCCACACAAATACACATTCCCCTCTCTCTCTCTCTCTCTCTCTCTCTCTCTCTCTCTCTCTCTCTCTCTCTCTCTCTCTCTCTTATACATTCTATTGTTTTCCGCCTGCCTCTGGCCCTTTTCCTCTGGATCTTCCCTAGTACGTCGAGATGCTTTTCTCGCTCGATTTTCCGCCTGCACTCACTGTTCCCATTCCCATTCTTCTGATTGCCCTTAATTTTGTAGGAATAGACTTTGTGCAGAAGTAGTTTATTTCAACGGGTCTGTGTCTAATGTAAAAATAGTGTATCAGGCTTTGCACTGTACAATCATTTTTCTGGCCCCTCTCATTCCTCCCTTTTCATCCCCCTACCCTGTCCCATCCATGTTGCAAAATTACTTACCGTTACTGGACATACGCATACCGAATTTTATCAATAGCGGTGTAAATTTAGAAAATAACGGTTTTTAACGGTCAATGTCAAGTTTTGGTTCGTAAAATTTGCATAACATTGTTCAGCGCTTAAAACTGTACGTGCATACGGAATGTTATCAAGAAGGGTGAAAATTTCGAAATTCAGAAAATAACGGTTTTTAACGGTCAATGTTAAGTTTCGGATCTTAAAAATTGTATATCATTGTTTAGCGTTCAAAACTGCACATGTATATCGAATTTCTTCAACAATACTCTAAATTTATAAAATAACGTTTTTTAACGGTCAATTGTAAATTTCGGTTCGTAAAAGTTGTATATCATTTTTCGGCATTTAAAACTGCACATGTATACCGAATTTCATCAAGAACAGCCTAAATTTTAAAAATAACGGTTTTTAACGGTCAAATTTAATGGTCATAATGACTATCTAATGACCTTATGTTGCCCGCTGGATGTTCCTGTAGGCTTATGTCAAGTTTGGTGGCGATCCGATGACTATCGTGGCCGCCAACCTCAGAAGATCGGGTTTTAAACAGTTTTTATAGGGTTTGGTGTTTTTAACGGTTTTTAACTGTTATAAATAACGTTTTATAACTGCCAAATAACGGTTCTAATTTTCGAGAAGTAGCCCCGTACCTGTGCAATGTCACAATGGCCATTTGATGAACAGCAGAGGAAAAAGATGTCTTTGAAACAGTTATAACAGTTTTTTAACGGTTTTTAACGGTTTTATTTTTTTAGAGATTAGCCCAAAACCATCCTCGGGTCACAACAGACGTACCTGCTAAATTTCAAGAAGATCGGGTTTTAAACAGTTTCTTTTATAGGGTTTGGTGTTTTTAACGGTTTTTAACTGTTATAAATAACGTTTTTTAACTGCCAAATAACGGTTCTAATTTTAGAGAAGTAGTCCTGTACCTGTGCAATGTCACAACGGCTATTTGAAGAAAAGCAGAGGAAAAAGATGACTTTGAAACCGTTATAACAGCTTTTTAACGGTTTTTAACTGTTTTATTTCTAGTTGCAAAGCGAGAGGACTGCAGGCGGAAATCTAAACAAATCTTAAATAAATGTTAGCGAACCGCTCAGAGAACGTGGACAAACGAGTCACAAGACGAAACACAACGCGTTTCGACCTCTTAGGTCTTCATCAGGTGAGACATTAACGAATAAAACAATGAAAATTCACTTAGCTTTGATCGCTTCAGATCACTTCGCAGGGTTCAGCGCAAGGAAGAAGGCGTTGAATGAAGGCGTTGAATGAAGGCGTTCAACGCCTTCTTCCTTGCGCTGAACCCTGCGAAGTGATCTGAAGCGATCAAAGCTAAGTGAATTTTCATTGTTTTATTCGTTAATGTCTCACCTGATGAAGACCTAAGAGGTCGAAACGCGTTGTGTTTCGTCTTGTGACTCGTTTGTCCACGTTCTCTGGGCGGTTCGCTAACATTTATTTAAGATTTGTTTTATTTCTTTAGAGATTAGCCCAAAACCATCCTCGGGTCACAACGGACGTAGCTGCCAAATTTCATGACAATCGGTTGAGCCGTTTTTGAGTCTATAGCGTACACAGACACAGACACACACACACACACACACACACGCACACACACACACACACACACACACACACACACACACAGAATTTGCCATTTATATATTAGATATATATATATATATATATATATATATATATATATATATATATATACACACACATATACATGTGTGTGTCCGCGTGCGTGCGTGAGTGTGTGAGCGTGTGTGTGTGTGTGTGTGTGTGTGTGGTGTGTGTGTGTGTGTGTGTGTGTGTGTGTGTGTGTATGTGCATCTGATGAACACTATGATTTTGAATTCTCATCACAAACTATGCTCACTCAATCAAATCTTAATTATACACACGTGTGTTTTTAATGGAACATACAAACGGAAAACAAATGCAAATATGCACATTCACGCAGACATGCATATTAAAACATGGAGACAGACAAACATTGGGTACCGTGCAAGCACACACACACACACACACACACACACACACACACACACACACACACACACACACACACATACACACACACGCCCCTTCCCCTCATCCCCTCACACACACACACACACACACACACACACACACACACACACATATATATATATATATAAAACACACGCGTGCAATCGTGGACACGCGCGCACGCATGCACGCATGCACGCGCGCGCACACACACACACACACACACACACACACACACACACACACACACACACACACACACACCGGCCACGCGCATGCTACCGCACATTCTCACCCATATATCACGAATGGCAGCTACAGAAGCAACCAATGTGAAATGAAACCTGACAGTTCACGATCAGTACACTTCGTGGAAGACAAGACGATTTCAGGAAAGATTTCATGTTGTGGCTAATAGGCCACTGTAAACCATCAATGCTCACAGCTTTTTTGTGTCTGCATCCCACTTCCTTTCTTTGTCCGACCATCGCCTCATGGGCATTTTCACCCATCCTCACCCCCCCCCCCCGTCTCTACACACTCCCACCCCCTCCCATCCCCAGTTAACTACCACTCCTCTCCAACCTCCACACTCTCACAAAGATGTATTGACATGTGACCCCCCTTTGGGCACGGATGACATAATACCATCAGTATACCAACAACAATCATTTATACGAACAAAACCCATTTGTCAGGGTTGGTAACAATTCGTGAGCCCACTTTACATTCTATGCAAGCACCACACACACACACACACACACACACACACACACACACACACACACACACACACACACACACACCAAAGGTCGGATACCCGTTTTCATAAGTTCACGTGCAGCAGCATACTGACTCTGTCTCGCTTGGATGCACCAACATAAATACTTATGAACAGTGTTGGGAGGAAAAGATCGGAGGACAACATGAAGCGGGAAAGGGAGCGGGAATGACAAGAAGTTGAGTGAGGTGAGGGGGGGGGGGGGGGGGGCTGGGAGGATAATATCATGAAAAATAGTGACAACGCCTACGATGAAGAATCAAGCTCTTATTCTTCGACACTTGAACGCTCACTATGGTGAACGACAAGAGCTGATTCTAATTTCTCACTTAATGACATCCAGACAGACGATCTTGAAAAGGTCGATTCTGGTAACCACCTATCAAACTTTACTCTCAGGAGATCATCCACTGGCCAGTCTTCTACTGGCCGGGAAAGGAGCTGCGTCAATTAACCCTGAGAGGATTCATAGGCCATTCTATGTGATCACCGTCTCCCGTCACCCCTGGTGAAACACCTCAAACCTCGATTATATGAGAGTACCTGAAATAAAAAAAAATAAAAATAAAAAACATGGTGAAGTAAAGCAAATCACCAAAAATGGATTCAACTGGAAAGTTCCAGAATCGTGCCGTAATGTAGCCTTTCTTTCTTTTCTTTCTTTCTTTCTTTCTGCGTACGCAGGCTGATACCCCTGCGGCCACTGCCTGTATAGACAGGCAGTGGAGTTTAGTGTGTATGGCCGTTTCTTATCCCGCCATTAAGGCAGCCATACTCCATCTTCGGGGAAGGTGCATG
>CM065716.1:32928911-32946411 GCA_033310375.1 Conus canariensis | reverse complement strand
GTGTGTGAATGAGCGCACAAGCACGTATGAGCGTGCGTGCGTCTGTGCGTCTGTGTGTATGTGTGTGCATAAATGTGTACATTAATGTGCACACATGCGTGCATGCGTATGTGCAAGTGCGTGCACGTGCGCGCGCATGTGTGTGTATGCGTGCGTGTGCGCGCGTGTGTGTGTATGTGTGAGCATGTGTGTGTGTGTGTGCGTGTGTGTGTGTGCGTGTGTGTGTGTGTGTGGAGAATGGATTCGGGAAGGACGTTTGTTTGGTTTTGAGTCGCGTTCCATGCTTTGCACACTTATATGTGAACGGTAGTAATGAGCACAACAACAATGATACAATAAAAGTAAGACTAACAATAACAACAATGACAGCAACAACAGCAACACCAGCCACTAATGATAGTAATCGTCATCATCATCATAACAAAGACAACAGTAGTAACAATAATGATTATGACGAAGGTAAGTGGAAAAGCCCATTAAAGCTCACGTGTGGCAGACCTGCGACGAAAGCAGTTAACTCCGTGGAGGAGATGTTTTTGTTTTTTGTTTTTTTTTGCTGTCCCAACCTCTGCGCCACCTCAGAGGCAGTGCACCCACGCCGCTCATTCCGACACCCCGTCCACAGACACAGCCCAGTCGGCCCCGCCACAGCCCCGGCACCGGCAATCCACAGGGAGCAGTCAATGTCAAGTCGTCAAGAGGCAACCCACCGGAGGAGACACTGCACTGCTGCCGAGTCACTTCGGTGGTGTTCAGTGGCGCCTGTTCTGATCTAACATACGCAGGACACCACCTACTAAGCCCCCTACTGACGATAATAATTGCTTAGTCGCGGAGCCGGCGTGAGTGAGCTCTCCCTCCGGAGGGCGCCACCACGTCCGTCCAACGACAGCCCCCATGGACCCGCCGATACCGGTGACCCCGACGGAACCAAACCAAGGCCATAGACGTGGAGAGGACATCGAAATTGAGGTCACCATGAGAGCAGGGCATAAAGGGCCACAGAATTTGAGACATTTTTTTTTTATGCTGATCGATAAGAATGAGGATGATTAAGATGATGCTACGGATTTCCATTTCGGCCTGAGACTACATGACAGGGCTGTACTCTATGCTTCCTTTCATAATATATCCCGGCGTCAACCAGGCCTGAGAGATACAGGCACCTGCAGTGTTGGTCAGGAAATTTGAGCAACTCTCTCAGAAACGCATCCATTAAGTGGATGAAACTCGACTGTGTGGTCCCAGTCTTCCCAACTGAGTCCGCAGCAACTCAAGTCTGGGTAGGAGCCGGTCGGGGCAGAAAAACCCATATGACTTTGATGGGATTCGAACCCACGACCTCCCAGCCAGGAGTCCGCGACGCTAACCACTTCGCCACAGCGGCTGGTCCGTGGAGGAGATGGTGGTTTGACCTCAATCTCCATAGTGGCCCAGCCGTCGTGGAGGAAACTGAGAATGCTAACGGTGAAAAATATTTTCATTTCTAAATAAGTGTCACAAGCCGAGTGAATCAACAACCCGCACGGTCTCTCTTTCCTACACTGGACGAGAGACTAAGGCAAATCTGCATATAAGGGACCTCTCATTCCATTGCACTGTCTACTGCGGCTTAATGCGACAAATAAACATCAATATTTTCTTTCTACATGTCCTGGAAAATAGCTTACAAAGCAGGTCGACCTGTTGTTCATCGATCTCAAACAGCTAGGGCCAGGACAACCAAGTATCGAACAGTATAACAACATCATTGAAGAACGTGTTACGTGATAAAGATACTTTCGCCAGAGTTGGAGACTTCAATCACTCAAACAGTCTCGGCAGATGATGTTTGCTCCAACAACAGGATCATGCAGAATATGTACTTTCTTCAAGACCGAGAAGTATGCCGGTCAAACCAGAGGCTTGAGGGAATCTGACTTGAGAGCCCAAGTCCTCGCCAAAAAAAAAACCGGTTACAAGACAGCATAGAGGTAGGGGTGGACACCATAAGCCTATGATGAGCCTATGGTCTTAAGTAACAACTTTCTATTTCTGGTAAGAAGAAAACCACAACTCTAAAGACAGCTGGAAAAAAATATACTCCAGCTGGATCTGATCGAGGAAAAACGAAGTGATCTTTATAGACCTAATCTCATCAACATACAACAGGTGACTGATAGCGATGTGGGTAAGATACCCGTCAAAAAGGCGCCCAACTATCCACAAGATATAGGTTTGAATTCCAAAGTTATTTCTGACAGCAGAAGGGCATTTAGGAATCATGATTCGAATGCGGCCCGGCCCCTTTAGAGTGTAAGAATTCAGTGCTGAAATACTTGTCTGAAGGTGGGTCGGGGATGGAGAGGGTTGGGGGAGAGTTGGGGGGGGGGGGGGGGTCTCCTTGAAGACCATCTGTTGTCAAGCTCTCCCTTGAGTCTTTTTTTTTCTACTGACCGTTCAACTTTCGTGTTGATCTAGAAGAAATGAGGGTTGAAGGTCCTTAATAAGCCAAGGCGGTAATGAGCAAGTGCAGCGTGGCCTGCCACCGTGACATTCGCATACCACAGATGTTTTGCTCCGACACAGAGAGGCTGGTGCTTGCATCGAGTGAGACTTACTGCGCCTTCATCTGGCCAACCCGCTTAGAATTACTGATGCGACGCCACTCAAAATCTGAAATCCCACAGTCCACGAGGCATCCGTCTTTACGCGTAAAAAAAAAAAAAAAAAAAAAAAAAAATACCGCTGCGTAAAACTTCTGCTTCAGCAAGGTTGTAACTAAAACAACAACAACAAACCACGATCAGTCTGCTTCTTGACGACGTCAGTTTCTTACCTACAGGTGTACTAACTTTAAAACTCAGCATCGTCTTTTTTTATACATATGCATTTGTTTTTAATTTCCGGTTCAACAGAGTTTATCCACAACGAAGAGGGTAATAAATGCATAGCACATGAAGATAGCATTAAATGGCATCTCTTCCTCACTGGCATGGCAATTGCAGTTCGTAGTGTATGGATCGTTTTTTATGTTTTGAAAAGAAAGTTTTATTTTCTGTTTACGTTATATCCACACACACACACACACACACACACACACACACACACACACACACACACACACACACACACACAGTGAGAGAGAGAGAGAGAGAGAGAGAGAGAGAGAGAGAAAGTACAATGACAATAATAATAATAATAATAATAATGACAATATCATCAACAAAAACAACAACAATTAACAATAACAACAATGATAGTAATAATGATAATCTCTCTCTCTCTCTCTCCACATAGAGAGAGAGAGAGAGAGAGAGGAGAGAGAGAGAGAGAGAGAGAGAGAGAGAGAGCATCACTGATCTTCCTCATCGTCAAAGAGATTTACTTTCTCTCACTCGTTAGCAGTTGAAAAATCCAGTACGGAAGGAATACTGAACTCCTTGACAGTCATGATAACAGGGAGAAATTACAGCTCTGATAGCGTTCATCATTGCTAGATACAACACTCGCAATTTATACTATGAGTAATAACCAGCCTCCACATTTAGTTCGGGTCTTTATACTGAACAACGATCGAAGCTTATCGTACTCTGCATTTTTGTGTGACTTGAATATGTCATTAATTTTGCGCACTGAAAACCACACAAACAGGGTAACGCTTCATCCCTTGATGAGATAATTGCACGCTTATAACTCACAAATAATGCTCCTTTCGACACCAAATCGACTGCAGAATGACCAACACAAAGTACACAAAACTCGGAGACATCCCAGATTTCCAAACAGCACTGAGTTTGGCGATCAGTTGTACACTTCAAGACAGCTCTCGTCACGTAGATCACATGGCCACTTACATCAGCTTAGATTCATCTATAAACTAGCATGAAATTGTGATAGGTACTATAAGGTACAAAAAAATAGTACAAGTAAGTTACAAAGCACAAGCGAACGTAGGTAGCCAATAACATAAAGTCACAAAAAGTAGAGAAATATACATTAAAACAACAAAGGATGACAAACAGTTGCTCAAGTTAAAACATATAATGAAATGGAGCTTTCAGTAACAAAGGGTAATAGAAAATAGTGTGTTTAAGTAACAAAAGCCAGCAAAGGTGAAATTTAGAAAGAGAGGGTGCTAGTTACCGCCAATGACATTGACAAACAAAGCACAGGACAAGACACGATGCATTTCGACCTCTTGGGTCTTCTTCAGGCAAAAAAATAGATCACATTTAACATTTAGGACAGTACAAACAAAGAACGAAAAATGACTCATCTGTTGTTGTCCATTTGGTAGGGAGAATAGCCGCCAGGCGGAAATGACAGGGGGGATTATGGGAGAGGAAAAGGAGGGGGGGGGGGGTTGTGTGGGGGGAGGGGGGTGATACGATAGGGTTGTGTGTCTAGTTTAGTGGGGTGGTGTGATATATTTGTGACGGTTGTGGTAATGGTGGATTGATAATAATGGTAAGTGGGGCGGGGAGGGGGGGGGGGGGGAAGGGGGGGAGTGGGGGGGGATTGGGGGGAAAAATTAATAATTGATAGTTTGAAAGACTCACAGGTGTGGAGTATAGTGGACCTGTGATGTTAAAGTCTGGAGAGCCCTATCCTCAGTCTCACAATGTTCACTTGATCTGATCAAACTATCAATGCAGTGCAGCCCCAGAGACAGCGGAGCATTCCCAGCTAGGCCCAAAGTGGAAACCTGGCCTGCCAACTCACCAATGAGTGCAAAACCCTACTGACCACTGGAGGGTCTTCACCATACAGCAGCCTCCGTCAGTACCTCCAGGATTCCTACCTAAGTAAACGAAGAAGAAGACCATCATTGTGATACTGAGAACTGGGCACTCCAGACTGTGACATCACATCTCTGCAATACTCCACACAGGCGAGTCTTCAATTTATCCATGCAGCCCCAATGACGGCGGAACAGTCCCAACAACACCAAAAGTAGAAACCTGGCCTGCCAACACCCCGATGAGTGCAAAATTTTATTGACCACTGGAGGGCCTTCACCATACAGAAGCCTTTGCCAGTACCTCCAGGATTCCTGCCTAAGGGAACGGAGAAGAATCTCTTCCTACACTACCGTTGATCTCACATGATCATTACCCATCAGTAACCGATTGATGATAATAACTTTTACTTTTTTTTTAATGAGTGTATATATATATATATATATATATATATATATATATATATATATATATATATATATTGTTAAGAAATATTGTTAAAATGAAGTATTAAAATAGGATTATAATACTTCATTTTAACAATATTTCTTAACAGATGTTGCTCCCTAGACGGTTGAGCTTTTTTTCAGATTTTTAGAGGACATTTTTATATTGTTCGTGATATATATATATATATATATATATATGTGTGTGTGTGTGTGTGTGTGTGTGTGTGTGTGTGTGTGTGTGTGTGTGTGTGTGTGTGTGTGTGAAAACTTTCCACAGTTCGTCTCATGATGATCATATGATCATAACTCACCCAGAACATTGTTTACATGTGGTCCCCCACCCACCCACCCCCTTTGTGTGTGTGTGTGTGTGTGTGTGTGTGTGTGTGTGTGTTGTGTGTGTGTGTGTGTGTGTGTGTGTGAGTGTGTGCAACACATGATACCCTGATTTTCATTGATCACTGCTATCTTCTCTCAACAAACATCAGCATATTGATGCCAACACATTATTTCACCTGTTACAATGAACATCATCCCACTTCATTGTTTACTTTTTTAAACAACACTATTTATATGAACCTCCCAACCTCCCACCCCCACCCCCCACCCCATAGTGGATGAAGAGATATGAGCTCTCCTTCTCTTGCCCACCTCGCCCCCCCCCCCCCCCACACACACACATTACCCTCCTCCCCACCCCCCAGCCCCTCCCCCACCCCCGTACCCCCCTTTTTTCTCACCCCCCCCCCCCAATTATACTTTATCACCCATTTATCTTCCATCCCCTTCCCTCCCTTATCAACATTACCCACACGCCTTTCACAACTACCCACGCATAATTACTACCACCTCTTTCATCACCCAGCGAAATCATTTATTTTATTCACCTAACCTTTTTTTTTAAATTACAGTTTCTTTCATTCTATTCATCTACTTATTTATCCCTTGTCTCTCTCTCTCTCTCTCTCTCTGTCTATATATCTAATATATAAAGGGCAAATTCTGTGTGTGTGTGTGTGTGTGTGTGTGTGTGTGTGTGTGTGTGTGTGTGTGTGTGTGTCTGTGTACGCTATAGACTCAAAAACGGCTCAACCGATTGTCATGAAATTTGGCAGGTACGTCCGTTGTGACCCGAGGATGGTTTTGGGCTAATCTCTAAAAAAATAAAACCGTTAAAAACCGTTAAAAAGCTGTTATAACGGTTTCAAAGACATCCTTTTTCCTCTGCTTTTCTTCAAATAGCCGTTGTGACATTGCACAGGTACAGGACTACTTCTCTAAAATTAGAACCGTTATTTGGCAGTTAAAAAACGTTATTTATAACAGTTAAAAACCGTTAAAAACACCAAACCCTATAAAAGAAACTGTTTAAAACCCGATCTTCTTGAAATTTAGCAGGTATGTCTGTTGCGACCCGAGGATGGTTTTGGGCTAATCTTTAAAGAAATAAAACCGTTAAAAACCGTTAAAAAACTGTTATAACGGTTTCAAAGACATCTTTTTCCTCTGCTTTTCATCAAATGGCCGTTGTGACATTGCACAGGTACATCGAACCTAGAGGGACATCTCCCGAGTAACATAGGGTCATTGGACAGTTTCTACGACAGTTATTTATGACCGTTAAAAACCGTTAACAACACGTACCCCCCTAAAAACGATCAAAAATACAATCTTTTCTGATGTTGGCGGCAAAGGGAGTCCTCGGATCGCCACCAAACTTGGCATGAGTCTAGAAGGACATACTGTGAATAACATTGGGTCATTCGATAATTTTTATGACCGTTATTTATCACCGTTAAAAAGCGTTATTTTCTAAATTTAGACCTTTCTTGATGAAATTTGATATACAGGTGTAGTTTTCAATGCTGGACAATGATATACAACTTACACGAACCGAAACTTAAAATTGACCGTTAAAAACCGTTATTATATAAATTTAGACCGTTCTTGATGAAATTCGGTATACAGATGCAGTTTTACACGCTGAACAATGATATACAACTTACACGAACGGAAACTTAAAAATTGACCATTAAAAACCGTTATTATATAAACTTAGACCGTTCCTGATGAAATTCGGTATACAGATGCAGTTTTACACGCTGAACAATGATATACAACTTACACGAACGGAAACTTAAAATTGACCGTTAAAAACCGTTAAGATCCATTATTTTCTAAATTTAGACCTTTCTTGATGAAATTTGGTATACAGGTGCAGTTTTACACGCTGATCAATGATAGACAACTAATATGAACAGAAACTTAAAATTGACTGTTAAAAACCGTTAATTTCTAAATTTAGAGATGGTATCACCGTTAAAAAGCGTTATTTTCTAAATTTAGACCTTTCTTGATGAAATTTGATATACAGGTGTAGTTTTCAATGCTGAACAATGATATACAACTTACACGAACCGAAACTTAAAATTGACCGTTAAAAACCGTTATTATATAAATTTAGACCGTTCTTGATGAAATTCGGTATACAGATGCAGTTTTACACGCTGAACAATGATATACAACTTACACGAACGGAAACTTAAAAATTGACCATTAAAAACCGTTATTATATAAATTTAGACCGTTCCTGATGAAATTCGGTATACAGACGCAGTTTTACACGCTGAACAATGATATACAACTTACACGAACGGAAACTATAAAATTGAGCGTTAAAAACCGTTAAGATCCATTATTTTCTAAATTTAGACCTTTCTTGATGAAATTTGGTATACAGGTGCAGTTTTACACGCTGATCAATGATAGACAACTAATATGAACAGAAACTTAAAATTGACCGTTAAAAAGCGTTAATTTCTAAATTTAGAGATGGTAGTCTGCAGAGGATTTCAGAAATACACCGAAGTTATGATGCTCTGCAATACCGTCTGATTTTTGTCTGTCAACAAGAGCCATGGTCAGACGTTTTCATCCCGTGGGGCAGATCTGACCGTTCCGTGTTTTACACATGGAATGTTCTACGTTGCAGCATCACGAACTGGAAGCGCAGAAACACTGACTATACTTGCGCCAAACAGGGAGACCAGAAATGTTGTCAACCCAGAGGCCCTCCAATAGACATAATACATCGTGAAAATGCAATCTTTTCACAGAGTTGTCATGTTTGAGTTGGGTTTAACGTCCGTGCCAAAATCAAGGATATGCAGACGGCTGGTCCG
The DNA here is from genome assembly GCA_033310375.1 of Conus canariensis. NCBI lineage: Eukaryota > Metazoa > Mollusca > Gastropoda > Neogastropoda > Conidae > Conus > Conus canariensis. The sequence continues at coordinate 32,938,059 of CM065716.1, read as the reverse complement.
TCACATTAGCCTGACACCTGCGGGGCCAGGGTGCATATTGGGGTGAACTATGGATATTTTAGCTGAAAACATTCCACGTGAAAATTTCCAAGACCAAACCGGGATTCGAAACCACGACCTTTGGATCATGAGTCCAGCGCCTTATCCACTAGGTTATGGCGGCCCCTACAGAGTTGTCATTTTGGAGCACTTCAATCGAGGAATTGAGAATGCATCGGTAAGTTCATTAAGTACAGGCATCCCTCTATCGACTGTGTATCGTATTACGAAAAAACATTGTGAGGTAAAATTGATTGAGAGGCAAGAAGGGTCATAGAGCAGGGTGAGGACAGCTACCCCAAGTACAGGAGACGTGAGGAGTCTGAATGAGGACATACTGGGACTGTGAAGCTTGGGCAGAGAGAAATCATCGTCACCAACCAGTGGGTTGTCCCCTACAACCCTTACCTCCTACATTAGTTCAACTGCCACATCAATGTGGAAATATGCAGTAGCATAAAATTCATCAAGTACGTCCTGAAGTATGTCCACAAGGGCACAGACCAAGCTGTCTTCCAACTCCAAGCCACTCAGGCAGGTGAAGGAGCAGCTCAACAACCTCCAGTCATTGATGAGATCCAAATGTACCAGAATGCCCGCTACGTTGGCAGCATCGAGGCGACCTGGAGACTCCTGGGATTTGACCTGCATGAGCGCCACCCCATGGTGCAGAGACCAGCTGTCCATTTGGAGAATGGACAATGGGTCTACTTCAATCCACACAACGCAGCGCAAAGAGCACAAGGCTCTCCCCCAGAAGCAACCCTTACCGCCATCTTTAGCCTATGCTCTCAAGACCCTACAGCACGACAGCTGAAGTACGTGGAAGTCCCTGAGCACTTCACATTGATGTCCACTCAGAATATGTGGAAGAAACGACAAAGGGGCACTGCAATCCGGCGATTGTACAGTATCAGTCCTCGCCAGGGAGAGTGCTACTTCTTGAGGCTTCTACTCAACGTTATGAAAGGATCCTGTTCGTACGAGGAGCTGAAGATTGTCAACGGCTATGTCCACAACATTTTTCGAGATGCTTGCAATGCTCTTGGACTCCTAGAAGATGACCGCCTTCTACAAGTTGCCCTGGAGGAAGCCTCCATCTCTCAGAGACCCCGACTGCTGCGTGACTTCTGTATTATCCTGGTGGCTTTCAACCCCAGTAACCCAGGCAACCTGTGGAACCTCTTCAGAGACCATCTTGCTGAAGATTTCCTCTTCCAAGTCCGAAGAGATGTCTATTATGAAGTGCAGTACACAAATGCCATCTACAACCAAGCTCTTACTGTGATTCAGCACAAACTCTTCCTTCTTGGAGGCAAGTCTACAGAGGAGTATGGGATGCCAACAGTCACACAACAACAAACTGTGCCTCGAGAATACTACCGCGAGACCAATTACGACACTACTGCACTCCGGGCAGCAGCTGATGACCAGCTGAAGAAGCTGACAGCTGACCAGAGAGACGTGTACGACAGCTTTATGACCATGGTTGAGCAGAGGCAGGATCCCACAGCAAGCACCAACATAATGTTCCTTGATGCTCCATGAGGGACAGGAAAGACCATCCTGAATCTTATCCTGAACAGGATCCGCTCCACAGGCAAAATAGTGCTAGCCACTGCTTCCAGTGTCATTGCCGCTACTCTTTTGCCGGGTGGGCGGACAGTAAATAGCATTTTCAAGGTCCCTCTGGATGCTGACAAGCAAGAAACGCCAACCTGCTCTGTCAAGCGTGGGCCAACGTTGGCCAAAGTCATCAAAGAGGCTGCAACCGTCATAATTGATGAAGCTCCCATGACCCACAAAGCTGTCTACGAGGCCATGGACTCTACGCTGCAGGACATCACCCAAGTGCACAGGCCAATGGGAGGCATCCCAACGCTGTTCTGTGGGGACTTCAGGCAGATCCTCCCTGTCGTCCTCAATGGCACCAGAGCCAACATTGTCAACGCCTGTCTGATAGCCAGGAGGATCTGATAGAAGCAGTCTACCCGGATCTTCATGCTCACTGCGCAGACTCAGACTGGTTAGCGGAAAGGGCCATAATCTCCTCCCTGAACGAGACTGTCAACAGGCTGAACAGAAAAATCGTAGCTGACTTCCCTGGAGAGGAAACTGTACAGATCTGTTGACACGGCCAAGAATGATGATGAGGCAGTCCTTTATCCACAAGAACTCCTGAACTCCATTGAGATTTCTGGACTTCCACCACATGAACTGTTGCTGAAATCTGGAGTCCCTATTATCATTCTCCGCTCACTGGACCCGCCAAAGGTGATCAATGGCACCCGATGTGTCTTCACCAGACTGCACAGGAACGTTGTAGAAGCGAAAATATCATGTGGCCCCCACAAAGGTGAACCGGTGCTGCTCCCCAGAATTCCTCTGGAACCCATGGACTCACCCCTGCCATTCCAGTTTTGACGGCTTCAGTTTCCCATGAAACCAGCTTTCGCTCTGACAATCATCAAGAGCCAGGGTCCGACATTTTCATCCCTTGGGGCAGACCTGACCGTTCCGTGTTTTACACATGGAATGTTCTACGTTGCAGCATCACGAACTGGAAGCGCAGAAACACTGACTATACTTGCGCCAAACAGGGAGACCAGAAATGTCTACCCAGAGGCTCTCCAATAGACATGATACATCGTGAAAATGCAGTCTTTTCACAGAGTTGTCATGTTTGAGTTGGATTTAACGTCCGTGCCCAAATCAAGGATATGCAGACGGCTGGTCCGTCACATTAGACTGACACCTGCGGGGCCAGGGTGGACATCGGGGTGAACTACGGTCATTTTAGCTGGAAACATTCCACGTGAAAATTTCCAAGACCAAACCGGGATTCGAAACCACGACCTTTGGATCATGAGTCCAGCGCCTTATCCACTAGGTTATGGCGGCCCCTACAGAGTTGTCATTTTGGAGCACTTCAATCGAGGAATTGAGAATGCATCGGTAAGTTCACAAAGTACAGGCATCCCTCTATCGACTGTGTATCTATGGAAAAAAATTCGTGAGGGAAAACAGATTGAGAGGCAAGAAGGGAGTGGGCGTCCGAACAAATTGGGTGAAGTAGATAGGAGGAGGCTGGGGCAATTGGTTCGGCATGGGAAAAACGAAACAAACCCAAACTGAATTTCATTGTATTGTCTTTTAAGTGGTGAGAGAGAGGGGTGGCCAGAAAATTATTGTACAGATATACCCGAGCGAAGCCGGGTACACCGGCTAGTATATATATATATAATATATATATATATATATAATCCCCCCCCCCCCCACTTACCATTATTATCAATCCACCATTACCACAACCGCCACAAATATATCACACCACCCCACTAAACTAGACACACAGCCCTATCGTATCATCCCCCCTCCCCCCACACAACCCCCCCTCTTTTCCTCTCCCATAATCCCCCCCCCCCCCCCCCCCCTGTCATTTCCGCCTGACGGCTATTCTCCCTACCACATGGACAACAACAGATGAGTCATTTTTCGTTCTTTGTTTGTACTGTCCTAAATGTTAAATGTGATCTATTTTTTTTGCCTGAAGAAGACCCGATGTCGAAATGCATCGTGCCTTGTCATGTGCTTTGTTTGTCGATGTCATTGGCGGTAACTAACACCCTCTCTTTCTAAATTTTGCTTCGTTCTCCGCCGTCAGTCACTCCATTTTGAAACAGCAAAAGGTGGTTATGAATTACCAAAGGTAGCACAGAGCAGCCCAAAATCAACAAAAAGTAACAAAAATATTTCAAAGCAGCAAAGTATAACGAAACGTAGCTTCAAGTAAAGCAAGGTAACAAAAAAGCAGCTGAGAGGGTAACAAAAACTAGCTTAACAAAGTAGCAGAAGGTAATACAAACTAATGACAGGTAGCAAAAAGCTGTTCAAATAACAAAAGGTACCTAAGACATTTCGCAGAAACAAAACGTAACAAAAAGCACCTTAAAGTAATAGAAGGTAACAAAAAGTAGCTGAAAAAGGTAACAAAAATAGTGTTAGAAGTAACAAAAGCAGCGAAAGGCAGTATAAAGTATATAGTTATAAAAGATGCAAAAATAAAGTGCTGACTTTAAAGCAGCTAAAGGCAAAAGAAGATCTTATGAAATAACGAATCTATCAAAAAGTTGTTCAAATATCTAAAGATAACAAAAAAGCTTGAAGTAGTAAAAGGCAGCAAAAGCTACATGTTGTGACAAACAGACATGAAAATTATTTTAATGTGACAAACGGTAGCTAAATGCAGGTCAATGTAACAAAACAGCCACAAAGTGTAAGTAAAAGAAACTAAAGGCAGCAAAAGTAGTACACGCCTCAAGGAGTAGTACAGAGTAGCGGGGAAATAGCGGAAACTGGTAAGTTTCAGTTTCAGTTTCGTCAAGGCGTTGTCACTGCATGCGGACTAGTCCACATATAATGCAACTACTTAGTTCCAAGACTACATGCGCATGATTTAGAGCTGATGGATAATGCATTAATGCCTACGATGAGAGAACTTAAGAAAAGGGTCTCGTGGCTACGACCTAGCAGATGTCTAACCTACGCATTGGCGCAAATCGTTGGTCAGACCTTGAGTAATTAGCTAACACTGGCTGTGCCATTGTATGTGTGTGTGGTGAGTGTGTGTGTGTGTGTGTGTGTGTGTGTGTGTGTGTGTGTGTGTGGTGTGTGTGTGTGTGTGTGTGTGTGTGTGTGTGTGTGTGTGTGTGTGTGTGTGTGTGTGTGTGTGCAAGGGCCCACATGTGTGTGTTCGTTCTTTAATTTAACGTCTATCCACCTAACAGTGATCTTAGACAGGATGTAAGTGTTATGTGTGTGTGTGCATGTGGTGTTTTTGGGTGTATGCATGCGAACGGTTGGTGCTGATTTTGGGCGTACGTAGGTATGTATAATGCAATTAGGCCTAGATAAAATAAATAATAATTAAAAAAAACAACAACAAAAAACACAAAAAAACACAACAAAAACCTCCACATAACTGAATCCAAAACTTTAAAAGAAACACTAAATAAGCAACTAACACCAGGATGGGGAAAATAACAGACGTTAAAGTAAATGTCCAACTGGGCTCTTACTCAGTCCTTGAACAACTTCAAAAATGTGTGATTCGCTGGAGATGACGTCTTCAAAGGCTGACATCGACGGTTCAGTGTTCAACAACCAAGCAGGTAAGTAGGGTTTCATTCTATCGCACAAAAAAGTAGATGGAACGGAATGATTTGCTGGCCACAAATGCAAGTCACATGATTACAGAATTTGGTTTTAAAGGCATCAAGCCTCAATCTAAAAATCAAACTTTTTAAAATCCTTTCTTGGTAGAGATTCTTGATACCTGTTTTATTGCCTGTTATCTTGTTAAATAATATCCCCTTTTCGTTTCTGGTGCCTTTTCGCTTATTTCAAACAGAGTTCCAGGATACGTCTTTTAAAAGACTACAACTCTCATGTAAGGATAAAGGAATGCATATCTTTGTTAAATCAGTCTCGGTGATTGCAGCCTTTTTGGCTAATTGGTCTACCCTTTCATTTGCAGATAATCCACAGTGTGATGGAACCCAACAAAAATTGACATAGGAACCACGTAAATGCAAAAAAATGAATTAAGTGGTAGACTTCTGATATGAGTTCTGCTCTTACACTTGTATTCGAAAATTTTAGAGCATGTAGGACTGATTTTGAATCAACGCAAAGTAGTATTTGAAATGCAAGAAATTGAAAATCAAGAAGAAAGTTTAATGCCATAATAATGGCAACAAGTTCCGCAGTAAATATGGAAATATTCTTACCAAGGTGGTAACCTTTCTCTATTTTTAAGGATGGAATTATGAATGCTGAACCAGACAAATGATTGTCTAGTACAGAACCATCTGTATAAATTTTAAGGTGATTTATATGTTTCATTTATATGTGACTTAACATACGTTGGCAGCAAGGGTCCATCAGTTTTTTTTTAAACTTGTATAGTCTATGTCATAATTTGCTCTACTAAGTTCCCATTCTGGGATAGTGCTAAAAGACACCCGAGGAGCTACGTTTTGAGGGGCAGTGCCTGCTTTTGTACATAAGTCAGATGTGTATGAGGCTATCGATTTTAGAGAATCGATTTTTTGTGCCCGTTTGGGAAAATTTATTTCTGATTTTAATTCAGTTTCACTGGTATTAAGATTTTGCAGTGTATGACTTCTTAAAATATATTTTGCACATGCAACTTTCATATTTTCTTCACAAGACAATATTCCGATCTCCATGTAAGTTCTTAAAGTTGATGTATGAACCGGGACACCAAAAGCTATCTTGTAAGCTTTACACATGTAAAGAGGGGATAATTGTGGTACCCAACTGGCCGACACAACCATGGTTCGCTGTTCTTCAACATCTTCTCTGCTGCCCTCCAGCAGAGAACTAGGTGCAGATGCCATCTTCACCTACACAGCGACCTCAGAGCAGTTCATCCTCTCATTCAGAAATGTCGGCTAAACCTGCTTGTCTGCAAGATCTCGGCAAAAATTTCTTACCTTCTGGTTTATCAAGTAATTCAGTTGCTCTAATCATGGATTCATGGAGACCCAGCACCCATAAGTCCTACAACACCTACATTCAAAAATGGCAGAGATTTGTAAGCAGAAAGAAAATCACTACTTGTAGTCATGTGCATGTGGCATTTTTTGGCAGAACTGTATGCTGCAGGTGCTAGTTATAGTACAGTTAATCTAGCTAGGAGTGCGGTTTCAGCATACCTTTGTCCTGATAACGCAGAAACAATAGGTCAACATCCTGTAGTTTGTAAAACTGTCAACGGTGTGTTCAACAATAGACCATCCCTCCCAAAGTACTGTGACACATGGGATGTAGACACAGTCATTGATATGCTAGCACAGTGGCCAGATGCAGAACAGCTCAGCTTTGTGAAACTCACACTCAGAACACATGTTACTTGCTTTACTCTCTGGTCAGAGAGGACAGACTCTCCATAGTCTTACTGTTGATGATGTAAAAATCCACGAGTCTAAATGTGTGCTTGTATATAGCTCTCTTTCAAAACAAACGAAACCAGGGACTCACTTAAAGCCTTTAGTGAAACACGAGAATGTGTCTAGTTCAACACCTTGGGCAGTATTTGAAAGACTGCCCACTTACGAACTGGGAAAGCACTTTTTATCAGTTGCATAAAGCCTTTTGCACATGTGAAAAGAGACACCATTTCTCGTTGGATGAAAGATGTGCTGCTAATGGCTGGAATATACATATCGAAGTACTCGGCCACAGCACCGGGCTGCTAGTACTTCTGCAGCATTAAGCAGAGGTGTACGAATAGACTGCATCCTTCAAGCAGATGGTCAAACAGGAACACTTTTTCAAGATTATAGCACCGGATCATTAAACAGAATGAAAATGGTGGTTCTACGGAGACTAGAAGATTTCCCACTCTGCGCTGGACACTTTTGTAGACAAAGGGAAGTAATTCATATTATGAGCTGATTGCCTTTCAGAGCCTGACGTGTTGAGGATTAACGTGTGATCCCCGACGCTAAAATCTCCACATGTATACGTCTGACCAATCAGCAGACGAGGAAGTTGAAGTTTAATGGAGATTATTTCGAGGATGCTGTTGGGTAGAGGTGTACATGTTCCCACCCATCACAACTCGAGGTACTTCCATTGAACCTTCCCTTCCGAGTTTGTTCTCGGGGATCACATGCAGCTGAAGTCTGGGGTGCGCGCGCGGTTTCGTCCTCCATATGTTTACCTCTACCCAACAGCATCCTCGAAATAATCTCCATTAAACTTCAACTTCCAGGTAAGTCTCGTTTAATTTTCAAAATTTCCGTAATATCTGTCAACTGTATGTTCATTCCTGTTTCTTTTTCCCGTCACTATTGGGTCTCATAAGTTCAATACTGGGTCTCATAAGTTCAATATTGGGTCTCATAAGTTCAGCATTGGGTCTCATAAGTCAAAGGGCAATCGAAGAAATCGATCCGAACAAAAAACATTTCATATTGAGAATTTCACAAATAGTCACTCCATTTGTCATCTGCTGTTTGATTGTCAAGCGAGGCAAAGTCACGTGTCTACCAGTGACATCGCTGATTGGCCTTTGAAGCGGACAAGAAAGGTAGGTCGAAGTTGGCAGACAGCACGTCGAAAAATGAATTCACATGCAAAACAACTTCCAAACCGATGTATTCGACAGTAATGTCAGTTGGTACACAAAGGTAGCACCGTGTTGCACGCTTATTTCGGCTGTAATGTTTCTCGTCAGCTCAGCAGGTAGACTGTCCACAGGTCTGGCCAGTTACAGGACTGGTCTATTTCAGGAGCTTGGGACAAAGCTAAGGACTAGACATTATGGATAACTTTTTTAAACTTTTATCATTCTAATAATCAAGAACTGTCCAGTTTTAGTTTGAAAACGCTGTTTGAGTCGATCTCGTTAATTCGCGCTCTAACGTCTTTATACCTAAAACGGATTTCTAACAAAAGAAGCTATATCACAAACCAAACTGACCTTCGGCTTTGTTTTCCTTCTCTGTTTCTTTGTAGATGCCGGACAGCGAGATTCGCCAAACTGGGTATATTTCAGTGTGATTGGCTAAAGGGGCCGGCAGCAGGGTTTTGTTGAACATCCTGTTGGCTTTTTGCACTTTGTTTGATCGAAATTTTTTATCCGAACGAGCCCTTTCCCACTACGAGATTTGTAGGCAGTTTGAGTCGTCTACTATGATTTACTTGAACGCTTGCCATGTCGGGCTTAGTTCTTTACTTTTTAAAGCAGCAAAAAAACAACAACAACAACAACAACTGAGCCTTGGCAGAAAACGGGGTCAGATGGATGATTGGAAAGAGAGGATTTTCTTATTTGGAGAGGGGGGGGGGGGCGCATAGATAACCCCGTCCTTGTTCTGCAAATGCCAAATAAAGAGACACCTGGCACGTTTCAACCATATTAGCCCTAACGCTTGGCGGAAAAAAGCCCTTCTACAAAACGAAGCGATGAAGCGGGTTGTAAGTTGGGTATCTGGGATTTCAGGTTTCCTACTGCCTTACACCTCCACCACAGTGGCCTTGTCTACACGTTGGAAGTGTTCAATACTCGTAGATTATT
>CM065716.1:32913911-32918911 GCA_033310375.1 Conus canariensis | reverse complement strand
CCAACGGCAGTTAACTGGCCGGTCATAGAGTTCTCAGTTTCAACTGCTTCCCACAGGAGCTTTTTAAAATCTTCTTGAACACCGTGGATCTCCTCCAGTAGGTGCCATTTTTTTTCCTGTCCCTCTTCCAACGCGTGTACGTCCTTCTCTACCTTCTTCAGATCGGCATGGGGTTGGCCTGCCTTGCCATCCCCCTTTGGTGGCTTGGATTTCCTGAAGTTTCTGAAACCTGCGTGGACAAAAAGAAGTGAAACGTTACCCTAGCTTTCCTTTGTTCCTCTGGCCATCTTTGACTCATCTCTGTCTGTCTGTCTGTCTGTCTGTCTCTCTCTCTCTCTCTCTCTCTCTCACACACACACACACACACACACACACACACACACACACACACACACACACGTACACACACAACTACAGTGGCATTTATGTAATATTGTACAAAAGGCTCAGTGACATCAAGTACAGAAGCTGTTTCATTGAAAACTGGTGTCTTTTTGTGTGGGTGCGTCCTGCCTGGTTTTGCTTATGTTACCCTTGAACATTCCATTGTTCACGGTGAATCAGAGAGTAAACTAACCACATGCAACACATGATACAAACACATCCTAATTTACCAAATATTTTGTGTCGTGGGGTTTAATCCTAGTAATGCCTGCCCCTAGGATGTCGCACTGAGTAAAGAAAGTAAAAACATTGTTATTTCAAGACATGGATGGATGGACCTGGTGATAACCGTAAAAAGAAATATAACAACATAAGTTGTAGTGTGAGGAACTCTGCGAGTAAACCAAAATTCGGTGTGGTCAACAGTAAGTCTATGTGACCTTAAAGATAACATTACGTGTTTAGCTGACAGAGGAAACACTGTCATGGATTATTTTGTTGGTTCACCCTAACGGTAAAGGTCTGTGAGTGACTTTACTGTCAGCTCTGTCCTACCGTTTTCTCCACCTCCGAACCCCGCGCCCCCACCCTCCTACTTCCTTGTCGATTCTGCACGTGAACGACCAGGAGACCAACAAAACAAACTGAAATGTAATGCAAATAAGAAAACGAAATAGATTACACTTGTGAAAATGGAACAGAATGTGCTTGGAAAGAGCAATGCTCCCGGTCGTTCGAAGATTAATGTCACGAGACTTTCCAAGCGCCGTGGGGAATTTTTGTCTTTGCTCTGTGTGATATGGAGCAAGCGGTTCACAGCATTATCATTGTCACTCACAACGTCACTGACAAAATATTGAAACTGTGCGTGCGTTGCTTCAGTCTTCGGACACAGAAAGCAAAGAGGAAGCATGAAAAATACAGTCTCCTGAAATCATTTTGGATCCGAATGTGGCACTGTCATGTGTGAATGCAAGTTGCTATTGTGTTGTTGTTGTTGTTGTTGTTTCTTGTTGTTGTGTCCACTACCTCCATAAACTTGTATCAGCATATTTCATCCAAGCACGAAGGAACTGCTCCAAGTCATCAACGTGATTTTTTTTTTTTTTTTTTGTGCCTTGCGAATAGTGTACTTTTTAGATTCAAATATCGTTGTATTTGTGAGCGGTTGTGCTTCCCGAGTGGAGATCCTGCTTCTTCTTCTTTGAATTCTTTTAATACTCTAGACTGTGGCTTGGGTACCGTGCAGTTGAATTTGTTGACTCTATTTGTGGGACACTGTGGACGGCGCCGGCAAGATCTGTGAGTTATATAAAGAGATGTAATATGATACTCTGATATCTGATGGTTGAAGTTTCCTATATATTGATATCTTGATCTATATACTATGTAGAGGCATATATTGTTTTTGTACCAATTCACATTAATATATGTTTTGATGGTTCAGGCAGCATATAAAGGAAAAAAAATCTAACTCGTGTGTTCCCAGGCAATCCATGTTCGTATGGTGTGGGTGTGTGTAGGGAATAATCATTACACGCATCCAAACTTTTGAGAGCGAGAGTCAGACAGCAAAGCACGCACCGCACACCATCTGTAACAACGATACCTACCAAATTTTTGGGGTCTTGCCTCAGCTGCCGCGAGGATCAGTGCCAACAACAAGTACACCCGCATCTTGCCTGTAAATGTGTTAAATTCACAAATATAAATCAACACCAAGAACTTCTGCATGTAGCCTATATTTGTTGCATTGTCTAAAGCATCAAAAGAGTTTTTCTTTACCTATGAATATGTCAAACGTCTCAAGCATCAGAGCCGGAGATAACTACAATCTCATCTTACCTGAGAATATGTTAACAAATCACAAGCATCACAGGCAGAAATGAGAACAATCCCAACGTACTTGTGAGTGTGTCAAAGTCACAAACTTCACAACCAGCAACAAGTAGCCAACAGACTCGATGTAAAGGTGAATATTTCACAATCACAAATATTCGTGCTGGCAACAAGTAAACTTTTGAGTTATCTGTGAATGTTTCAAAATGACTAACATCAGAACCAGAAGGATATCAAAACAGACTTTTTGGAAACAAGGCAATATACAAATAAGGCCACAGACGCAAAATGCGAAACAGATTGGTGAATTTTTGACAGCTATGTGTTCTACTGATGCTACAAAGAACAAACATCAAAACGGCACAAAACAATTCTCCCCAGATCACAATGAATATAAGAACTCGGAGCTAGAAATGAGTACACTTCTGATTTTTTAATAAAACTATTGGAGCCAGCACTACATATACATTACAATCCTGCAATACCTGTGAATGTTTTAAAGTCACAATTATCAGAGCCAGAATTTAATTCAACTTACATCGTTGCTTCATCTGTAAATGTTTCAAAATAACAAGCATCAGAGCCAGCAAATCCAACAGACTATGCGGCTATGACCTGTAAATGCTTTAAAGTCACAAACTTCCGAGCAAGTAGGCCTACACCCTCATACCAGACGCCGCGGTTTCTGTCTCGTCTTTGTTTTGTTTTGCTTTGTTTTTGTTTCATGTATGTATTTACATGGGGATTTTTTTTATTCGAATCTCTCTCTCTCTCTCTCTCTCTCTCTCTCTCTCTCTCTCTCTGTGTGTGTGTGTGTGTGTGTGTGTGTGTGTGTGTGTGTGTGTGTGTGTGTGTGTGTGTGTCAATGACTTGTGAGTTAGATTCAGTCGCACTCATTTATTTCGAGGAATTCTAGCCTCGGGCAGTTCCTACCCAAATTCAAATGTGCTAGGGAGTCAGTTGGGAACAACTGAAACTTCCAGTCGATTTGTCGACTTCCAAGATCTGTCTGTCTAATACCAACGTTTATACATCCGGCTTTTATTTACTCTATTTATCTTCTCCATGCTACTTTTACGGATACATGAGTAAGTGTATATAACATTATTGACAAGCACACGGGTTTGTACTGTTCTAGCATCTCATGCCTCTCATCACGGTGTTTTATGCATTTTTTTTTCGTTTCAAATGAGATCATGTGATGTTTCTTTATAGCTAGTAGATAGACGTTACTGCTTTTGCAGTCTCGTTGGCTGCAGTCGCAAGTTACTGACTGTTGCGATGAGCACGAGAGAGCAGACTTGAAAGACATCATTAAGTTGTATTTCCTGGGCGCGTTTTTGATAATGTTCTTCAAATTTTCTGACGCGTTCCACAGGTGTCGACTTCTACCGTTAAAATACCATGGACTGCATCATTGTCATGGCCGGAATAACTCAGTTGGTAGAGCGCCGGACTCGAAATCTTGGTGATCCTGGGGTTGCGGGTTCGAATCTCCGCCGGGTCGTTTCGGTATAGGGGGACTTTCCCCTCGGAGTTAACATTGGTTCTGACTCCATTTCCCGGGAATACAGTCCTTCGAATGAGACTATAAACCGAGGTTTCGTGTGTGAACGCACGCATAACATCTTGCACACACGTAAAATCCCATCACCAACTTTCGGAACAGAAGGCCGGTTTGGCCGTTGGTATCAATGACACGTTACTCCTAGCATGCACCCTGCGTAAGAAATGGAAAGAATGAAGGAAGTAAGGAAATCGAGTGAACGATATTGAATGATATGGACTGGATGACACGGGAAACGACTGAATGAAGCGCCAGCTGGCAGTCCTTTAGTCGGCACTACCCAGGCAGCCCGTTGTGTAAACGAGTGTGGATTGTAAACGCTTAGAGCTTGGTCTCTAGCCAAGAATAGGCGCTATAAAAATGTTCATTATAATGATAATGTCGTTTCCAGATAGAAGTTCCACAGCCTCATCTTTATCATCCTCATGGATTCTGATTTCAAATACAAAATACAAAAAAAAATTCCAGATTCGGAAGCTGTTAAAGCCCTGCTTTAATAATAATGCCAAGTTTGATGTTGTCTCTGCATCCAGGACTATCATATCAAAGCCTTTTAAAACGTTCAGAAACTCGGATGGAAACCTCTATGCAGATGACTCTCTCTCTCTCTCTCTCTCTCTCTCTCTCTCTCTCTCTCTCTCTCTCGCTCTCTCTCTCTCTTTGTGTGTGTGCGTTTCTTTTTCGCTCATACTGACCTTTATTTAAAAAGTAAAACACAAAACAAAACATGGGGGGGGGGGGGGGGGGGAGCTACTGAAAAGCATTGGTACAAAAAAAAATATTCGAGACAACATCGGCCCAAACTTATTGCTTTGAAGCGGAAATAAGGGAGTCATGCTATCATTTTTTGAGACAGTATAGTGTTCACCCTCACGCTGAGTACGGTTAACTAACCAGTAATTGAAAAACAAGGAAATTAATCGACGAAGTCTTTGAGGAAAAAAAAAAAAACATACCTTGTAGGCTTCGACGGAGATCAGAAAACAGAAGTCAGTTGGAGTCAAATGATTCTGATCTGTCCTGCTCTGGATTCGTGCATCATCGCCACTTTATATATACACTGGCTAGAGTCACACACACACACACACACACACACACACACACACACACACACACACACACACACACACACACACACGTGCCCGAGGAAACGTCTGGAGAGTACAGTGATGGAGAGTATAACGAAAGGAGTTGTGTTCAGCTGTGCCTA
>CM065716.1:32858911-32901411 GCA_033310375.1 Conus canariensis | reverse complement strand
TGTTTTTGAAGACTGGACTGCTCGCAAATTTGGTCATAGCTTAACATGATGTTTTTGTTTTAAACCTTGATCGAACAAATAAATTGATGTCATAGATTTTGGTTTATGTGCATGCAAGGTTTGCATGACAGAAAAAGAATGAGATTGAGAAACCTCTCTCTCTCTCTCTCTCTCTCTCTCTCTCTCTCTCTCTCTCTCTCCTCTCTCTCTCTGAAAATCCTATCTTTTTTATTTTTAAAAGATTGCACAAGCGACCTATGTTTTCCGTCGACATATTCTTTTCACAACTAAACGTATATGAAACGACCAGGAACATGGGCCCAGTTCCTAACGGTAGCATACAAGCTGGGCGCCAGCCTTGTTCCAGTCTGCTACATCTGACTGCCGGCTCACTATTCTAAGCGGCTGAGCCAGTCCAACACCCACCTGCTGATAAGAAGCTGTCTCCAATAAGCTAAAAAAAAACCCTACAAAACAGAGTACATCAACCCGCAGATGTGAAAAGTGTCGCCAAAAGCAAATGAGACTAGTTAGGGATGGGGAACATGGGAATTTTCGGATAAGATTGCGCACTATTATTTGTCTAGAAATCAATAGGCAAAAAAAAAAAAGAAAAAGCTAACAACAACAACAAACTGAGGGGAAGGGGAATGGGGCAGTTACTGGAGAAAAACTATCCTCCAAAATGTGGAGATCAACAGGAACAGCGCGTGACCACTGTTTCGCCCTGCTAAAAGCCTGTCAGGCTTGCTACTGAATCCTGGTCACCTGCCGCTGAGATGCACTACCAAATAAACAAACAAAAACAAAACAAAATACAAACTAAACCAAATTCCATCTGAATATTAGACAATGTATCTTATAAACGCACTAAATGATGATGAAAATACCAATTTTGAGTAAAATACTACAGTAGAATCAAAAGACAGGAATATGAAACACACACCCTATGGGGCCAGTAACAGGGAAGAAAACTCTACAAGGATTGAAAAATCACTGAAAGAAAATGCAGTGTTTATAATACTGGACACGGCTGCACAAACCTGAAGCGTTCACACGTTGATACTGTACATGCAGAAACAGAAATTATAAGAAATCTGTTGCCAGGTACCTTTAATTTCCAGACAGGGGGAGCAGCACACCATAAGACTACATTCGTCCGTCTGTACATAAGTTATGTTAGACAGACTTATTGATAAAGCGAAGGGGGCAAGAGAAGTAATCCTTTTTCAGTAAATTCTCCTTTAGTCTCCATTTTCCACTATGGCGAGGGTTAGTAGGACCAGTCAGCACACACACACACACACACACACACACACACACACACACACACACACACACACACACACACACATACACACACATTTACCGAAAACGTTCTATTGGGTGCCCTCACATTGTGGAATTCTCAACAAATGAGAAAGTTGATCAAGCTGCTCGGAGAGCAGCTCGCAATATTGAAGGAACGACTGCACTGAACATTCCGTTAGACCTACCAGAATGTTATACTTTAATTAGTAGAGTTTCCTTTAAAAGTTTTAAGAGGTTATTAGAAGATACATATAGCCAATATTATCACAATTGTATACAACCAAATCCTGACATCCACCCCAAGACTCAAATTAGGCAAATTCGAAAGTAGGACATCTAGAGAGGCAGTAACTTTAATTCATAAAATGCGTTTAAATTCACTTCGAACCAAATACAGTAGAAGTGTTACATGTGTGTGTGTGTGTGTGTGTGTTGGGGGGAGGTAACTTTTAGTGTACGTCACCTATTACTAGATTGTCCAATAGTAAGGAATACAGTGCACGAGGCTGGTACTAATATTTCACATGACAGATCGAATCCACTGATATTACCAAAAATGTTAAATAATTATGCTTTTCTTTGTTCCTTATGCCCACATTTATCACGCAGTCCAGTACGAATGTATCTTTAACTTTCAACAACCCCTCATATACAAAAAGAATTACTTACTTACTTACTATACTTACACACACACACACACACACACACACACACACACACACACACACACACACACACACACACACATGCGCGCACGCACATATACACGCGCGCGCGAACACACACAACACGCACCAGCGCACACACACAACAAGCGCGTGCGCGCGCGCACACACACACACACACACACACACACACACACACACACACACACACACACATATTATATATATATATATATATATATATAACACACACACACACACACACACACACACACACACACACACCACTCAAACACAAGAGAGAGAGAGAGAGAGAGAGAGAGAGAGAGAGAGAGAGAGAGAGAGAGAGAGAGAGAGAGAGAGACATTTCATTGAATAAACATACACACATGTTCAGTTTAAGGGATTGATCAAAACAAAGAAACTGTCATTCATATCGCAGTGTTTTCGCATATCAGCAGTAAAGTTCAGATACGCAGGCAAGGAATTATTGAAATTTGACCATTCTGTCTGCAGATTATTTTCTTTGGTAAATCTGTATCTGTCTAACACAACACCCAAACAGCGGTCTCCGTCGACTTGATCCTTGAAACTTGCCAGCATATGAATGATCACTGATGAAACCTTGGATTATTCCATAGCAACAAGCACCACCACCTAAGTTACAGCATACTGGACCACGAAAAAATTTGTCCAAAGGTGTCTCATCGATGTGCATCACCCATCAGCAGTTCCTTCTCAGGCAGCCAATTGTTCAACATTAATTATGTCTCCTCGTTTATCACCAAACATCAATGTTCGTTATTCAATTTCAATTGTTCATCCTTGTGCATTTGTTGTCGTTAAACGTACTACTAAAATGATAATTGATCACCAGCCATCTTCTGTTAATCTCCATTAAAGATCGTTGTTATCGACAGGCAGAGATGAGTCATCCATGAAACTCCGCTCAAACTGTTGTTCATTATCGTGATCCCCAGTCAATCTTCATTAATCATTTACCGCCGGTGATCATCTACCACTATTGATCAATGTTTACTGACACGCACTCATTAACTCAACGCGTTTTGACCTCTCTGGCCTTCTACAGGCAAAACAAACCTGCTTGTTGTTTGTTTATCTCTTTCGTTTGGCGGAACAGTAAGTTCACTTTTAAATTTCTTTTGGCATTTCCGCCTGTAGACAAAACACGACGCACTTCGACCTATTTGGTCTTCTTTAGGCAAGAAAAACATGACGCATTTCGACCTATTTGGTCTTCTTCAGGCAAGAAAAACACGACGCATTTCGACCTATTTGGTCTTCTTCAGGCTAGACAATTTTTGTTTAAACTTTTTTAATTCGTTTTAATCAACGTACAAAAACATAACAACATTTGTACATAAAGAGTAATATTTTTTTTTACCAAACATACACAAAGAAAAAAAAGGGATATATATATATATATTCAATTATAAACAAAGCTTGCTCTTATGTCTTAGATTGAAGAAATAAGGGGAGATAAGCATTCATATCTGCAGTGGTAGATAATTCTGCCTAACTAACAGTATGTGCTTGAGTGGGTGAATGGGAGAAGCATTTATTTCATTTTTGTCCCATTCACCCACTCAAGCACATACTGTTAGTTAGGCAGAATTATCTACCACTGCAGATATGAATGCTTATCTCCCCCTATTTCTTCAATTAAGACATAAGAGCAAGCTTTGTTTATAATTGAATATTTCTTGCAGTCATTGCAACACCAAGCTGCTCTGTAAGTTGCTGGAATGGTGCTCGGTATTTATCCTTGGAATTTACTAGTTTATTGTAATTTAGTCCCTTGCGGATTCATTCCAAGAACTGGCCCTCAGCACTTGTGTCCTAAGAGGTTATCTTTTTATATTTTCTACTTTTCATAAGAAAATGTAGCTTGTTTTGCTCTTTCATGATTTTCTTTTGCTTCTTAGGTGGCACCTTTGGTTGTTTTTTTGAAAACTCAACAAACATACTATGGTATTGCACACAGACTTTTCTAGGACAGCATTCTTGTTAAAACCGAAAAGGCAGAGGAGTCAAATTACCACTTTCCGCGGTCACTGAGGAGAAACAATCAGGTTTCGAAATATCGGTATCTGACCAGGAGTTATATGCTGGTGAGTTTCCTCCCCATTGGAGAATGTCTCCCCCTTGGAGACTATAAGCTTGCTGAAGGCTGATTTTGAGAAGCATTTATTTCATTTTTTTCCCATTCACCCACTCAAGCACATACTGTTAGTTAGGCAGAATTATCTACCACTGCAGATATGAATGCTTATCTCCCCCTATTTCTTCAATCTAAGACATAAGAGCAAGTTTTGTTTATAATTGAATATTTCTTGCAGTCATTGCAACACCAAGCTGCTCTGTAAGTTGCTGGAATGGTGCTCGGTATTTATCCTTGGAATTTATTAGTTTAATATATATATATAAACAAAAACCGAAAAAAAAGATACACATACATGTACATCTATGTAACGAACAGCTATCGATCAATATTTAGATGTAAACAGCAACATCAGCAAGAATAAAGACATTTGTATATATGTATGTTCATATTTGTCAATGCACTCTAAACACTGTAATCATTGATGAATCCAACCCAAAGTATTGTTTTATCAATGCAACATTTACAGGAGAAAATACCTCTTTACATAATTATAATTTTCATATTACTTTCAACTTTTTCCTTCTTTCTTTTTCCCCCTTTTTTTCTTCTCATGCCGTTTCTATAAGTGGTAAATATTGTAACCATCTTGTTTTAAAAACATGTCCATTCCAATTTATATCTGCATTGTATTTTTCGATTTTATAACGTGAAAGTAGGTACCTTTGGAAAGAGACTATATCAGGAAGACAATGGTCATCAAATTTGCATTTATAGATATACTGTTTTCCTAAAAGAATATACTGTTTTCCTAAAAGAATTATTAAATCTAAAACCGAGTCTGTAGATATGATTTCATCATATCCAAAAAGTATAACTTTTTTACGAAATGTAGAGTGTGTACATGGAAAGCATTTTGATTTTGGCAGTCTCTCCAAATTTTCCCAAAACTGTTTTGAGTAATCACACTCCCAGAAAATATGCTCTATGTTGTCCTTAGTTTCTCTACAGAAATCACAATTGTTATTCCCCACTATCCCATTTTCCTTTAAAACTACGTTAGTTCCAAGAATCCTGTGTACGATACGAGGCTGCAGCCATTTAAGTTTTATTTCCTGTATTTTATGACTTTGGTTGAAAACCTTTTCCCAAGAAATTTCTGTTCCCAGTTTTTCAGTCCATTTCTGGCACGCATTAGGAAGTTTGCTGTCAAATGTGAAAAGGTCATAGTACAGTCTTGATCCCTTGGATACAGAGTATATTATTTTTAGAGCTCTTGGTTTTTCTCTTATATTTTGATTAATTGATATATTAAGACCAGTTTGCTGCATATATTTCCTAATAGAGCTTACACAGCCGTAGTAAGCCAAGAAGCATACACCCATATCATATTTTCTATTAAATTCGTTTAAACTTAGAAAACTTCCGTCGTTTTTCAAAAAATGTGAAACACAGTAAACCCCTTTCCAAGTCCAATTATATCTGATTACATTATTACCAATTTTGAATTTATCATTGTGAAAGACTGGCTCGGACAGTACATCCGATTGTGTTTTTGCTTTCAGATGTCTGCAAAAGTCTCTATATGCCATGAACGTATGGTTCCAGAATACATTATTGTACTTATTCAAAGGATAACAAGGACCATATTTTTCTATTTCTTCGAAAAAAAAAAAAGGATAGATTATACAGGCAATACTTTTCCACTTGTGTTTTGTTGTTTTAAATCTTCTCAGCCAAGTAAGTTTTAGAGCATTGATATGCTTTCTAATATCGGGTATGCCTAACACCCCCCCCCCCCCCCCCCCCCCCCCCCCCCCCAGGCTAGACAAATATGTTTGAAGTGCCTGAAGAAGACTAAAGAGGTCGTATTTTGTCTTGTAATTTTTTTGGTCTCTTTCGTCAGGCGAAACAACTTCTTTTAATATTGTTTCAGTTTCCGCATGCAATCACGTCTCTTTAAAACACATTCTTTTCAGTTCCTCCTCTTGCACCAACTGGGATCGTCTTTGGAACACACTGTGCAGAAAACTTGAGATTGTTGAACAGACATTTTATTGTCACGTGTTACACACAAAGCAAAATGTTGTCCGCGTTACTTATAGCATTTATACGCTCTCTAAACACTTCATACACCTTACATTCAACAACACATGTGACTCGTCAGAGAGAGAGAGACAGAGACACTCAGAGAGAGAGAGAGAGAGAGAGAGAGAGAGAGAGAAACAGACACAGAGAGAGAGAGAGAGAGAGAGAGAGAGAGAGAGAGAGAGAGATTCTCTGACAGAACCCACAAAACGCCATAACAATACGATATCAACCGGCACTTCGGAATAAAACAGAAATTTTGAAAAGCTGATAAATGTGTTCTCAAAGGGATAACCAGAATAAGATTAAAGCTTTCTTCACAAAGGCTACTTCAGGGATACAATTCTGAACTATAGAACAGTTTACGTTCTGTCTTTTCACTAAGTATTAATTGACTTCACACATACACAAACACGCACGCACGCACGCAAGCACGCACGCACGCTCGCTCGGGCGCGCGCGCGCGCGCGCACACACACACACACATACACACATACGCACACACACACACACACACATACGCACACACATACATACATGCACGCACACACTCACGTACACACACAACACCACACACACACACACACACCGCGCGCGCGCGCGCGCGCGCGCGCACGCACGCACGCACGCACGCAAGTACGCACGCACGCACGCACACTCGCACGCACGCAAGTACGCACGCAAGTACGCACGCACGCATGCACACTCGCACGCACGCACGCACAGACACACACACTGACTGACTGACTGACTGACTGAAACCAATTTATAGTCAGATTAACTCATGGTTGTACTGACATTTAAGAAAATATTATGAAAAGAATGTCAACATTTTTCATTCAAAGAAAAGGAACTTAATTCACACACACACACACACACACACACACACACACACACACACACACACACACACACACATATGCGCGCACGCACGCATGCACGCACGTACGTACGCACGCACGCACACACACACACACACACACACACACACACACACACACACACACACACACACACTCACTCCCCATCATTGGTATGATCTTCAAAGGATTTGTTTAAAAGTTGGGTGACGTCTTACAGTAACTGCAGCAAATGAGTGGAAGTGAAGAAGGTACAGGACCGCCTAACGGATGTTGAAAAAAAAAAAAAAAAAAAAAAAAAAATGCACGACGCGTTTCGACCTATGGTCTTCCACAGGCGAGATAAACGTCATTAAAAGCGTCAGACAAATGAACAGTCAGATTAGTTTTGGGATCTCAGTTGGATGTGTGTTCTGGGTCTATGCAGGTGTGGCATCCTGCATATCTAAAACGCTCATTTCTCAACGCCTGGCCGCAACCATAGATCCAACCGAGATGTTCTGTATTTCAACCATTCCCACAAGATCACCAACCAGGTGCTATTCACGGCACCCGTGTACTCGAACAGTGACAAAATTCTAGCTCACCGTCCAGGAATCCCATCTCACTCCCGGACTTTTTTTTCTGCTAATCTGTCTATTTTTTGACAGAGTCCCACCTTTCACCCACTTAACATCAACATCCCAAAAATATAGCGTACGTATCCATCGCTGTATTCTATTGTGATTCCTTTTTTTTTCAGAATTAAAATGGTCCTTTCGTATATTTTTTGCAAATTTTGCAGTATGTAAATGATTGACTCACTTTTAAGTAACCTCATAAGTATGAAATGATAAATGTGAGAAACTATAGGTACTTACTTATTGGACTCTTTGATAAAAAAAAAAGAAGAAAGAATGCATAGGTTAATACCGATGATTCAAAAATATTTCTAATTGTATATGTACAGAGCATGGGAATAAATTGTTTGATAGCAGCACATGAGAGAATATGATCAGTCGTGATGCCTTGTCCACAAACGCGTGAGGCATTTTTACTGATTTCTTTTGTAAGAGCATCAATTTTCCACCTATATGTAAGGGACGATAACTTTCTGCTGATGTGGGAGTGTGTTTTAATGTTTGCAATACTAAAATCTGTGTAAATGAGCTCAGTGTCAGTTTTAGTTTCAGTTTCATCAAGGAGGCGTCACTGCGTGCAGACTAGTCCATATACGCTACACCACATCCGCTAAGTTTTGAAACCACACTACGCATGGTTTGAAGCTGATGGATAAATGAATTAACAACAAAGATGAGACAATTGAATAAGATGGTCTCGTGGCTACGACTCAGTGGGATGTCTGACCTACGCATTAGCCCAACGCGCTGGTCAGACCTTGAGTGCCTACCTACCATTTTTTCTTTGTGTGTGTGTGTGTGTGTGTGTGTGTGTGTGTGTGTGTGTGTGTGTGTAGTGAATGTACACGTGTGTATGTGATGTGTGGACATGGGCCTATGTGTGCGTGGGCGCGCGCGCGCGCGCGCGCGCGCGCCTGTGTGTGTGTGTGTGTGTGTGTGTGTGTGTGTGTGTGTGTGTGTGTGTGTGTGTGTGTGTGTATTGTGACTGCGTGCGTGAATGTTCAGAAGATAACTTAGGAACAACAACAAGACCATTAAATACAGCATATAAGTGCACGCGCACACTCGCGCGCACACACACGTACACATAACAATAAGAACAACAATTCCTCCCCCTCAAACACATCCCACGCACACACACACACACACACACACACACGCGCGCGCGCGCGCGCGCGCGCGCGCGCGCACGCACGCACACACACAAGCACACACACACACACACACACACGCACGCACGCACGCACGCACGCACGCACACACACACACACACACACACACAAACACACTCACATACTCTTTCACACACACACACACTCACACACCAACGCTTCCACAGACATGAAATAAATGAGCTTACTTTGAGACTTTTTAAAGGAATTCTGGAATTGCTTCCCAGCAAATGATTCCACTATAATATATTGTTCTTGAAATGAAAGTGGAAAATTCATGCTGAGAGACTCTGAACTACATTTTGCACCTTGGTTTGCAGCTCTACCTTCTTTATCGTTATAATAAAACGAACAATGTAACGGTGTCCAGCAGAAAGTAGTTGCCGTGCCTTGTATAGAGAAAACATTAATCAAATCGCTAATTTCAATTATCATTTCTGATCTGTTTTACAATTTTAATGATTTGACTATAAATCAACACAAAACAGTACTTGAAATATAGATCGTGGGAAACTTAGAAGATAATTTAACGCCATTGTTATTGCAGTAAGTTCCGTAGTAAAAACTGATTTATTTTCCCCCGGTGATAAACATTTCTGTACTTTTAAATCAGGTATCAAATAAGCAGAGCCCGCATTTTTCTGAATTAACGACCCATCTGTGTATACTTTTAAATGATTTGGATACTTCTCTTCAATACGAGATTTAACATAGCTTGCCACTATGTTTATATTGTCCTTCTTATTTAAATCGGTCTGGTCAAAATGGGCCCTTTGAAGTGCCCAGGGTGGTGTGGGGAAGAAGGACGGCCTAGCAGATATATTATAGACTTTTCGTCAACAGTAATGCCCGTGGCTTGCCTAAGCTCAGATGTATACGCTGCCAAAGTAGTCTGAGAGCATATACCTGTTAACACTTCAGTTCCATTTTCATTCCTCTTCTTATGCCTATAACATGTTGCAGATCCACTTCAGGTAAGATCTATACAGTACATTTACAGTACAGACATCCAAGCCGCCGCATTCCGCCCGCCGTCCCCCCCCCCTTTCCGACCCCCCCCCCCCGCCCCCCCCCCCCCCAAAAAAAAAAAACTCTCCTTTCTCTGTCTCACCCCCACCCCCTGTCCACCACATTTCTCTTTCTCTTTTTTTTGTGCGTTTCATTTTCTTCCATCTTCCCCTCCGCATACCTGTCCCTGACACCGCCAACATGAAAAGCCACAACTACACATGAAGACTAATTTGCCTACAGCTATTATGCCAAGCTCCACGTGTAAAGTGGACAGTATACAGGAGACACAAGTTGGTCCTGTAACAACTGGACCTAGGCAGCATCCAGCAAACTGATGCCCAAGTCAGCTGTCGATACGACAACCTCCACTCCTCCAGCTTTGCAGGTGACACGCATATGGACACACTGTTCCAGTGGCTGAACGCGCCTGAATCGGCATTCTAAAGCAACTCAAAATGCAGGAAGGAGACAGACGGTTGAACGCAGAACGTTACCTTCATGTAGCTAACCTAGAACAGTTGTGGATCATAGAACACGATGAGCTTCAACGGTATGACAATCAAGATCAGAGTAAGAGACCTCCATATCAGCATCATGGTTACTTTTTTTTCAGAAACAGTATGGGTAATCTGTCCCACAGTACCGTCTTCTTCCAGGTTGAAATGAATATAACCAGTAGTCACCATTGTTAAACAGATACAATACTGGGATATGCGGGATTTGCTCTAGTCGTTATAGTCCCTTAGTGCACATCTCACTGGGGAAAAAAGATCATCAACTCTCTGCGGCCCTGTCACAGAGACTTCAGATCAGTGGCGTGTGGCCTGAGCCGCGTTCTTTGACATGGAACCAAAGATCACCAGGAACGCCATCATCAGTGAATCAGCAGAGTCTACACCACAGTCAGCAGCCACACAGACAGTATCTTGATAGAGAGCTCTTGTGCAAATGGCTGGTGACCAGATGTCTTCTATACAGGCAGGTTCCTTTGGAATGGCTAAACATCAACCCTGACACATGGGAACAAACTGCTATGGATCGTCAACCCTGACACATGGGAACAAACTGCTATGGATCGTCAATCCTGACACATGGTATGGATCGTCAACCCTGACACATGGAAACAAACTGCTATGGATCGTCAACCATGACACATGGGAACAAACTGCCATGGACCGTCAACCCTGGCACATGGGAACAAACTGTTATGGATCGTCAACCCTGACACATGGAAACAAACTGCTATGGATCGTCAACCCTGACACATGGGAACAAACTGCTATGGATCGTCAACCCTGACACATGGGAACAAACTGCTATGGATCGTCAACCCTGACACATGGAAACAAACTGCTATGGATCGTCAACCCTGACACATGGGAACAAACTGCTATGGATCGTCAACCCTGACACATGGGAACAAACTGCTATGGATCGTCAACCCTGACACATGGGAACAAACTGCTATGGATCGTCAACCCTGACACATGCTGCTATGGATCGTCAACCCTGACACATGGGAACAAACTGCTATGGATCGTCAATCCTGACATATGGTATGGATCGTCAACCCTGACACATGGGAACAAACTGCTATGGATCGTCAACCATGACACATGGAAACAAACTGCTATGGATCGTCAACCCTGACACATGGGAACAAACTGCTGTGGACCGTCAACCCCGACACATGGAAACAAACTGCTATGGATCGTCAACCCTGACACATGGAAACAAACTGCTATGGATCGTCAACCCTGACACATGGGAACAAACTGTTATGGATCGTTAACATTGACACATGGGAACAAACTGCTATGAATCGTTAACATTGACACATGGGAACAAACTGTTATGGATCGTTAACATTGACACATGGGAACACACTGCCATGGATCGTCAACCCTGACACATGGGAACAAACTGCTATGAATCGTTAACATTGACACATGGGAACAAACTGTTATGGATCGTTAACATTGACACATGGGAACAAACTGCCATGGATCGTCAACCCTGACACATGGGAACAAACTGCTATGGATCAAGCTGGATCGCGCTACTCTATCCACAAAGGTGCAAGTTTATGTGAGGAAAGAACAGCTGCAGCGCAACGAAAAAGACAGGCAAAAAAAAAAGCCCTCGCCAGCAAGCAAGAGCAGGTCTCCAACATTGCCTTCCACCGCACATTCCGTGCACGCATCGGCTTGATCAGCCACCTGCGTATCCACAAATCATCTCCTTCTGCTCCCCCCCCCCCCCCCCCCTCAGCCCCAAGATGACTGAAGTGGTTCGCGTCGATTCGACGGACAAACGGCATCTAGACAGGCAGCTCTTGTGCAAACGCCTTGCGACCAGACGTCTTCTGCACAGGCAAGTTCCTTTGGAATGACTTTCTTCGCGGGCGGCAACTGCACACACCGCCCTCTGCTTCTAGCAGCAACTAGAGTCATCTCGCATTTGGACCCCTTGGCTGCCACCTCTATTCAAGCTGTCGCTATGCAGATCTCTGTCACGCCTCTAGTCTTCACTCAGCCATTGACTCTGCAGACAATCTCTGTGCAGGCCATCACAAAGCAGACACAACTGGCAGCAGACAACCCTCCTGTGCCTTCTGTGGCAGCTCCTACAGTTACCAACAAAGCCACTGGTATGTCTGTAGTCTCTATGCACGCACGGATTAAGTCCGGCTCTGATGTTAAACCATATTTTAGTCCTTGCCCGCTCGGAAGAGAAGGCACACATCTAGTGGGTCAGCTTCTTCCGATACACGTGTCTCCACGGGTTTTCGGACGAGTGTGGCTCAGAGGGTCCACACTCCATTTGAAGCACGTGCGTTTGTAACATTCTTGTACACCTACCATGTGGGACCCAAACCATCCCGTGTAGATTTCCTTCTTTTCCCAATCAGAGTCCTTCTTCCCACCTCCACCCCCTACCCCCTTCCATGTGGAATGAACCCGACTCCTAGTCCCCGCTAGTTTCGTCAAATGAAGTGGTACGGACATGTGTCCCGTTCAGCAGGCCTTGCAAAGACAGTCCTGCAAGGAACAGTCAGAGGAAGCCGCAATAGAGGAAGACAAAGGAAGAGGTGGGGGGACAATATCCGAGAGTGGACTGGAATGAGCCTAGCAGAATCTCAGCAGCGGTGGAGGACAGGGACGAATGGAGGAGAGCGGTGGCCAGACCGTCAGGGTGCTCCAACGACAACAGACGATGTCAAGGGATAGGTGAGGTGAGGTGAGAGAGTTTCCATTTCGAAATGTGGAATAAAACGGGGTAACATGGAGGGGGGGGGGGGGGGGGTCATAAAAGAAGTAAACGCTCGTCCACACAGCGGGAGTTCGTCGCGCTCATGGCTCATCTCGTAGACACTTTTGTGCTCCTTGAGGCCTTTGCTGGCTGAGCCATAGACACACCACTTCGATGCGGTGGCGGGGAGGCCAGGCGAGGTCACCCGTTACTAGCTGGCTCTTTCCCCGTTGGTCAGGGATTATAGCTGCTTGCCAACATCAGGGTCTGGCGCACCACCCTCACATGTGTCTTCTGAGTGCTGGACCTGCCTGCAGTCGGCAGCTAGGGAATTCAGGATCAGAGCGCTAGTCTTTTCACAGGAAATTCAGGATCAGAGCGCTAGTCTTTTCACAGGGAATTCAGGATCAGAGTGCTAGTCTTTTCACAGGGAATTCAGGATCAGAGCGCTAGTCTTTTCACAGGGAATTCAGGATCAGAGCGCTAGTCTTTTCACAGGGAATTCAGGATCAGAGCGCTAGTCTTTTCACAGGGAATTCAGGATCAGAGTGCTAGTCTTTTCACAGGGAATTCAGGATCAGAGCGCTAGTCTTTTCACAGGGAAATCAGGATCAGAGTGCTAGTCTTTTCACAGAGAATTCAGGATCAGAGTGCTAGTCTTTTCACAGGGAATTCAGGATCAGAGCGCTAGTCTTTTCACAGGGAATTCAGGATCAGAGCGCTAGTCTTTTCACAGAGTTCAGGATCAGAGCGCTAGTCTTTTCACAGGGAATTCAGGATCAGAGCGCTAGTCTTCTCAATTCAGGATCAGAGCGCTAGTCTTTTCACAGGGAATTCAGGATCAGAGTGCTAGTCTTTTCACAGGGAATTCAGGATCAGAGTGCTAGTCTTTTCACAGCAAATTCAAGATCAGAGTGCTAGTCGTTTCACAATCTAAACAGCTTCTTTAAAAAAAAAAAAACAAACAAACAAACAGCCAAACATAGAACTGGGTATACATGACGATATCTTTTAATATTATTCTTGATGGTATAGAAGAAAATGTTTCCCCACAACCTGTTCCAGTGCAAAATGAAGATGGAGAAACGATTGTTCCAGAATATAACGTCCTTGGTATAAAAAAAAAACGTGTACTGAAGATAATAGGAGCTCTAAGACTGGGTAAGGTAGACACAATTTATCAAATGCGCTAAAACCATGTTGCATTCTTTTTGACAACGCTGCTGAACAAACCTTATGGTCCAAGCTAGTTCCTTTAAGTTAGTGTTAGCTATAGTTCCGGTCTTTAGAAATAGGTGCCCAAGCCAAATCCTGGCAACTCTAGAAGTATTGCACTACAGAAAGCTGTAGAAATGATATTTACATTTTTTTTAATAACAGATTCTTCTTCTTGTTGTTGTTCTTGTTGTTGTTGTTGTTCTTCTTCTTCTCCTTCGTCTTTTCCCCCTCCTCCTCGTCCTCCTCCTTCTTCTTCTTCTTCTTTTCTTTCTTCTTCTTCTTCTTCTTCTTCTTCTTTTTCTTTCTCCTCCTCCTCCTCCTTTTTTCACTACGAGGGGAGTTACTGGGGCACCAGACCGAAGACAATCCATCAGGTTTCCCCAGTTCTCTGATGTCTGGAGCCTGGGTCCTAAAATGTTTTATCTGTGCAGTTTGCAATAGTGTCACTCCACTGTCTTTCATTTTTTTTTGTCTCCCCCTCTGTCTCCCTTTCATCATGAGTTCATCAGGGATAGTTCCAGCAAGGCCATTGGATCTTGTTTCATGCCCATGCCTACTTAATCTCCATTTCCAGTCTGATGTGAGTCGGTCTTCGTACGTTGTCATGTTCTGCTTGGCAGTTTGAGGCACTTGTTGACTAGTGGTGGGATCAGTGCACTTAAAGTTAAGATTCTTGCGATAAGTCTCATTTCCATGGCTTGGATTGTGGATAAGTCCGCATACGCTACATCACATCTGCGAAGCTACGAGACCACAGCACGCAGGATTTACTGCCGTGTGACGTGTAACCTGTATAGAAATTTGCACCCACAGAAACGGTAGAGTCACAACATCATAAGTCTAATCTGACGGATTATCCAGTGAAAGTTCTAAGTTCTCCAAACACAAGACTGTGGGGGTTTTGTAGCTACATAAACAAGTGCATGGGAAACTCCTTCTATTTCTCGAGCACAATCTGCCTCGGTGATGAGAGTCAGCTCGTCGTCAGAGCTGTGTCTGAGGATTTGGGGTTTTCTTATCTGTTAAAAGCGCTACATGTTGGGCAGTTGTGTGGAAGCTCTTTCTCTTGCTCAATCATTCTGTGGTCCCTTCCTTGATGACTGTTTAAGGCAGGATTATGTAAGAAACCTCTTGGGCGTGTCTACAGTGTTAACTGTCCCCTGTGTTCCTCCTAAAATCAGAGGGACAAATTCAGTACTCCAGAGACAGACAGTACTAATGTAGAGTTGCCATCTTGAGATGAACATCAAGCCAGGACAGGATGAATAACTTTACTGTGGGAACCACTTGGTGAATATACTGCAGATCTGAAAGAGTTCTAAAGTATTTTCATTTTCATTGAAGCATACAATATTATGCATTATTCAGTTTTTTTCCTCATTACATGGTCTTCTTGCACTTACGTGTACCCTTTTTCTCTGTCATTGCATTTATTTCATGAGGTCTGTGCTGTAAACTCCGACGTCTTTGCTTCTTTTCCAACTCTGCCTCAGCCATTGGTTCCTTCGAATCTCGCCATGGGTGATCGGCCAGGCTCTCTCTCTCTCTCTCTCTCTCTCTCTCTCTCTCTCTCTCTCTCTCTCTCTCTCTCTCTCTCTGCGTGTACGAGTGTTAAGCCAAGTCTGTCAGTTATAGAAGTGAGCAGCATGGTCCTTGCCTAGTCCTCCGTGTGTGTGTGTGTGTGTGTGTGTGTGTGTGTGTGTGTGTGTGTGAGAGAGAGAGAGAGAGAGAGAGAGAGAGAGAGAGAGAGAGAGAGAGAGAGAGAGAGAGAGTTCAACATGTGGAAAGCAACTGCATTTTGATGTATTTCGGACTGATACCCTTTCCTTTTCTTCTCTTCACCCCCCCCCCTCCCTCCCCCCCCCCCCCCCCCCCCCCCCGCCCCTGCATTTCTAGGATTCCAGTGTATCTATTGCAAACCGTTAGGAATTCGAGTTGAGAGGAAACTGACTGGCTTATACCTTATCGGTACTGTTCACTGACTGTTGTAATGGCAAAGTATGCCTGCTTTTAACTTTAGTAAAGTGAATGAGAAGACCGTACAGTGTGACCAATACTCTCTCTCTCTCTCTCTCTCTCTCTCTCTCTCTCTCTCTCTCACACACACACACACACACACACACACACACACACACACACACACACACTCTCTCTCTCTCTCTCTCTCTCTCTCTCTCTCTCTCTCTCTCTCTTCCATTCTATCTATGATTTTTATTGTTATTGATTTTGTACTCGGAAATCCCTCCGGGGGTTGCAACCTTGCCGTGGTCGGAGGGCTTGCGTGGTCCAGTGATCTTTTAGGCTTTGCTGACGGGGGCATCAATACTCGACTAGATGGTTAGTTGTTGTCAATGCTTCTAGGCCTGTATAGCCAAGCTGATGACTGGCCAAGCATTACGTGGTAGGAATTGATGCCCCTGGTAGGGTCTCCCATGTCAGAAAGGTTAGGAGTGAGGGCCCAGACAAATAGTAACCCACCTTTTTCCTATTCTGTCTTCTGCCTTTCTTAACGGTTCTTTTCTTTCTTCGTCTCCCTTTCAAGCCTTCTGTTCCACACTCTTTTTCTCTCTGTGGTCTTCTTAAGATCCGCCGCGTTTGCCGTGCGGTGCGACCTGTGACGGAGGGGGATGAGATCCTGGTGATTGAGAGAGCCAACGCCCTCAACACATCACTTTGGCTCGGACCTCTCCTAGACAGGAGGTACACTCTGACCCGGGTGTATCAATCGGCTTCCCCTTCGTGGGGCTGGGTCAAGGCAGGCAGTTCTCCGACTGGCCAAGGTAACCCCTGCAGTGCTCAGCTCTCTGTTCCCGGGAGTTGGGCATGATCAGGGGGATAGGGTCAGTAGGCTTCTGTTTGTCGTATATCTCTCCTGAAGCCTGGAAGGGGTCAAGACAATGAGTTCTTGGCCCTGGCGCCTTAGTTGGACTCCATGGTGGGTGGGTAATGGAGAGACGAAATTTCCATAAATCATGGCTTTATCAAAAATCACACCCCCATAAAGAAGAGGAAGGCAGTGGACCCCATTTCTAGTCATAACGATTCCGATAGTGACTCGGATATGGAGACGAGACAGAGGACAGGTTTGTGGGCTTCCTGGCTTGTGGTTGAAGGGACAGAGCAGGAAAAGCCTATTTCTGCTCTGAGTCCTTTTGCTATTCAGAAGGGCTTTCAGGGTCTAGCAGGTGACCCTCAGTCGGTGAAAAGGCTACGGAATGGCACTTTCCTCGTCCAGTGCAGATCAAAGAGGCAATCGGAGCAGCTGCTGAGGGCAACAAAACTCGTGGACAGAGAGATCCGGGTGACCCCCCATAAGCAGTTAAATTCGACCAAAGGGGTTATTCGGTGCCCGGATTTGAAAGGTGTCTCGGAAGCGGAGATCAAGACAGAACTTGCGTCCCAAGGTGTGACAGAGGTGCATAGGGTGACAGTCAAAAAGAGTGCCCACCAACACCCTCTTTCTGACATTCTGCAACCCTGTGCTGCCTCCGGTCATTAAAGTCCGGTACTTGAATGTACGTGTCCAACTGTATGTCCCATCCCCGTTGAGGTGTTTCAAATGCCAGAAGTTTGGACATGTCAGAGACCGCTGTTCTGGGCAGGAGGTGTGTGGTGTTTGTTGCAAGGCAACCCATGATGGCCGTGTAAAGACCCGGCTCATTGTGCGAACTGCGGTGGCGACCACCCCTCCTCTTCACGCAACTGCCCTGTTTGGGTTCAGGAGTCCACCATCCAAAGAGTGAAGACTGAAAAGAAAATTTCGTTTTTTGAGGCACGCAAACAGGTTGTTGGCAGTCAGACGTCAACAGTGTCTTCTTATGCTTCCGCTATAAAGAAAGTTTCCACCCGTTCAGTCTGCTGCCAGACTGACGATTTCACTTTCACCAAGACATTGCAAGAAAGACCGTTAAGCTCTGGTGGAAGCAAGTCCACCACCTCCCAACCCAAAGTGGGTGCCCCTGGTGGAGGCAAAAAATCCGCCACCCCTCAGACTGCCCAGCAGTCTACTCCATCTGCTGCTGGGCAGATGAAAAAGCCAACCCTCCCGCCTCGAACTTCCTCGAGCAGTGCCCGTGCGG
Source organism: Conus canariensis (assembly GCA_033310375.1). NCBI lineage: Eukaryota > Metazoa > Mollusca > Gastropoda > Neogastropoda > Conidae > Conus > Conus canariensis. Next base: position 32,883,013 of record CM065716.1, on the reverse strand, counting down.
GCAAGGGAGTTCAACCAAGTGTGGAGATGGTGAAGATGAGGAAGAAACCTCCACCATCTCCAAAATCCAGACCTTCTTCACCTGTGGGCAAGTCTGCCAGCAGGTCTGAAGACCCAAACAGTCCAATGAAACTAAGCAATAAATTTGCTCCACTGAACGCAGACGATGACGAGGAGATGACCTGACTTCTCTCCTATTCATCCTCTGCACCATGGACAGTGGTAAACTAATCCATTGGAATATCCGTGGCCTAAATTCAAATTTTGAGGAGCTGCAGCTTCTGTGTCAAACTATAAAACCTTCCGTCGTGGCTCTTCAGGAAACTAAAATTCAAAGCCAGAAGACCTTCACTCTTTCTGGCTTTAATATTCTTTCTAAACCTGCACAACCATCCACATTGGGACTGTCAGGCGCGGTTGCCCTTCTTTTACACAAAACTTTGCTGTTTAGTCCTGTCGCTCTGACTACCTCCTTTCAGGCTGTAGCTACGAGAGTCACTCTCCACAAGACTGTTACAATCTGCTCACTGTATCTGCCACCTTCTGTCCCGGTTTGTCGTCAGGACCTTGTCAGTCTGATCGGAGAACTTCTCGACCTTTTTTGCTGTTGGGTGACTTTAATGGTCACAATCCTTTTTGGGGTAGTGTCAGTTCGTCATCCAGAGGTCTGCTTCTTGAGGATGTCCTTTCAGACTTTGATTTGTGTTGTCTGAACGATGGAGCCCCAACTTACCTCCACTCTTCCACAGGTTCACTTTCGTGTTTAGATTTGTCGATTTGTGACCCCTCGCTGATCCTGGACTATGAGTGGTCTGTCCATGACGATCTGCACGGAAGTGACCATTTCCCTGTTCTTTTAAAACCCTTATTAACTGAAAACATCTCTGTCTCACAACATCTTAATTATAAGAAGGCCAACTGGAATCTTTTTGTAACCAATATTTCAAAAGAATTCCAGGACACTGATTTTCTTCAGGGTCCAGACCCAGCAGAATCTCTGACCAATACTGTGATAAACTGTGCTAAAACCTATATTCCACTGTCTTCCGACAAACTCCAAATGCCAAAAACACCCTGGTTTAATTCAGACTGCCAACAAATTTCAAAAGTTCGCAAACGGGCTCAGTGTCGGGTATACCAACGACCTTCAGGTCCCAACGCTCGAGCCCATCAGAAACTCCGGGCCAAATCGAGACACTTTCAAAATCGGTAAACGTCAGTCTTGGAGAAACTTTTGCTCCGGGCTGACATCTAAAACTTCAAAGAAAAAAGTTTGGAACATCATCAGAAAAATCAAAGGGAAAAACACCAACCCCTCCATTCATCACCTGAAACTTGCCGCTGCTCTGATCACTGACAAACAAGCTGTTGCCAATCTGTTGGCCTCCACCATCCAACAGAACTCCTCATCTTCAAATAAATCTGCAGCCTTTTTAAGAAACAAAGAAATCAGAGAGAAATCTTCATACAATTTCACATCAGACAACTCTGAAGCCTACAATCTTCCTTTTTCAATCAATGAACTGAAAACAGCTTTGCAAACCTGCACTGATTCTGCCCCTGGTCTGGATGATATTCATTATCAGGTTTTGAAACATTTTCCAGAAAGCTGTCTCCAGACTGTTCTTAAAGTATACAACCATATCTGGACCACAGGGTACTTTCCGCCCTCCTGGCGGAAAGCCCTGATCATTCCAATTCCAAAGCCTGGAAAGGACCTTACCAACCCTTCCAACTATCGTCCAATAGCTCTGACTAGCTGCCTCTGTAAGTTGATGGAGAAGATGGTCAACTCCCGTCTGATGTGGAAGCTGGAAATCGATGGCCTTTTGGCCAGTCAACAGTGCGGGTTCCGGAAGTACCACTCGACAGTTGACCATCTAATCCGTCTGGAAACCACCATCCGCAATGCCTTTGTCAATAAACAGCATGTGGTCGCTATCTTTTTCGACCTCGAAAAAGCGTATGATACCACATGGAAATCAGGAATTCTTCTGGACCTGCACAGACTTGGTTTCCGTGGTCACCTGCCTCTGTTCATACAGAACTTTTTGGCTGATCGACAGTTCCAGGTGCGTGTTGGCACCACACTCTCTGACGTCCATGGGCAGGAGTTGGGTGTCCCTCAAGGGAGCATCCTTTCTCCTGCTTTTTTCAGCATTAAAATCAACGACATTGTGAAATCTGTAAGCCAGGGTTCTGAGTCCTCACTGTTTTTTGACGATTTTGCGCTGTACGCAGTTGGAGCTTCTTACGCCAGCGTACAGCGTCGACTCCAACTTTGTGTCAACAAGATCCAACAGTGGGCCGAGGAAAACGGGTTTATCTTCTCGCGTACCAAAACTCAGTCAATCCATTTTCACAATTTTCGTCAATTTTTTGCTGATCCTGAAATTTGTCTGGATAAGTCCACCATTCCAGCTGTAAAAGAAGCCAAATTCCTAGGAGTTATTTTTGATCAAAAACTCAACTTTCTCAGCCACATCAAAAACCTCAAAACCTCTTGCCAGAAAGCTCTGAATATTCTGCGGGTCGTAGCACACACTGACTGGGGCGCTGATAAGAAAACTTTGTTGCACCTCTACAGAGCCTTGGTCCGTTCCGAACTGGACTATGGTTGTGCTGTGTACGGCTCTGCAAGACCGTCTTACCTAAAACTCTTGGACCCTATCCATCACCAAGGGCTTCGTCTCTGTCTTGGAGCATTCCGCACCACCCCTGTGTACAGCCTGTACGCAGAGGCAGGTGAACCCTCACTGTCCAACCGCAGGCTGAAAATGTCTCTAAATTACTATATCAGACTGTTCTCAGAACCGCAGAATCCTGCCTATGACTGTGTCTTTGACCCCCAGTTTCAAAGCAAATTCGAATCCAACCCTAACTGTATTCCGCCGTTTGGTGTTCGTATGCAGCCTCACGTGCGGAATGCAGGTCTAGACCTAGGAGTTGTGTCGGATTTTTCCAAATTTCCAGATCAGCCTCCGTGGACCTTTTTCACACCAGAGATTCGTTTTGATCTTGCAGCTTTTCGTAAAGAGTCCACCAACTCTCTGGCATACAAGGCCTTGTATGCTGACCTCTGTTCAAAATTCCCATCTTCTCAGAAAATTTTCACTGACGGTTCCAAGTCTGAAGATGGAGTGGCCTGTGCAGCCTATTGCCCTGGTGCTCCTTCTCAGATATTGTTGAAACATATACCTCCAGATGCTTCTGTCTATTCTGCTGAACTTACTGCTCTGGTTCTGGCATTGAAGATAATTTCACAATCTAAGAAGAGGGACTTTCTGGTTCTGTCGGATTTGCTGTCAGCTTTGGAGGCCATAGCTGGCCGCAACCTTCAGCATCCAGAACTTTTACATTTCTTTGAACTTTTTAGCAAGTTGAAAGCGGATGGTTACAATATTATTCTAGCTTGGGTTCCTGGTCATGTTGGCATCGGAGGGAACGAAATGGTTGATCGTTTAGCCAAGAATGCCACAAGAGAGAAATTGTCCAACATATATATCCCTTGCTCAGATCTGAAACCCAAAATTAACGATTATGTGAGAGACCTCTGGCAGGAGGATTGGAATACACAGACAGATAACAATCTCTTTCAGATCCGTCCAAACCTTACAGAGTTCCTCCCATCTACGTCAGGTGGTCGTAAAGAAGAAACAGTTCTGTGCCGGCTGCACACCGGCCATTCGTATTTTACCCATTCGTATCTTTTAAAGAGTGAAGAAGCGCCGTGGTGCATTCCATGTCATGTGCCACTCACAATGAAACATATTCTTTTAGAGTGTTGGGACTTGCACGATGTGAGCCAGAAACATTTTACAGCCGAGTCCATGAAAATCCTGTTCAGGGATGTCCCGCCTGACGTGATCTTTGAGTTTTTGAGAGAGATTAACGTTTTTCATCTGATTTAAGATTTTACGGATGAAAGATTTTTAACGAAGTTTCTGGTGCGTTTCTAGAAGATGTCTTTTAAAGAGATGTGTGAAAGGTGTTTGTTTTTGTTTTTTTTTTTAAATCACTTGAGTTGATTTTAATGTGGTGACAGCCCTGATGTGGCCCCTTGCGGTCGGCTGGGCTATAAGCAACATTATCTTATCTGTACTCGGAAATGTTGTATTTTGAAGCACGTAAGCGTGCTGGTGGTTGTGTTGTACGCCATAAGAGGAAGCTAATATTGAAGCATCTCCGGGACAGGAAACTTTTAGTCACTGGTCTGTTGATATATGTGGCAGTCGTTGGAGGCCAAGAGCTGTTTCCGGCTACCTTTAGAGATTCTACATTGTGTTTGGCTGTAAACAATAAGAACGGTGGGCGTGACTGATAGTGTGTAGGGTAACCCCATAAGGGGAGCATTTGTGTGTACTTCTTCACAGTTCCTTGGGAGGTAGGTTAGGAACTGAAAAATGTCTCTAAAATCACAATTAACATAATTAATGCACAACAGAAAGGTGGCATCTAGTCTGTGTGAGTGGGACTCGTATGAGTTAGTGTGTGGAATTATGAACAGTTTGAAAGTTTATTCGTGGCATTGAGGTCTTTATTTTGATATATTTCACGTGTTCGAATAGGAAATGAAATGAGGCAGGGAACAGTAAACGATAAACTGTAAACAAGTGGGGTATTTTTTGCTCCCATAAGAAAACCTAACACAGAGTAACTTTTATTCAAGACTGGCACAGCCTTTTAAACTTGAATAAAGTCAGACAATTACATAGACGAACAATCTAATAGTGGGGGAAAAACCAAGCGCAGGCCAACAACTGAACTGTCTTCATAGTAATGACTTGGCAAAGATTAGGACTTACGGGGGGGGGGGGGGGGGGGGGGGGGGGGGGGGGATTTGAAGATGGAGAAACTGGGAACATGAAATTAAGAAAATATGTTACAGATACGAAAACTCTTCACTAGCTGCATAAGGGAACCATTGCAATCCCTTTTGAAGGCAGATATATTTGTATTGCCTGCTCCAAGGCCTTTCGTCCGCTGGGTCGGACTCATTAGGGAGACACGGCTGGTTGTGTCTGCGCTCCTGGCGTCAAATAGAGACACACCACAGTCCATAACACTGTGGTGTTCTCACCACCAAGGGTGCAAAAAAGAATCCAATAGCACCTCCAAAGCAGCCAGCGAAGAGTAGTAAATGAAACCAAACGAAAGTGTGGGGAGGAAAAAAGTTGCTGAAAAACTAAAGACATTATGCAAATAGTATAAAATGTAGGGGACAATCTTTGAGCCTACGCTTGAGGATCCACCCAAAGATGCAAGGGAGATCAAAGGGAGATTACTGTTCCCTGCCTCATTTCATTTCCGATTTTGTTTTGATTAAGTTGAGGTTATTTGTATTTGTTTCTGTCCGTCTGTGTGTTTGTCTTTTGATCTCCCTTGCATCTTTGGGTGGATCCTCAAGCGTAGGCTCAAAGATTGTCCCCTACATTTTATACTATTTGCATAATGTCTTTAGTTTTTCAGCAACTTTTTTCCTCCCCACACTTTCGTTTGGTTTCATTTACTACTCTTCGCTGGCTGCTTTGGAGGTGCTATTGGATTCTTTTTTGCACCCTTGGTGGTGAGAACACCACAGTGTTATGGACTGTGGTGTGTCTCTATTTGACGCCAGGAGCGCAGACACAACCAGCCGTGTCTCCCTGATGAGTCCGACCCAGCGGACGAAAGGCCTCGGAGCAGGCAATACAAATATATCTGCCTTCAAAAGGGATTGCAATGGTTCCCTTATGCAGCTAGTGAAGAGTTTTCGTATCTGTAACATATTTTCTTAATTTCATGTTCCCAGTTTCTCCATCTTCAAATCCCCCCCCCTCCTTAAGTCCTAATCTTTGCCAAGTCATTACTATGAAGACAGTTCAGTTGGCCTGCGCTTGGTTTTTCCCCCACTATTAGATTGTTCGTCTATGTAATTGTCTGACTTTATTCAAGTTTAAAAGGCTGTGCCAGTCTTGAATAAAAGTTACTCTGTGTTAGGTTTTCTTATGGGAGCAAAAAATACCCCATTTGTTTACAGTGTTCGAATAGGATTAGTAGTTGCTGTTTTGGGGGTTATTTATTATAGAATACCGAATAAATGCTTGACTGCAAAGGAGAAGTGCTGTCCTCAGTTACCGAACAAACCAGCTAGGAGCAATCCTGCACCACCCTTGAAAGAGTGATGACTGCCACGAAGAAAAAGAATATGACAACTGAAGTTTACCCTCGCGCATGAATTCACAGTGCAAGGAAGTAGCTATAACTGACCGGGCAACTCCATGAAGTCATTGCGCCGAGACGCGTTAGGTTTACTATATGGAATTAGATGCTGTTGCATTTGTGTTGGGTCTTTTCGTATTGCAGTAAAATATAACGTGACTTGTTTTTATTGTAGCGCATGTATCGCGACAGAATGAAAATGATAATGATCACATTGATGAAGATGTCAGCACAGAACACTGAAGTAGAAAGGGAGTCATGCAAAGAGAGAGAGAGAGAGAGAGAGAGAGAGAGAGAGAGAGAGAGAGAAGGAGTGAAAAAGAGAGTGAAAAAGAGAGGAGAGAGTGGGAGTGAGAGAATGGCGGGGATACACACACACACACACACACACACACACACACACACACACACACACACGCACGCACACACACACACACACACACACACACACACACACACACACACACACACACACACACAGAGAGAGAGAGAGAGAGGCAGCATAACGCACGCACGTGGGAACTCTCTTGTTTGCAAGCTTGTGCGTCCGTGCGTGCGAGCGTGCGTGCGTGCCTGCGTCCCTGCGTGCGTGCTGTGTGTGTGTGTGTGTGGTGCGTGTGTGTGTGTGTATGTGTGTGTGTGTGTGTGTGTGTGTGTATGGGTGTGTGTGTGTGCCCACGCACGCTTGTATGTGCGTGTGTGTGTTTGTGTGTGTGCATGCGTGCATGTGTGCGTGCGTGCGTGGATGCGTGTGTGTGTGCGAGTGTGCGCGCGAGCGCGCGGTGTGTGTGTGTGTGTGTGTGTGTGTGTGCGTGTGTGTGTGTGTGTGCGCGCGCGCGCGTGCGTTTGTGAAAATGAGAGAATGAGAGAGACAGACAGACAGAGACGGGGGAGGGGTGTGCAGGGTGGGGTGGGGGGCGAAGAGCAGACAGAGAAGAGAAGAGATAAACAGTGAGACAGACAGACAGGCAGACAGACAGAAAGAGAGACAGGCAGACAGACAGACATACAGAGAGGAGAGAAAGAGAGAGACAGAGACAGAGACACAGTGAGAGAGAGGGAGAGGGAGGGGGAAGAGAAAGAGATTGAGAGGGAGAGAGACAGACAGACAGACAGACAGACAGACAGACAGTGACACCAGCCATATTTTTGCATTGTCGCTCTTTGTTTTAATTTCCAGTTTCCACAACAGTAAGGTCAGCAAAAAGCAAGCAAACTACAGTCCACAGTTCTGTCTTTCGCCTAACGTTCATTTCAGGTTCAATATTTGTTGTTCATTCTTGTGTGTGTGTGTGTGTGTGTGTGTGTGTGTGTGTGTGTGTGTGTGTGTGTGTGTGTGTGTGTGTGTGCGTGCGCTTGCGGGAATGTGTATGTGCATTTGCTGTATACATGCGCATGTCTTAATCCCAGCTATAAATCTCATACGGCATTTGGGGAGTTAATTTTTAATCTGAGTGTCGCATAGCTTTAACCATAACAACACACAATATTCTTGACAGAACTAAATTTCGACGGCTACGTGGTAATGAATTCTAAATGCAATGTAATATAATTTCATAAAGAAAAGTTGACGGCCTCTAGCGGACACCCAGCAGCTGAAGACGAATGACAATCATTGCGAGCACGCAAGGACTGTAAATCAAGAGCAAGGCTTACCACTGATGACCACAACTGGCTACACACTAGTACTAGAGCAGTCACTGTTGAAAACAAATCATCAACATGAACACCCATCTGTAAATAGCGTGTTCTGGCCCAATAGTCGCAGGTTCAGGAAACGCTCATTCCTGATGCAGAGCTTAACTAATGACGTCTTTGTTGATAACCTTGAACACGTGTCTGACTTCCCTGCTAGAGCAACTGGAAGTCGGAGAACTGAAAATCCGTTGAGAATGATATCATGACTACCATTTAAGTCGCCGCTTATGCAGAGCAACTTTTCCGACAGGAAAAGAGAAAGTTTGGAATTAGTGCTTAGAACCCAGTCCTATTTTCACAAAACTCAAGCGGGCAAGACCGTCAGCGACACTCTTCAAACCATCGTCGATTTGCCCTTGAGCATTTTCTACCGCTGAGACACCCTTGCTGAGATCCCTGATGTCGCTTTCAAGTGCACTCAGGAAAGCATCTAAGGTCTCTTCCAGAGCGTTCATTTCATCGAGCGTGTTATCTGCACGTTCCGACAGCTTTTTGAGAACATTCTTTTCAAGGGATTGAACATTGCTCTGAGTCTTCGATTCTGAGGACAGAATTCCTCCGACGTCACTCTTGAGGATATGTTCGGTTTCTCCGATTTGCTTCTGGACATGGTGTATAATGCTCAGGGTTTTGCTAACATCACACTTAGAATCTTGGCATTTGTCAAGAATGTGTTGGGTTGCGGCTTCGTTCTTCTCAACGTTCTTGACTTCATGTAGAATAGCCTCCCGGGTTTCCTTGGCTTTCTGCTGGGTCTTCACTTGTTCACCTCTCAACTGGACAAGGTCGTACTGAACGGCGTTTTGGCTCTCCTTGATTTCGCTTATAATGTTCTCTTGCCGGACCGACACAGCGCCGATGAGTTTCTCCACAGTATTCTGGCTGGCGTCCAGAGCCTTGAAAATGATTCCCTGCTTCTGCTTCACCTCGTTCAGTTCCCCTTGAACGGTATTCTCTAAGTCGTTGATGGCGTCCACAATATTGTCCTGCCCTTTAGCGTTGGCGTCAGCGCTGGCTTCAAGCGCCTTTTGGATGGTCTTTATCTGGCTGCGGCTTTCTGCCTCGGCCTTGAGTAGACTTTCAATACTGTTCAGGGCCTTGCTTCGCCCTTCCTTAATCTTGTCCTGGATAACCCGCTGGTTCTGCGACACTTGGCTGATCCCTTTCCGGATGTTGTTCTCCACCTTCTCAATCTCCCTACGTGTGGTTTGGTGAGAGTCTGAAACCGTCTTCGCGATGGAGCGTTGTCCGTCCAGGATTCTCTCCTGGCCCTTCAAGACTTCGCTTGAAAATTTTAAGGCGGTTTCCACGGTACTCGTAATTGCACTTAATTTTCCATCGAATGACTTCTCCGTTTCAACCGCAGTCTTCAAATGCTTTCTCACGTCCTCTTGCAAATCATGGATACTCCCCAGCAAGTCCCTTTTGGCTGACTGGCCGTTCCCCAGGTCGACCACATTCTCGTGTAAATCGTCCAGATTGAAATGGGGCTTGTCTGGCTTGTCTGGCTTGTCTGGCTTCGTTAGCTTGGGCTCCTCGAATTTCTTGTTCTTTCTGATTCTGACTGCAGAGACAGAGCACAATGAAACGTTACCACGTTCGTTTACTGACTGGCTATATTTACCATTCACATCCCGACTCGCGCCCACTATATCCACCTGTCCCTCTGTCTCCCACCCTGTCTCCATATCGGTTTATCCCCACCCCACCCACCTTTCTGTGTGTGTGTGTGTGTGTGTGTGTGTGTGTGTGTGTGTGTGTGTGTGTGTGTGTGTGTGTGTGTGTCTGTCTGTCTCTCTCTCTCTCTCTCTCTCTCTCTCTCTCTCTCTCTCTCCGTCTCAGTTTGTCTGTCTGTGTGTCTGTCTGTCTCTCTCTCTCTCTCTCTCTCTCTCTCTCTCTCTCTCTCTCTCTCTCTCTCTCTCTCTCTCTCCCTTTCTTTCTCTCTGTGTGTGCTTATTCGTTTCTCTTTCTTACACACACACACACACACACACACACACACACACACACACACACACACACACATATATATATATATATATATATGTGTGTGTGTGTGTGTGTGTGTGTGTGTGTGTGTGTGTGTGTGGTGAAAAATAAGTCGGTAACACCGCCCATGGAGTTAAATCTATATTTCAAGCTTTCGTGTATATATATATATATATATATATATATATATATATATAATATATATGTGTGTGTGTGTGTGTGTGTGTGTGTGTGTGTGTTGTGTTGTGTGTGTGTGTGTGTGCGTGCGTGTGTGCGTGCGTGCGTGCGTGCGTGCGCGTGCGTGCGTGCGTGCGTGCGTGCGTGTGTGTGTGTGTGTGTGTGTGTGTCTGTGTCTGTGTGTCTGTCTGTGTGTATACATATATCTATATATGAGATGTATATATATATATATATATAGAGAGAGAGAGAGAGAGAGAGAGAGAGAGGGGGGGAGAGAGAGAGATACAAAATAGATAGGTAGATAGATAGATAGATAGATAGATAGATAGATAGATAGATAGATAGATAGATAGATAGATAGATAGGCAGGTAGACAGAAATACAAGAAAAGTAGCACATAATACAGATTCATTGCTCCTTTTTGAATTATGACAAATACTCGCATTTGTACCAGAACCGTGGCGCAGTGATTAGCTTCGCGGATGCCAGTCTGAGAAGTCGTTGGTTCGACTCCCATCAAAGTCATTTAAATTTGAGAGATTATTCGGCGCATGAGCGGCTCCTATCCAGAGCTGAGTCTGCTATAGGCTGGGTTGGGAAGACTGAACCATGCAATCGATTTTCATCCGCGACACGCACATTTCTGAGGGCGTTTCGCAACTTTCCTGATTAGCACTTCAGGTGTCTTTATCTCCCGGGCCTTGTTGACAATGGTGTATATTATTATGTAAACATACAAAACAGCCCTGCCATATCGTCTCAGACCAGAACGTAATCCCATAGCATCTTCATCGCTCTCATCCTCATCTATCAGCGTAAGAAAGTCTCAATTTCTGTGGCCCTCCATGCCCTGCTCTCATGGTGACCTCAGTTTTGCTTTTCTGTCCATGTCACTGCCCTTGATGAGCTCGCATCAGGGCCATCCTCGTCGACACGTTCATGGAAATAGCTCTTGGAAAAATCTGGTGGCATCCTCCTTAAATCGTCTGTATCTCTAGCAGTCATTGTATCCGTCAGAACGTAACAGAATTCCACTAATCATTCAAACCGTCAAAAGGAAAAGTTCACATAAATCTCAAATCTGAAGGAAGAGCTCTCGTTCCGATCCAGCCACTATACAAGCACCACTCAACCTTTCCTCCTTTCCATGTTTTTCAATGCATACACACAGCTGCACTGATATATCTGCCTTCCCACGCGCGGACATTTAGTGCACGTTTTTTCTTTTTTTCTTTTTTTGCGCTTTACTGTCACGAATTCAATCTGAAACCACCACTTAAATCAATCTTCTGGAGGTAGGAAGTGGAAAAAAAGTAGCCGTGATATCCAGAGCGTGCGGTATGGGAAAAAAGGTCCGAGATCATCAAGAAGAGTGGCACTAGACCGGATACACTAACCAGATTCATTAGAACGAATCATTCTGCCAGAACTCACTGAGGCATATGAAAGCAGAATGGAGGAATCTCACATCGACAAGATCGAGAAGTATCTTAGTCTAGCCAGCAGCCTACGGGAATCTGGCTTCAAAGTCAAAGACATCACCGTACAGATCGGAGCAAGGGTGGCTGTAGGACCATCAACCTATGATCTGACCAAACGGTTTTCATGTTTAAGTAAAATGAGGACCAGAGCCTTAAAATCAAGAGCAGGGGTCACCGAAAAAAAGTTTCAGCTTGATCTGGTCGAACAGCGAACAAAACTAAACTTCATATGGATACATTTCCCCTAACAGGTATCCAATACCGATTAGGGTAAGACACCGGTCAGAAATGATACGTCACAAGACGTCTAAACATCCAGGAGGTGTACGTTCGAATCTCGGCAGTGCTAAAAATATGTTTGATAGCAAAACAGCATTTAGAGGTCATGATCTGAATTGCAGCCTACCCCCCCCCCCCTTCCCCGTCCCCCCACCTCACCCCCATCCCCCGCGTGTACGGAGCTCAGGGACAAAACACCTGTGCGAGAAGAGGCTTCTTCTCTGAAGTCCTGCTGTCTGCTTCTCCCTAAGACAGCCTTTCTGCTGCGAGGGCTTCTTAATGACACCTTTTTAGAGGATCCTAAGACAGTCTTCCTACAGTAAGGATTTGTTAATGATACGTTTCTAGGATCATGGGATAATCCGACCACTTGCTTCCTGTTCCCCACCCCCCATTCTCACTTAGCTTCAGCTTTGCTGTACATTCTGTTCCCAAGAAAACAGTCAACATTTAGTTAGGAATTGACATAGATCGCCTTGTTAAGAGCAATGCGCCCATTACGATGACAGGTTTCACGGACTTTCTTAAGCGCTGTCTGGTAAGTTTGATTTCCACTCTAGACAACACGTGTCGGTGGACCGTGTCACAGTTGAGTTATTCATATTCACATCTCTGCGGAAAACAGAAAACCAGGTCAATACAGACAACGTTAATCATGTGCGCAGCCCCACCGATGGGATACAGAGTACGGATAATAGAAACAAGAAAGATAATTCTCTTTCGAGTACCTGGGGTCGGAACAGGGTGTTACTTTCAAGAATGTGAATGACTGTCATTTTTCGTTGCACAATATTTAGGCTACAGAAATATTAATTAACGTATTTTATCAGCGTGCAAAGCCTCTATTGGAAATAAGCCCATTTCATATGGAAACGCTGATATTGTCGTGTTCAAAACATTGCTGTAATCCCTAATTTCAGATGTACAGCCTTTGCTATTCTGTGACACCTTCGTGCAGAAAAAAAAATTTCCAAAGTCTAGACAATATTCATCTTTTGCTAAATTCAGGTAAGCTAGGCTTTGTATTTGCTGAGAAAATGCCAGCATTACAGATAAATACGCGCGCGCGCGCGCACGCACGCACGCGCCAAACACACACACACACACACACACACACACACACACACACACACACACACACAGGCACTACACACACACACACACACACACACACACACACACGCACACACACACACACACACACACACGCATACACACACACACACACACACACACACACACACACACACACACACAACACACACACACACACACCAGCAAGCAAGGAAGCACGCACGCAAGGGAAACTGAAAAGGGGCGATTGCATAGGCTCAGCTGCTAAAAGAAACGAGTCAACACGAAAAATAACCAACAAAAAAAAGAAAATAATGATGAACATAATCACAATCATAATAATAATACTAATGAAATTAATAATATTAATAATGTTAATAATAGTAATAAAAGTAATAATGATAATGACAGTAATGATGATGATGATGACGATGATGATGATGATGATGATGATAACAGTACAGTACTGATAATAGTAATAATAATAATAACAACTTCAACAACAAGAACAACAGCAACAACAACAACAATAATGATCACAATAATAACATTTATGATAATAATGATAATTAAAAATAAAAACAATCATAATAATAATGGTGATTATGACAACAATAATCATAATCATAATAACAATGGTAACAACAACAAAACTAATGATGATGATGATAATATAGCAATACTACTAACAACATTGCTGTTGATGCTGCTGCTGTTGCCGCTGCTGCTGTTGCTACTACTGTTACTGCTACTGCTGCTACTAGTACTATCACTACTACTCCTACTACTGCTACTACCACCGCCACCACTACTACTGCTACTGCTAAAATACCCACATTTATTCCTCTTGGCCTCTGCTGCTACAACCACCAGTACCAGCAACACGTACAATCGCATCTTGCCTGTGAATGGGGTATTTTCACAAACATTAGAGTCAGAAATAAGTACACCTTCATGCTGCACGTAAATGAGTCATTTTCACACACATTAGAGTCAGAAATAAGTGCACCCTCATGTTGCCCAATTCACAAACATTAGAGCCAGAAATACGTGCACCCTCATGTTGCCCAATTCACAAACATTAGAGTCAGAAATAAGTGCACCCTCATGTTGCCCAATTCACAAACATTACAGCCAGAAATAAGTGCACCTTCATTTTGCCCAATTCACAAACATTAGAGCCAGAAATAAGTGCATACACATCTTTCTGGAGCATGTGGCAAAGTCACAAACAATTTTTCCCAAAACAAGCACATACGCATCTAGCATGTGAATCTGTCAAATTCACAAACATTAGTGTCAGAAATAAGTGCGTTCTGATGTTGCTGTTGAACGATTCAAAGTCAAAAACAACAGAACCAACATGTGCAACGTTTACGTTGTCTTCGTATGTTTGTAGGTCACAAACAAACGTGTCAGAAATAAGAACACTCTCATCTTGCCTGTGATGTTTTAAGGTCATAGACATCGGTGCCATCAAAACAATTATATAAGACCATCAGAGCCAGCAGATCACGAATAATTTACACCCTTGTTTTCAAAGTCAAAACATCAGGGCCTGTAACACATACACCTTACATCAGGTCAAAAAGACGAAGACCATAGAAATGTACAAATTACAACCCTGTGATTTACAGTGGCAAAAAGCAGGCTGTCAACAGACACACATTTGCCCTCGTATTACCTGTCGATGTTTTGAAGTCACAAACATCACAGCAATTGACAACTACAACTCACACCCTTGTACGCACTCCTGTGACTGTTTTAAAGTCATAGACATCAGAGCCAGTAACACACACAACTCAATAGTCATGTGTCACCTGTGAATGTTGTAAAGTTACAAACATCAAAGCCACCAACACATAGAAATCACAGCCTTGTGTCACCTGTGACTGTTTTATAGTCATAAACATCAGAGCTAGCAACACATACAGCTTATAGCCTTGTGTCACCTGTGAATGTTTTAAAGTTAATAACATCACAGCCAGTAACACATACAACTCGTAGCCTTGTGTCACCTGAGGATGTTTTAAAATCATGAACTTCAAGCCAGCAACGCATACAACTCATAGCCTTGTGTCACCTGTGAATGTTTTAAAGTCACAAAACATCAGACCCAGTAATGCATACAATACACAGCGTTTTGTCATCCGTTAATGCTTTAAAGTTACAAACAATACGGCCAGCAACATACAAAGGCATACACATCACAGCCAGTAAGTAACATATACAACTCATAGCCTTGTATCACCTGTAAATGTTTTAAAGTCATACACATCACAGCCCGTAAGTAACATTATACAACTCATAGCATTGTGTCAGCTGTGAATGTTTTAAAGCCATACACATCACAGCCAGTAAGTAACATATACAACTCACAGCCTTGTGTCACCTGTGAATGTTTTAAAGTCATATACATCACAGCCAGTAAGCAACATTATACAACTCATAGCCTTGTGTCACCTGTGAATGGTTTAAGGTCAAAAACATCACAGCCAGTAACACATACAACTCACACCCTGGTGTCACCTGTGAATGCTTTAAAGTCATTAACATCACAGCCAGTAACACATATAACTCATAGCCTTGTGTCACCTGTGAATATTTTAAAGTCACAAACATCAGACCCAGTAATGCATACAATACACAGCGTTTTGTCACCCGTTAATGCTTTAAAGTTACAGACAATACAACCAGCAACACACACAACTCACACAGCCTCGTGTCACCTGTGAATGCTTTAAAGTCACAAACATCAGAGCAAGAGCCTGGCCCACTTTCGTTTCAGATGCCTTGATACGCTGCTTAACATCACTGATTTGCGGATGAAGAGTCCTGAGATCGAGGGATTTATTCGTGGGATTTTAGGAAATATTTTAGAGTTCAGTGTGTGCTATATGGCTATAAGAATGGAGCCACCCGGTGGAATTTTGGCCACCTATTGTATGCGTCTATCAGATTGTTGCACACATCGCCCGACCAGGATATAGGAGAGAAAATTTAGGGTGCATTCTTATTATGTCACATCTTGCTGACTTCTAGTCAGTCTTCGGTTTTGGCAAGCCACCAGTCATAAATGGAAGTGCACCGTAGTGAAAGCACGTTTGTTTTTCTTTTAAAACATCGAACATTTCAGCCAAGCGTGCTTGTGCTTTGGTGTTGATGAATTCTAACAAAATAAGTTTAATTTGGGTACGTACCTTTATAGCCTGTATCAAGTTTGGTCACTATGTTGACCCGCAACATTCAATGAGTACTTGTTGAATGCTTTTTCAAATATACAATGACAAAATAAGAACAGTAAACGTATACTTTAGCGGAGGAAAATGGGCCAGAAAGCAAATTACGCAGTAGACGTAAGAAATCATTTTACATAGAAAATAGAAAATATCTTACAAAAAAAAGACTGCTATTGCATATGATGCACATATTTATCTACCTGTCTATCTACCTATCTATCTGTGCGTATAAATGTGAATGTGTGTGTGTGTGTGTGTGTGTGTGTGTGTGTGTGTGTGTGTGTGTGTGTGTGTGTGTGTGTGCAGAGAGAGAGAGAGAGAGAGAGAAAGACAGAGAGAGAGAGAGAGATACAGACAGACAGACAAACAGAGACAGAGACAGAGAGAGACGGAGATAGAGAGAGAGGCAGAGAAAGAGAGAGAGATAGACAGGTAGATAAAGCGAGAATGAAGATGATTGCTAAAACTGCATTTTTAGGCGTACAGAAAGCTTATAAAATCGTTATCGGATTGAAATATACAGGACCTACGACATACACAAGTGTTCAGCGTTAGACGAACATAAACGAAATAGCCACACCAAATAATCCTCGAACTTTAGTTGAAATTTTATTGTAGACAGTCTCTTTCTGAGTCCATAAATCGAAAGGCTTCGAACTAAAATGGTTACAAATGAATATTATATATAGATATATGAACGCAATTATTGTGTCTGACTTTAAAGATCTGAGAAGTACAAAAAAAAACTGTTCGTTGCGTTATGAAAAAATGAAATTCAGTTGGATCTGCTGAACGTAACTGCAGTCATAATTATTAAAGGGCTGAAAGTACAAGAAATAGTTAATTTATATAAAGAGACTCAGTTGAGCACCTTTTTCAATTTAAAAAAAAAAAAAAATTTAAATTTGAAAAGTTGAGCACTTTTGTTTGTTTTTTTTAAAACACAGTTGAAGGTACGTACACAAACACATCGTAAATTAAGATTTCAAGTGATTATGCTTACAAAATAATCAGATTTACAAATACAAGTATTGAGGGCCAAACAACAAACGGATGCATCGTCTAGTAATATAAAGCCTAAGCCCATAGTTTAAAAAACAATAACTAATTCAACTTTGAAGCCGCTCAAAAGAGTTATAAGCAAACACTTCCTCACACAGGTAGATGTACCTGTCTGACAGCATATGTTAGAAACCAGTCTTTTGGACTGTTTTTTCTTTATGTTATACATGCATTTTTTTTTCAAATCATACGTAAACATGTGAATGAGGTAGCAAATGACAAGCGTCTAGCTTTCACACCACAGCAAGTGTCAAATTCTCAAACTACAGCTCTTTGCTGCAATCTACAATACGCTGCTCACCCTAACAGTGATTATGGGGAAAAAAATCACCATCAGCGCCAAACTATCAAATAAAGTGATGAAAGCTCAGGGAGGAGAAAATTCATACCTTGTCTGCTCTGACAGAGATCAGAAAACAGTCGTCAGTGGAGGAAGTCAAAGGGTACCGATCTGCCCTGCTCTGTATGAAAGCACCACTGCCCCTTTATATATACACTGCTGCCTAGAGACTCTCTCTCTCTCTCTCTCTCTCTCTCTCTCTCTCTCTCTCTCTCTGACACACACACACACACACACACACACACACACACACACACACACACACACACATACACATAAACACACATACACTCGCGCGCGCACACACATGCACACGCACCTGAGCATATACACGAAAGCATTCGTCAGCAAACCAGAGAAAGGGAAGGTGGGGGAGCGAAGGTTGTGTTCAACTCTGTCCAACGCTCTTTTTACATGTTCTTATTTCTCCCTGCTAAAAATGTACTGTATTCCGCTTCATCCCTTCCTTTCCTCTTTCTTTCTGTGTCGATCTTTTCCTACTTTCATCCCCTGTCAACCTCTGCTTCTTTTCGTTCTGTTGTTAATGCCTTCATCCCACCTTTCCCAGATGGTTTCTTTTCTGTTATTTCTTTCCTCTGGTAATTCCTCTCTCGTTTCCTCCTCTGTTGATTACCGTCCTCTTCCTCATCCCCATCTCTCTCTCCTCTCTCTCTCTCTCTCTCTCTCTCTCTCTCTCCTTTCAACCAGTACCACTTTCTCTCTTTCTCTCTCTGTCTGTGTCTGTCTGTCTGTCTGTCCCCGCCCCCCCCCCCCCCCCCCCCCCCCCCCCCATTATAAGCATCATTTGATGGAGAACATGGCCACTACAAGATTACACACAAGATGCAAAGTGACTGTTATTTGATGTACGCGACTTCCTGCATTATCATTCTGCTACTGTTATCCATCTTTCGGGAACTGTTTTGTGCCGTCATTGGTTTACAGTTTTTGACGTTCCAAAAAGACATATTATGCACCTGTCTGTTCTGAATTGTCCATCAAACAAGCGTTAGTTTTCACCCCGTTTTCGTGTGTCGTTGTCGTTTGCTTGATTCTCAGTAACGTCTGAAGTCGATTTCAATCTCGTTTGACAACGAACGTTTGCGAACAGACGAGCCAACGATGAACGGCCCACGATCAATATTCTCCGTCGCTGACGTGACGCATAAACCGCCTCGTCATAACCTTCGCGAGGTGACGCCCACTAAAACACGCTGACGGTCATTAAAGGTCATCGGTTTCCACTACCTAGGTTCAGACAAGGATAATGTTGACAAGACCACGGACGATTAATTAATACGAGCCTATCAACCCTTGGTGTTGAAGCGTTCGGGTCCTGACACATTCTTCACATGGGATCCTTCATCTGCCATACACCGGGTACAAAGGCAGTCGATGTCGCTGACAATGACTTTCCCTGGACAGCATGATTTGTGACCACCACTCTCATTTTCCAAAGATAACAGGGGCGGATCAAGTCGGGGAGTGTGGCCCTTAGGCCCCCTCTCCCTCCTCCTTTACACTTTCTTTCTTTTTCTTTCTGAATATGGGGATAGATTTACACATGCAAATATAGTGACTAAATAGTTTTAAATCTTCTACAGCAGGCCTCTAATGCTCCTAAAAAAAAGTGCTGTAATTTCAGTGTCTGCGGAGCAGAGCCTTCAAGACGTCTTTACTGGGATGTTTTCCTACAATTCCACCGATACCTTGGCTGTCCCTGGACTCTAGTCAATCCAAAACAAACCTCTATGAAAGTTAATATGAGCCTATCAACCCTTTGTGTTGAAGCGTTCGGGTCCTGACACATTCTTCACATATTTCAGATATTTCAGATCTTTGCCAAGTCATTACTATAATGATGGAAGAATTGTTAGCCTACACGTGTTTTCCCCCACTACTTAATTGTTCAGCATTATATTGTTTGGTCAATCAGTGGGCGATTGCATCTCTTAGGAGATCCAAGTAAAGGTTGTTCTACACAATTCTTGGCCACTGACAATGCTTGGGTTATCGAACAGCAGAGCTGACCACTCAGACTGTTCCATTTTTTTAAAATCTCCCTTGCATCCTTAAATGGATCCTCAAGCATAGGCTCAAAGATTGTCCCCTACATTTTATGCTGTTTGCATAATGTTTTTAGTTTTTCAGCAAGTTTTTACCTCTCCACACTTTCGTTTTATTTTATTCTACTACCTTTCGCTGGCTGCTTTGGGGGTGCTGTTGGATTCTTCTTTGAATCTTTGGTGGTGAGCGCACCACAGAATTACAGACTGTGGTGTGTCTCTATTTGACGCCAAGAGACCAGACACAATCAGCCGTGTCTCTCTGATGAGTTCCGATCCAGCCGACGAAAGGCCTAGGAGCAGGCGATACATATAGATCTGCCTTCGAGAAGGATTGCGATGGTTTCCTCATGCAGCTAGGGAAGGGTTTTCATTTTCATAATATCTCTTTTTTTTTAATTCAGATCTTCGCCAAGTCATTACTATAATGATGGAAGAATTCTTAGCCTACACTTGTTTTCTCCCACTATTTAATTGATCAACATTTTATTAAAGTTTGATCCGTCTCTGGGTCACGTGCTTATCCAGCTTGCCGTGGTGTGGTCGGTTACGATGCCAGATACTGGGTTCGCGTCCTAAACGCGTGCAGGTTTTACTCCGAGAATTGTCAGTTATGCTTCGAACTCATATAGGAAGATTTCAACGACGTCGTCGAGTGTAATCCACGTAATGGATGCGTCTCTGTTCTTGATCAACACTGCAGGTGCCTGCCTCCCACGGGCCTGTTTAATAATACTGGGACAGTTGTGGACAATATAGAGAGACCCATCGTGTTATGATGTGTCAGTCGAAATTCATTGTATCATTTTCGAAATAAAGTCTCACGTTCTGGGGCTCTTCATGCGCTGCTGGTGCTCATGCGCACAGTGTCCATACCCTCTTCATATCCATTCCCAGGGGCCAGTGTGTGGATGGAGTCTTCGCTGTTGGCCCCTTCACTGAAGCTATCACCGGAGGGGATCGTTCAATCAGCCAGGCGCCACGACTAAATATTTATCGTCGACAACACGACCAGGGTTCTCAGGCCCGAGCAGAACAGGCAATATTCAAGAAAATCATGACGACAATGAAGATGAAGAAGATAACTATGATGGTAAGGATAATATTGATAAAATACCATCATCATCATCATGATCAACAGCAGCAACAATAACTACAACCACAATATGATGATGATAATAATAATAATGATGATGATGATTATAATGATAACAATAATAATAATAATAGTAGTAGTTGCAGCAGTAGCAATAATAATAATAATAATAACAGTAATTATAATAATAACAGTAATACTAATAGTACTGATAATAATAACAATAATTATAATAATAGTGATGATGATGATGATGATGACGACGATGATGATGATGATGATAGATATTTATAATCGGCTTGCTGAATAGATAACCGTAAGTGCTTACAATGTTCTTAGCATTCACACACACGCAGGGACGTCTGCGCGCCACACACACACACACACACACACACACACACACACACACACACACACACACACACACACACACCACACACACACACACACAGAGGCATGCACGCTCGCGTGCGCTTGCACATGAACACACGCCAGCATGCTCGCGTTCATACACTCCAAAGATGCTCTGAGTCAGTGACGAGTGCATTCTTGACATATGACAAGGAGGAAGAGACAGGCTTAAAAGTGCAGAGACAGTGGGGGCGTCTGTTCCCTACACAGATGGCTTGGAAAGTTCTCTCTAAAGGTCTCGGCCTGGACACCGAGGGATCTGAAAGAGATGAGTATCAGCAGTGGAAAGCCAGGGAGAATGAACCCCACCGAAGCAGCAGTGCCGGGTCTTCTCTGCCCGGTAGCCTCTTGCAAACACCATTTGGTACTTCTTCGACGTTGTTGCGGGAGGTGGGAAGGGTGGGAAGGCAGTACAAATATATGTATGTGCGTGCTGTTGTTATTGTTCTTCTGTTTCACGTCTTTTCACTAAGAGTGATATTAGACATGGGAGGGAGAAAGTGACTGTATGACTGCATGGGTGAAGGGGTGTATGTGTGTGTATGTGTGCGTGTGCGTGTATGTGTGTGTGTGTGTGTGTGTGTGTGTGTGTGTGTGTGTGTGTGTGTTTGTGTGTGTGCGTGCGTGCGTGCGTGCGTGTGTACGTGTGCGTGTCTATAGTCGTGGGGGGGGGGGGGGGGGGGTTGTTGTTGAAATGAACGGCTTGGACATAATGTAATTGAATAGAATTTGAAGAGGAGACTAACAAATAAACATACGTAAGCGCCTACACGCACGCACGTCTACATTCAACATTATCTACAGTCTTCCATGGCTCAAAACGCTCCATGTAAGTCATGTTTTACAAGACCATGATATCGGCCTCTCTGCAATGAAACCACGATCCGGTTCAAAATGTGCAGACTCCGTGTATTACTCAGACTGTATCCGCAAGTTGTGCCAGGGCCCTGCTGACAGAGAGAACATTGCATGCCATGGTTAGCCAACGACCACCGCCACTACAGCTTTCCTTTCATCTTTAGCCTAGTCAGTGCTGTAAATAGACATTTATCTCTTTATCTGACTGTCTTTCTGTCTATCTATCTATCTATCTATCTGTCTGTCTGTCTGTCTGTCTGTCTACTTATATATCTGTGTGGGTGCGTGCGTGCGTGCGTACGCGTGAGTGTGTGCGTGCGAGTGTGTGTGTGCGTGTGCGTGTGCGTGTGTGTGTGTGTGTGCGTGCGTGCGTGCGTGCGTGCGTGTGTGTGTGTGTGTGTGTGTGCGTGTGTGCGTGTGTGTGTCGCAAGTAATATCAACGACGTACAGTACTTGCTTTTGCCTATCCAGCCGATGATTGACAGTAGTGAAAGCAGCTGATGATTAAGCAAGGTCCAACACAGTGCTCCATCGACCCCGTGTACCTCCATCATGCTGGATCAGACTGTGAAATATTGACAGCTTGGTGACAACGTGTCCACCAACACACACACACATGTCTGCCCGTTACTTCATGGCCTCATAAGCTATGTAGATGAGTCGATATTTTCTGGAAGACCCACTGATCTGAAGGGCGGATCGCCAGCTGAAAGTTCAAGCATCAAGTCAACTGTTAGCGTCTGTGGCAAACGATGACTTGCGAACTAACTCCCCTCTGACTCACAAATACGCTGAGCGGATAATTTGCTTTCCTCATTATTGTCGTTGTTTTAATCATCATCAGTTAAATAATGCTCTATTACTTACCTAACAGTGACACACTGGTTAGCAATATGCACTATGAAGAGCGGCGTTTAGTTTGAAACTCACTCGGAATGTAACATTAGTGTGAGACTATGTAGCTCTGGTCGTCTCCCGCACAGAGTTACCAACTGCGCTGAGTGCTCTGATGGGAGGACTGGAACCAACTTATCGAGTTCCCAATGCCGTCACCAGCATTGGTTAGTCAGCAACCATCTGACACAAATGAAGCCACAGGCACAAATGCACAGCATGCACGGACCTCGGTGTTACTCAGCTAACTAGCTGATTGGCTCCTTTACTAGGAAATATTGGCTCCTTTACTAGTATATTTCCTTTCCATCCAAGGGAGAAAGCTCTGAAACCTCAGACCCTCGGGAGAGTCACCAGACCATTTCGTGCTGCAAAAAGCACGCTGCAAGGTTTGGGCATGCGTTTCCCGTCTGCATCAATTTTGTAACAAATAAATTTCGAAGCTATTTCACGGGTGAATTCGTTTGAAAACGTACTCCACTCTGACAAAACGCAGTTTTTGAATTGTGTCTCACGACAAAATGAATGACACTGCTGAAGTAAGTGATAAAGGCTTACTTGACCAACAAGTAGCAGTCCAGAAGTGGACAGGCACATTGTACATTTTGAAGATTGAAAGATACAACTCCGTAATGCTAGTTGAACTAATTTCATTATTTTGTGTCCTAATGCAATAGTCTGAGTGTAATGCAATGGCTCCGAAGTGTGGTATTTTGCCGCGGGTATTCCACTGTGTGAAGTACTGGATAACAAAGAGCTTCAAAACGCAGACTGCTCTTAACTGCGTGGGTCTCAATGGAATGAGTGTGTCTCCTAGAACCATTGTTGTCTGACATTAGTCGCCTTTGAAGTAGGCTTGTTACTGCCTCGTGTTGATGGGTCCTCTGCTTAATACCCCCAACCCCCCTCCCCTTGACTGACACACCTCCTGTTCCATGCTCTCTCTGCTCGATACTCCCCTTTCTAACTTAATGTGTGTGTGCGTGCGTGCGTGCGTGTGTGTGTGTGTGTGGATGGGTGGGTCTGTCTCTGTGTGTCTGTGTATGTGTGCGCGCACGGTATGTGTGTGTGCGATGTGCGCGCGCGTATGCGTGCGTGCGTGTGTGTGTGTGTGTGTGTGTGTGTGTGTGTGTGTGTGTGTGGTCGTTAGCATGGCAAAGATTTCCTGCTGTGCCATCCTTCCCTAGAACAAGAGCTTCTTTCCGTAATGGGAAGGGAAATATCCAGCGGAAAGA
>CM065716.1:32848911-32853911 GCA_033310375.1 Conus canariensis | reverse complement strand
AGGGAGAACAGAAACCGTCACACAAGCGTCATTAACTTTATTATTTTGTGTTGTTTACATGCCAAGGACAGCTAAATTTACGAGGTGAAATCAGAATTAAACCTAGGAAAGCGTCTAGCAAACCGTGGGTTAGGTGATGCATACGTTACTCTTGGTATCGCAATCTCGGATGGGTAAAACTCTTGCTCGTTTGTGTCATTACTTGAGACTGAACAAGTTTCGCTCAGTAATAGAAAACGTAGGTATCTATGCAATGTAGAGCATAGTCCGTAATAAGATAAAGTTTCTTTTCTGGCTTCTGCGCTTATAACATAAGGTTCAAAGCGCTACAGTCCAACAGCTTAATGGCCGTAGGGGCAGTGAACTGTCAGAAGTCCACTGTGTTTGGGGCACAGTCCCATGGTAGGCGCGGCCCATCTCGCTTCTTCCACTGCCTATAGCTCTCCTCGAAGTGAACAAGGTACGCATTTACTGCTGGATGGACGCAGAAGGTTTTCAAGGCGAAAAAGTCTGTCCCCACAAGTGGTTTGAAGTCGTGACCGTTGGCTCCTCAATCACTGTGTTTCCAGTTGACACATTATGACATTTCAAGCTCAGAAGCTAGCTACCCCAGAATAACAGGACTTGTGAAGTCAGGTATGACCTCGACTGCTATCGAACATACAGGTGCAAACATGTCAAACTGCAGAAATGAGACAGACACTCAAGAGCTGGTAAATCGACTGGCTAAGATTCAGAACCAAAGCGCCTTAATGGTGCCCACTTCTTCAGTTTTAGTCACTTTTGAGACATAGAGGCCTATTACTTTTTAGAAACTGATTTTCGTTTCTTTTTTCTTCCCGAGCATTCTCGTAAATGTTTGTGTGTGCTCTCGATTATGTTTGCCTGTCAGTCAGATTTCAAAACAGAGGTTTTCTCACTGAACCGTGTCAAAATCGTCTAATGCTACGTTGTGACTTCTTTTTTTCATGCTCATTTTGAAAGCAAGTTTACATTTGATGGACTTGTTCATTTGATTAGCTGTTTTGATAAGCAGGTCAAAACATGGGTTTGACTCTAAAATTAGAGTACTTGAAGTCTAATTTCGTTTCTGCTGGATTTCAACAAACACTATTCTTTTTGCTAGTTCCTTAAGATGCAGATGTCTTCATTAGTTAGTAAAACGGTTGACTTTTTTTTTCGAAATTCGTATTGAACTATTTTGTTTTCGAATGCAAGGATGGCGGTTCTGATAGTCTTTATTGCCAGTATTTTCAAACACAGTGAAGACTAGAGGTTATTCCTGCAGATTTCAAAGAAGAAGAATATAAAGATTGAACAAAGGATGCCAAACGTGATGCACAAGGAAACTTTAGAGGCTACATATGTACGCAGTTTTAAGCAAAAGACTAGATTTCTTTCGTATTCTATGTTGAGACACACCACATGACCTATTTATGTTCTAATATTTTTGGCCAGAAGATTTTCAAGGCGAACACAAACGTTCTACTTAGATCTGACAAAATGTTGTTCTACAGTTGTCAAAATTCTTTTTCTTGGGCTGCCTTTCGTTGGGGTTGACGTGTGTGGGGGATGCAACAATACGCAGTGTGCATTCTACGTCACCCGTGTTTTGGATGCAACAATACGCAGTGTGCATTCTATGTCACCCGTGTTTTGGATGCAACAATACGCAGTGTGCATTCTACGTCACCCGTGTTTTGGATGCAACAACACGCAGTGTGCATTCTACGTCACCCGTGTTTTGGATGCAACAATACGCAGTGTGCATTCTACGTCACCCGTGTTTTGGATGCAACAATACGCAGTGTGCATTCTACGTCACCCGTGTTTTGGATGCAACAATACGCAGTGTGTATTCTACGTCACCCATGTTTTGGATGCAACAATACGCAGTGTGCATTCTACGTCACCCGTGTTTTGGATGCAACAATACGCAGTGTGCATTCTACGTCACCCGTGTTTTGGATGCAACAATACGCAGTGTGCATTCTACGTCACCCGTGTTTTGCCTGGCATCTTATTTCAAGTACATGAATTTAAGTGGAACTACATTTCCAGACTTCTCTCCTGTTCCGATAGCTCTTGATGTAATAAAAAAAGGAGGGGGTTGGAGGGGTTGAGAAGGGGGAGGGGGGGGGTGAGGGAGGTAGTGTTTTTGTCACTGTTGGCTACCGCTAAGGATAGTCACGTTAACACCATAGGGCTGAATGATGTGAACTGGCTGCACCTCTCCACACGTCGATTTTCAAAATGTGCTTGATGTGGCACCTGATGCCGTAGGACTACTGTAAAAGAAAGGAAATGCGCGTATATTCAGAGTGACAGTTCGTGTTTCCTCAGTTTAGACCCGTCAACTACCCCTCATTAAAATCAGTGTACATCTCTTGATGTGCTTCTTTCTTTCTTTGTCTTCATACGTTTGTCTCTCTCTTCAAAGCCCCTCACCCATCCACCCCCTCTCTCTCTCTCTCTCTCTCTCTCTCTCTCTCTCTCTGTCTCTCTCTCAGACACCCTCTCTCTCAGTCTCTCTCTCTCAGCCTCTCCCTCTTCTCTCTCTCTCTCTCTCTCTCTCTCTCTCTCTCTCTCTCTCTCTCACACACATACACACACGAACACACACACACACACACACACACACACACACACACACACACACACACACACACACACACACACACACACAACACACACACAAACATGACTTCTCAGTTGTTTCAGCACTATGTATTGTCTAAAATATCATAATGCGTGCAGTTCCTATTTGGTTTTGAGTTTGTAATAGTTATAATGGATCCACGTGATTATTTCCTTCTTTGAGCGTAAGTGAATACACTTTTCGTCCCCCCCCCCCACTCTCTCTCTCTCTCTCTCTCTCTCTCTCTCTCTCTCTCTCTCTCTCTCTCTCTCTCTCTCCGTGTTTCTGTGTCTGTCTCTCTCTGTCTCTGTCTTTCACATTTACCCTCTCTGTCTGTCTGTATATATGTGTGTGTGTAATCTGCCTGTCTATCATCTATCTATCTATCGATATATATAGATATAGATAGATAGATATAGATATCTCTGTGTGTGTGTGTTTGTGTGTGTGTGCGCGCGCGCGCGCGCGTGTGTGTGTGTGTGTGTGTGTGTGTGTGTGTGTGTGTGTTTCTTTTTCTTTTTTTTAAAAAACTCAGGTTTCGGTAAAGGTGACCCATTCTTCTCATTCTTCAAGAAGGAACCAGGCTTTAAGGATTTCATCCCCAAGAAAGACCCACGCCCGGACCCACATGTTCCCTTGTTCAAAGACCCACATGCGGACTTCAAATTTTCCTTCGAGACGGACCCACATGCGGACCCACATTTTGGCATCAAGATACACCCACGTCAACCACACTTTCCGAATGTGAAGGAGCTGGAGAAGAGGACCTCAGACCTGGTTAGCGGTCAGAAGAAGATCATCAATTTTCTGGAAAAATTGAAGCACGCAGAAAGCGACTTTAACGCCACCTTAGGTCAATTTGACAACGCCCAAAAGAAAAACGACAAGCTCATAGACAGTATTGCTGGACTCGCAGTCGGCACGAAGGAAAACCTGAAAGACATACAGGGAAACCAGTCAACTATTCTAAAGGGACAGGACGACATTCGTAGCCTCGTTCAAGAGGAACACAAGAAAACCCGTATATCCTTAGGCCAGATGGACACGAGAGTCGAAAGCGACCTCAGCAATGTAAGGAACAGACAAGAAGACATCAAGGACAGTCTGCAGGAGAGCGAAGACGCTCTGGCCCAAGGTTTCGCCAGTCTTGAAGAGGCTGAGAATGCAGAGCAGGAGCTCCTTAAAAAAGCACTGCAGACTGTAGTGGAGAATGCGGAGGCCAACGCGCAAGGGCAAGGCAGCATCACAGAGGAGATCCAGCAGACCACGGAGGAGCTGGTAAAGAGCACCCAAAACATTCAAAAGACACAAGCAGGCATTCTGAACAGGATCAGCAGCCTCACGAGCAAGAGGTGCAAAAACTTCAAAATGTCCTCACAAAACAGTCGGATATTTTGTCTGAAATCGAGAGCAGCCGAAAGGAGATTCAAAAGGACATCAGCTCATCGGTGGGAATTGAGAAGCAGACCCAAGAAATCGTTGACGAAAATCAAAGGCTGGCGGTAACAGCTCTGGACGGGGTCCAAAACAGTCAAAGCCAAACACAGCACCTGGCCAAAAAATGCCGAGAAGCCGCCGAGTGCGATCTGAGTCAAGTGAACAAAGGTTTGGTCGACATCAGCGCCGTAGAAGCCGCGTTCGCAAACAGTGTTCGACGAGATCTGAAGGTTGTCCGAGAAAGGCAGTCCCAGACTCAGGGATTGGTGGACAGCAGCGAGAAAAACATCCTGGAAGCTATCGACAAAAGTTTTGACCAAGTGGATGAACAGATTCCTAACGTGGAATCTTTCCTGGAGCAGTCTGGAGAAAAGGTAAAAAGCGAGCTGAAGGACACTGAGAAGAACATCAAGGACACCAGAAAAAGCCAAGACTCCACTGACGGCTTCATCAAGGAAATCCTGGGCATTGTGGCTGAACTTGTGAAGTTGGGCGGTACCAAATTTTTCCCCCACCATTAGCCAGCGCCAACCCATATGCATTTGAATGCAAAGCAAATGCTCTTGTATCTCGTGTTGTGAAAGTTCAGGACAGTTTCACGGCTTACTCTCTGCCTATTTAATGTCACTATAAACCAGCTTCCTAACGGAGAATATTCTTTGGAAACATGATGTGCATGGTCTTTTCTCTCCAGATCTGAAACATGTTAAAGTACCTGAGAAGTGCAGAAAATGTCTATGAAGTCTGGACTGCTTGCAAACTTGGTAATTGCTTAACATGATGTCTTGTTTCAAAACCTTGATCGCCGAAATAAAGAAGTTTAATTAAGTCGGATTCTGGTTTATTTGCGCCAGTAAAAGTTTGTATGAGACGGCGAGAGAGAGAGAGAGAGAGAGAGAGAGAGAGAGAGAGAGAGAGAGAGAGA
>CM065716.1:32838911-32843911 GCA_033310375.1 Conus canariensis | reverse complement strand
CTGGGACCGCTTTAACACAGTAATTATCCTAGAGAGAGCTACGACAATAATGTCCACATGCATTCAACCAGCCTGACAAAGCCTCAGCACAGTGCCCCACGGCAATACCATCTGAACGAGCCCGAGACTTCTGCTCTTAAAGGACTGTTTACAAAGCAATCTCAGCTGACTGAGTATTTAACGCCTACTCGATGCTCCGAGGTCCTATTGATTACATTCCCCTCCCTTTCGCCATCGGGAAGGTTCGAACTCGGGAGGGTCCTCACCACCTTATGTGCCATCTATCACCTGACCACTTCAACCTCCTTGACACACTTCGGCTGTGTGCGTTAGGTGAAGGCGTACTGGTAATGGGTCTATTACCTATTTCTTTACCACTCACGGCATTCCTTGCCTCTAAACGCTTAAAGCCTTTTGTGATAGGTTTCACTCCCTTGACATTGTCTTTTGGAAACACACGATCTCTCTCTGTCTTTGTCTCTGCCTCTGTCTGTCTGTCTGTCTGTCTCTCATATAAACACCCACCCAGCTGTCCTCACAAAGACACCAGCTCCCTTCACTCATACAGACTGGGTCAAGCCAGTCTGTAATATTAATCAAAAAAAAAAACAACTAACAATTCAACGGCTGAGATACGACAACCCACTATTGAGAACTGTTAACACAGGGACGCGGAAGAGAAGACACATGAAATATAGACTGACAGTGCTCCCGAACTGCTAGGTAAAAACACACTCATAGAGCGTAAGGTCTTGGCACAACTGATGGAACTGAAAGAAGCTGATAAACTTGTCTTCACCATAGTGCCCCAACAAGTCACCACGGAGTTAAGGGAAAAGAAGAAACGCCCCAAGTCATCAAGTTGAGGTGCACTTTGTTCGTTTCCATAGTCCTGAATGTTGTCGAAAGAGGTCAAAATGCGTCATGTTTTGTCTTGTCATATGTTTGTCTCTCTTGTCCGGCGGAATGATAATACTTTCCCTAAGAAAAGAAGAACGTTTGGTTTTACTAATGTATACACACATCATCTCCGGGCAACACAAGCATCTCTCTCTCTCTCTCTCTCTCTCTCTCTCTCTCTCTCTCCTTCTGTGTGTGTGTGTGTGTGTGTGTGTGTGTGTGTGTGTGTGTGTGTGTGTGTGTGTGTGTGCGTACACGCACGCGCGCTCGCGTGCATAGGTGAACGAGTTCTATGGACGTTGTAACCGCTTAGGGGTGTAGATTACGCACCATCAATATCCATTACTATTATCATTATTATAATCACACACACACACACACACACACTTCCGGTTCAACATGGCGGCTGATCTCTCCATGGACTAAATCAGTCGTAGCAGAAGACCTATCATGGGCAGGACAAGATACAAAAGGAAGCATGATAAGAAAGGAAATGCCTCCATAAAGTCAACCAGAGAACCATCGGAACCTTCTACAGAACCAGAGCTATGTGCATCGATTGTTACATCGACTGTGAGATTTGAAGGGGAACAGTGCAGGCAAAACTCCACCAACGGCCGCGCCTTGAAATGTATGGAATGTTTAGATCTAATTCCCTGGTCACAAACTGGACTCCCAAGCTACATGCTATGCGTATTTTTGAAACCTAAACGAAAGTTTATGTGCGAAAATTGTGCATCAGGTTTAATGAGTCCTGAACTGATGAAGGAAATTCAGCAAGAAAGAGGTGAGTCTGATCAACGGGATAGACCTACTTTTAGCGGTTACTCCACTGTTGGCAACCAGACGAAAAGGGACCTTACGAAAGACAACAGTACAACAACAAAATCAAACACAGCTTCTCAGACAGAACTTACAAAAACGAGGGAGAGTCTGATGAATGAGGTGAATGCGTCGATTTTGGATCTGAAAAGCGCGATCTCGAGCCAAATCAACGAGCTGCGTGAGGTGGTCCAGAGTGCGAGTGTGGCTGCGCGGTCGACAGCGGACGGTACAACAGGCGTTGTCGGGGCCCAGCATGTGGCATCTGCTGCGGGCGCGGCAGGTGCCACTCGTCTCGGGACCATGTCACGGATGAGCAGCGGTGGGAGGCCGACATACTCGGACATGGTCAAACGCAAAGCTAAAAGGTCTGTAATGAAGGGTTCTACGGCATCTGATGACGTTAAAAACGATGACGCGAATAAAAAATGACGCTAGGGGGATGGATGAGGGAAAAGAACATTCAGAAAAAGACAAAATTAACCCCTTACATTCTACAAGCAAACAAAGAAATAAAGATCACCAGCAAAAACACGAACTTTCTTCACATTCATTGCAATCTAGAGGTTCCATAGATTTACCCGAAGTTGTTGTACTGCACGACTCGGTGCTAAACGGTATATCCGCTCAAAGACTGGGTGCAGCTTATGGACTCTATATCAAGAAAAAGAAAACGACCACCATTGATCAATGCAAGAAGGCTTTACTGTCTGACTCTATCGACAATGCAGACGTGTTTGTGCTTCATGTTGGGGTAAATGATCTCAAAGACACATCTGATCCAAAAGAAAAGGCATCTACTTTCATCAACCTCGTGAAAGAATTACAAAAGCATTATCCTCAAACTCGAATTGTTGTTAGCAAGGTCGCCCCAACTAGGATAAAAAAGCTAAACATCAAAAGAGAAATCTTTAATGATGAAATACATTGTAATCTTTCCGGTCAAAATAACGTGTCGTTTGTGTCCCACGAAAACATCACCAACAACACTCAGTACATGTGGGACTTAATCCATCCTTCAGAAAGGGGCCTCAGCGTGTTTGCAGGCAACCTTGGTCGTCATCTTCATTACATGTACTGGAGAAAGCAAAGACAACCCGGTCATCGCTACAGCTCTCGTCGTCCCAGGGATAACCCACCCCGTCCACATCACCAGGGCAGGAGGAACTCTTTCTTGCTGCGCAGGGAACATCGGGGACGAGATTACCTGTACAATTACCGAGCCCAGTGAAAGTCTTCTGTCTACGTATTTCTGTTGGATTGTTATAAGGCTGCCATTTTCATAGTCGCGCATGATTGTTTATAGTATTATTAGTCACTGTCCTGTTGATAGATTTTAGGTATTGCCATACTGAATTTCAGTTTTTGGTGTTTGCAAAGTGTCTATTTTCATTTTAATAGGCTATTACTGTGCTTTGTTTTATTTGCAGTATTCTTCTGTTTCTTTATTATTATTCTTTATAACTTTCTGATGGAAAAAAAGACAAATATTAGTATCCTACAATGGAATTGCCGTTCAATCACTACCAATATAATACACCTTCAACAACATCTTGAGAACAACACTTATATGGTCATCATCCTTCAATCTCTAAATGTGACAAAGAAGGACTTGCCACGATTGGACCATTTCTTCTATCCACCAGTGTGCCAAGAAAGTGATTGTGCTGCGAAAATTTCTGTGGCCATTTATATTAATGACCAACTATTTTACCAACCAATCCAATCGCCTGTACCAAGTGACACAACAAACTTGTTTTCTTGTGCAGCGTGTGTCCGATTCGACAAATCGTTAATTTTGAATATCGTTTCAGTGTATTTCCCAAAAGGAATTATTGATTGCAATTCTGACTGGCTACGTTCGTTAAATACTACAAATGATAAATGGTTAATAGCGGGGGACTTTAATGAACATGCTCCTTTTTGGGATCTATCTTGCATCAAAGTAACCTCTAATCGCTTGGTGGAGAATATTTCAGATTCTCCACTTTTTCTTTTAAATGACGGAAGTGTTACAGGACTGCCTGATGTTCCCAGCC
The DNA here is from genome assembly GCA_033310375.1 of Conus canariensis. NCBI lineage: Eukaryota > Metazoa > Mollusca > Gastropoda > Neogastropoda > Conidae > Conus > Conus canariensis. The sequence goes on along the minus strand of CM065716.1, from coordinate 32,840,150 downwards.
ACAAACCATCAGCAATTGATCTGACTCTAATCTCTCCAAAGTTAGTTCCTAGCTGCAAGTGGCAATTACACGATAACACTTTGGGAAGTGACCATATTCCTATTATCCTTACTTTTAGAGGATTTGAAGTTAAGCACAATGATGTAAAGGATAAAATTCCTAAATTTGATTATAAACGAGCTGACTGGGCCAAATTTGAATCTGTTCTAAGGTCTTACGACGTTAGTTCTTTTGATAAATCAGACATTGAATCTATGTACACTCATTTTACAGAGGCAGTTTTAAATGCTGCAGGCAAAGCAATTCCCAAAATTAATGTGTCAAACTCTTCGAAACACGTTGGTAAAGTATGGTGGACAGATTCATGTAAAAATGCTGTAGACAAAAACAAGAACATCTTTAAATCGTATGCTAAAGTTAAAAAAGTGAAAGGCAGTGTTCCTGTCAAATCTGCTAAAAACCAAAGAAACAGAGTTATAGAAAGTGCTAAAAGCAACTGTTGGTCAACGTTTTGTTTTAATGAAATAAGTGACCATAAAGATAAAAGTAAAATTTGGAAAAAGATCCATGAAATGAAAAATGGGATTCATCTACCAGAATATCCAGTTATTCTAGGTGATGAACAATTTCCTTCAGAATATCAAAAAGCTGAGGCATTTGCTGACACCTTTGTAAAGTATAGCTCCTACAGTAGTCTGTCTATCAGACAAATGCAGAACTTTGAGAGAAAATCAATCACAAAATGACATATACAATGACCCTGAGAAAAATAATGATCACTACTTGAATGCTGAAATTACTTTCCAAGAATTACTGTCTGCTATCTGTTCATTACCTAAGACCAAGAAAACTTCTGTTAGTCTGGATGCCATTTCCAATGAGTTGATAAAACATCTTCCAGAAAACTTTTTGTTATTTTTACATGGAATTATTAGTAAATGCTGGATTGAAGGTAACATCCCATCCATATGGAGAGATTCAATTATAGTCCCTATTTTAAAGCAGGGCAAACCAGTACACGATGTGAATAGTTATAGACCTATCTCTCTGACGTCTCACGTATGCAAATTAATGGAGCAAATTGTTTTAAATCGATTGTCTTATCATTGCGAAAAACGTGGGATTATCCCTGTAAACCAAGGAGGCTTTAGAAAAGGCAGATCAACCATTGATCATTTAGTGAAATTAACAACTCAAATCAAACAACAATTTGCCAAAAGACAAAATGTTCTTGCCACA
>CM065716.1:32828911-32833911 GCA_033310375.1 Conus canariensis | reverse complement strand
TCAGTCCGTTTATTGTTCAGTCAGTTCATCAATCATTCATGCAATCGATCGATTGTTCAATCAGTCGACTGATCGACTAATCAAGCAGAAACCCCAATGGCTCCTTTTTCTTTATATCAGCCGCTTAATATTTAGAGCTGGTAGCGCAGTTCACCAAACACGTCAACTGCCGACAGTAGGTGAGCTGATATCCCGTATTCAGACAGAGAGAGAGACAGATAGACAGATACATAGGTAGACACATAGATAGATAGGGTGAGAGAGACAGAAACAGAGACAGAGAGGTAGAGAGAGAGATAGGTGGACAGGCATATATATATAGAGAGAGAGAGAGAGAGAGAGAGAAGTAGACATCTTGATCAATAGATAGATAGCTAGACAGACAGGTAGGTAGGTAGATAGGCAGGTAGGTGGGTAGATAGATAGTTAGATAGACTGATAAATATATAGACTGATAGATAGAGAGACATAGATCAATAGATAGACAGATTGATATATATATATATAAATAGATTGATAAATATACAGATCGATTGATAAAGAGATACAGATCAATAGACAGATACATACATACATACATACATACATACATACATACATACGTACACACATACATACATACATACATAGGTAGGTAGGTGGGCAGGTAGGTAGGTAATTAGATAGAGAGAGATACATATTGATATATAGATAAATAGATCAACAGATAGACAGATAAACCGATAGATAGATAAACATACAGAAAGACAAACAGGCAGATATTTAGACAGACAGATAGATAGATATATCGATAGGTAGATAGATAGATGGATGGATGGAAAGATAGGTAGACATAGATAAAAAGATAAAGATAGAAATAGTCAGATAGAAAGATGAATAGGTATACAGGTAGATCGATAGACAGATAGATAGATAGATAGAGATAGAGTTAAATAGATACGTAGGAAGGCAGGTTGGTAGGTAGGTGGGTGGAAGGTAGGCAGTTAGGTACATTAATAGGTATGTAGATAGATAGATGCAAGTGTAGGTAGGTGGATAATTAGATATGGAGAGAGAGAGACAGACAGACAGACAGACAGAGACAGAGAGAGAGAGACAGAGAGAGATAAGGTTACTCTCTTTGTCTTTGTCTCTGTTTCTCTGTCCCTCTCTCTCTCTCTCTCTCTCTCTCTCTATATATATATATATATATATATATATACATAAGTGTCAATAAAATCTTTGTTTTCATCTCTTGCCTCTTTGTTTATTTCTAATGCAAACTTTTTGCTCTTTAAGAGCTTCTTCAAGGCAGCTGCAAGGCATAAAAGGACATAGCGTTACTATTTTGTACAGCTTCACATAAGAACATGTCTAAAACTCCCATTCATCCCCGCACGTGCACACTCACACAAACATACACACATATATACACACGGACACACTCCCACACACACGCACGCACACACACACACACACACACACACACACACACACACACACACACGCACGCACGCACGCACGCACGCACACGCACGCACGCACGCACGCACACACACACACACACACACACACACACACACACACACATGCGCGCGCGCGCGGCCTTCCTTCCACACTAATCCCAACCCCCAACCTCACACTATCTCTATACATTAGCTACAAAGACAATAATGATTAGACATAAAAGGCATGAAACATTATCAATACTGTCATGGTATGAATACAGGTATATAGTTATTACGGACATCATGTAATAAATCAAGTCAACCGAAGAAATCATTCTCCTTACACAGATCAAAGATTTAAGTCTAAGCTCTACTTGTAAACCTACGTAACGTTAACAATTACCAGGAACTCGCCTATCCCCCTCCTCCTTCTCACTCTCTCCCCCAACCCCACCACCATCATCAATTATGCTAGCGACAAGGAATAATACTAAAGTCTTATACATTAGGCATATAGTGTAGGTATAAAAATCTAGGCATAAATTGAAAACATCACATTATCAATACTGTCTTATTAAAAGCAAACACAGAAATTATCAAGGATAATAATCTAAGAAATCCAATAAATGTATGTCAATCCCTAACAAAAATTTATTGTTTGTAAGAAGTATCCAAAGTTAAAAGCAAATAGTGTAACAGCATAAGATGAAATTCAATTCAGATAATTTGGAAAGAGATGTGTTCTCAGGAAAGGTTGCATAGGCTAAAGAGGACCAGGTATTGTGGAGAGGCAGAAGAACGACAGTAAGAGAAGGGAAGAAGAGGGGAGGGTGGGGGAGGGAGCAAAGTAAAACTATGGGCTATGGAGACAGCGTCAATATCACTGTACCCAGAAAAAAAGCAACCACAACAACAGAACACAGCCAAAACTTACGTCTGTCCGTTTGCACTGACCAAATGCACAATCACAGCCTAAAAAGAAGCCAACAGGGTAAAAAAATAGAGTGAATAATAATTCAGAAACCCACCATACTTCGCCTCTCTCTCTCTCTCTCTCTCTCTCTCTCTCTCTCTCTCTCTCTCTCTCTCTCTCTCATCCATTCACCCTGACATAGCTATGAGCACACACACACACACACACACACACACACACACACACACACACACACACACACATGCGCGCGCACGAACACACACACACACACACACACACACACACACACACACACACACACACACACACACACACACACACACTGTCTTCTAAAGGTTAGCTGTGGGCATCGGAACGAGACTTAGAATGTTGTGTAGCCAGGAGGGAACCCTCGAAAAACGCATAGAAGAATATGCCAAGTACCTGACTCTTCCGGGATGGAAATGGCACAAAGCGTCGAAAGACCTCAAAAAGAGAGCAGCAAAGGACAGAAGCTAATACACCAACAAAAGAACAGCACCGAAGAAAACAGTGGCCTGGGTGACATCGTATGACCCCCGGGTACCCTCAAAAGCACTGATCATTCGAAAACAACCTCCACCTGCTGCACTCCGACCCTGGAAACATAAAAATGTTCCTCAAGAAAACAGCCATTTCGGCGGAAAAGAGAAGTAAAAACCTTGCGGAACACTACAAACCTACGGTGCCCTCCAGACATGTGCAACATGGCCCACACTGAAAAAGCAGGATTCTTCAAATGTACAAAAAATGTGACACGGGTGCTCACTCGAATGAGACAACAGGCTTCCAAAGTCCCTGGGACAGAAGAGACTGGAAAATCCGGCAACATATAACATGCACAGCTCCAAATGTTATATACATGATCAAGTGCAGACTTCACCCAGAAGAGTGGTACATAGGATCCACACCAAAAAAACTCAAACTACAGTGGGCCAACCACACAAGTGACATCAGCCTGAAATATACAACAAAGTGTAGTGTGGTGGAGCATGTACTCAATACACCCAACCCATCAGACAAATCCCTGCCCTTCCTCACTATTGTACCTATTGAAACTATCTAAAAGGAAAGTGATCTCCTAAAACGAGAACTATATTGGCAGGCAAATCATGGCACAATATTCATAGGCTTGAACAAAAGGCAGGATATTGGAAAACAGAGGTTACATTACCCTCCTTTGTGCGGTGGAGTCTCTGTGAAAGTGGGTTAAACAAACCTAGGTTTCCTTGTATGTTACACGATGGTCGTGTACGTAGTGTAGTCTCTATGGGAGAGAGACCTGGGGGCCTGGTGCTGGTTGTGTTGGCCAATCAAAGTACCTTGGTGGCAACAAGTGGTGTGCGTGGTGAGGTGTGTCAGAGAGAGAGAGAGAGAGAGAGAGAGAGAGAGAGAGAGAGATCTGGAGACCTGGTGTGTGTTGGTTTGGCCAGGGGAATCTCGCAGTGGCAGTGAGAGACAGCTGTGTGGTGAGGTCTTGGTGGGGGTGTCGCCTATAAACTTTGTGTACTGTATTGGTCTTGAGGGTCGCTTGGCAGGGGAAGGAGACAGAATTGTTGCCGGGTCTCAGTGAGAGAGAGAGAGACCTGTCGGATAGATATTGTGCTGTTTTCCACCACTCCCCCTCCTCCCCCCCCCCTTTCTCCCCCCCCCCCCCTCCTTCCTCCCCAATCCTCCTTTTCTTCCGCCCCCACTCCCCCCCCCCTCCCATGTGGCCCCCTGCCCTCATCCTCTCACCTCTTTTTTCCCCTCCCCCACTCCCCCCCCCCCCCCCCCCCCTCTCTTCATGTTAGGGCCGTTGTTGTTCTCTCCCTCTCTTGGGTGGGTGGGTGGTCTGTGGGATGTCTTTGAATGGCTGCTTCGGACGGAGGTCTTGCAGGATTTTGGAGGGAGGTTGAGGGCTGGTCTGGGCTGGTGTCCCCCCCCCCCCCCCCCCCCCCCCCCCGCGCCTGCTCCTTGCACTGGTCCTTCTCTCCCCCCACTTCCCCCTCCCCTCTTCTCTCCACCCCCCTCTCTCTCTCTCTCTTCCTCCTCCCCCTCTTCTCCTTCCTCTCTCCCCCCTCCCCCCACTCTCCAATTTACGTGTAGAAACAGCCAAGACAAGTTAATCGTAAGATCCAACCTTGAATTCCCAATGCATATTTGTAGACGTCTTGATTAATATTCGCAGTTCACTTCTTCTTCTTCTTCTCCTTCTTCATCCTCTTCTTCTCCTTCTTCTTCTTCTGCTTCTTCTTCTTCTTCTCCTTCTTCTTCTTCTTCTTCCTCTTCTTCTTCTTCTGCTTCTTCTTCTTCTTCTTCTTCTTCTGCTTCTTCTTCTTCTTGTCTACCCACTCAACTTCTTCTTCTTCTTCATTGTTTTCCCTCCTCCTCATTCTCTTCCTCTTCCTCCTACTCTACCTACTCTTGTTCCTCCTCCTCCTCCCCCTCCTTCTTTTTCTTCTTCTTCTTCTTCTCCTCCTCCTCCTCCTCCTTCTCCTCCCCCTCTTCCTCTCTTCATGTTCCTCATCCGTTTCTTGTTCTGGTTCTTGTTCTTCTTTTTCTTCTTCGTGGTTTAAGGTTTGAATGTGAAGATGCCTACAGGCGGGCATTGAAATAACAGCAAAGACATGATTTTCTGT
>CM065716.1:32816411-32821411 GCA_033310375.1 Conus canariensis | reverse complement strand
GCACGCGCACGCAACCACACACACACGCGCGCGCGCACGCCGGCACGAACACGCATGCAAGCACGCACGTGCGTGTGCGCACACATGCATGCCCGCGCTCGCGCGCACACACACACACACACACACACACACACACACACACACACACACACACACACACACACATTTACCTTCATGTTCGCGTTCACATCTCTATGCAGAAATACATTGCTTTCAAATAGTGTAAAAAGACAATTCAGCAACCACTCACAACAGCTTGACCTCTAGAAAGTTGAACTGAATGATTCACGCTTCTCTCATTTAACAAAGTTTGAAGGGCAAAACGAACGGAAAAACGAAAGGTCAATTTCATTAGGTATGAGCAGTAAAGAACTACGCATTACATTATTGGTAATAATCTCTCTCTCTCTCTCTCTCTCTCTCTCTCTCTCCTCTCTCTCTCTCTCTCTCTCTCTGTGTGTGTGTGTGTGTGTGTGTGTGTGTGTGTGTGTGTGTGTGTGTGTGTTGATATATTCCAGTTGTGTAACATTACTGCTCTAGCTTCAATTTTATTTTGTTTCGCTTTGCTTTCCTTGACCTTATTTCAGCATCTTATGTTCATATCAAGATCCATTAAATCACCTGATTTTCCTCTGGTAAGGTCAGGTAATATTGCTTATAGCCCAGCCGACCGCAAAGGGCCATATCAGAGCTGTCAGTTACCGCGTGGTTTTCCTATGGAAACAACACGGGTTGTAGTTAAGTTATATGACAAGCTCATAAATAAGACATCATTCAAGCATCTCCCTTGATGATTGTTTTCAAAGGATGAATCAATATAACATGCAGCAACATGTTCAGTCTTTATCTTAAATCTACAGAAAGAGGGTCAACACGCGGGTAAGAAGAGTTCTTGAGGATGCTTTCTAGTGAGGGGGGTGCTCTTGAACGCACGACACCGTTCCTTTCGAAGGATTATACGGAGGGCAAAGAAGAGGTAAGCAAGAAATGTAACAGACGAGGGTAAATCATGAGACGGTGGGGGAAAAGGGGAAGAGAGGGAAGGGGAGTGAGGACGGGGGGGGGGGGGCATTTTCTTACCTCCCCGGAGAGTATACGCACAGTGTGACCTTAGTAAAACGTGGTGTCAAGGTTGGTTTTGCATGTTCTTTTTTTTCTTCACCCATTCTCCTTTTTCCGCTCCAAGACACACCTGGCTAAGTTGTTAGGACTCAAATCGAAGCAAAAGCCAGCATATGTTTCTCCTGCAACAGCACGGGGTAGACACACACACACACAAGAAGAACAGGGCGGAAAAAAAGAAGCAAAAAAAAAAAAAAAATGGGACGTAGTATGTCTTCGGTCGTTTGTCTTCACCATGCACGTGTGTGTGTTTTGTGTGTGTGTGTGTGTGTGTGTGTGTGTGTGTGTGTGTGTGTGTGTGTGCGTGAGTGCGTACTGCGCGCGTGCGTGCGTGAGTGTGTGCATGTATGCGTGCGTGCGTGCCTGCGCGCGCGCGCGCGCGCGCGCGTGTGTGTGTGTGTGTGTGTGTGTGTGTGCGTGCGTGCGTGTATGCGCGCGCGCGCGAGCGCCCTTGTTGGGGAAAGAGGACCGAGGGCTGACAGTTGCAGTAGGTAGGTAAGAAGTGCGGGAAAGGGGGGAAGGGGGGGGGGGGGGGGGGTCAGGGAGGGGCGGGGTACTGAGTGTGCTTCTCTCTCTCTCTCTCTCTCTCTCTCTCTCTCTCTCTCTCTCTCTCTCTCTCAAAATACATTTGGCCTCATACTAGAAATGTTCATCAAGTGGCATTGCTTCTTTTGCTGCAAAATGAAAAGAAAATTGTAACTCGCTCTGTAGCTATGCTCATTTTAAGAAGCACTAAAACGAAAAGAGGAACTGTTGTCAGCTAACACACAAATGCCAGAGTAGTTTCAGAAAAAACATTTTGTTAAGCAAATATTTTCTTTCAGAATTTTCAGTATATGTGCCGAGCGCCTGTGTGTTCTATTTTTGTTCTTGACCTTATTGCAGATAGGTCGGTGGCCTTTGCAATTAAAGTATTTAACTTGGGTTGAGTTCTCTCTCTCTCTCTCTCTCTCTCTCCTCTCTCTCTCTCTCCTCTCTCTCTATCTCTCCAGACCTGTTCATTCCTAATCTTTTTCCTTCGATAGTTCACAAATACTAGTCTGCTAAAATTCCGGAAATAACATGTAATTAATATGAAGGCTTCGCTGTCACTTATCCCTTTGATAATGAGCAGCAAACTTATAAAGACAGGTCTAACTGTTGACTAAAATATTGTGCGCACATCCGCGCGCGCACGCGCGCGCGCGCGTCTGTGTGTGTGTGTGTGTGTGTGTGTGTGTGTGTGTGTGTGTGTGTGTGTGTGTGTGTGTGTGAGAAAGAGACAGACAGATAGACTGACAGACGGACAGACAGACAGTCAGACAGACGGACAGGGAGAGGGAGAGAGAGAGAGACAGACAGACAGACAGACAGAGACAGAGACTGAGTCAGACAGACAGAGACAAAGAGAGAGAGAGAGAGAGAGAGAGAGAGAGAGAGAGAGAGAGAGAGAGAGAGAGAGAGAGAGAGAATGTGCTGAATCCTGGCTGCTTTTTATGGAGGTGCATACAGACAAACACATACACTTCAGGAATTCATACTCATGTCTCTTACCGTCGAAAGTAAACAATACGAAAAAAAAAAAGAAACGTAGGAGAATCGTCATGGTGAAATCAACTACAGGCATCGGACTTCAAAGTGAACCTGTTTGCGACAACCACTGACTGAGCACTCATGCAGGTAAGAGACACCCAAAACGATTACGGAAACGTCTATGAATGAGCTGAGAGTAGAAGCTATCCTATGTTATTGTCCTTAAATACCCCTGAGTGCCTCTTGCTCTCTTTCCTGTTTACTATGTTCTTGTCAGTTTTAAATACCTGATTCGCAGCGGTGGCGCTCTCTCACATTGTGTCAGCGACTTGAAATTTCGTGTTCAGTGTGGGCCAGGCGTCTGAACAGTGTTTGCAGTCAACCATCTCTCGATACTTGCTGCTCTCGTAGTGTCCTGGCAAACGGATAGCATTGCGTGTTTTTAGGTCTGGTATATTCCATGCTGGAAAAGCCCAGCCTAAGGCAACAATATCCCAAACTTGTCTAGCGTTTGTTCAGGTTCACAGGCAAGGCGCAATGGTCGAGGTCTTCTTGGCTTCGGTGTAGTCCGGTTAATCCACATTTCTTTTTCTCAGTCCACCGTTCTCTTGTTCAAGTTAAGTTATGCTTGCTTGCTTGAACTATCTGGCATCAAAATCACACTAACGTTTTCAGTACAACGTACTTACTGTAGGCTTAAATCCCGGATTTACAACAGCACAACAAAATAAATGAATAAATGGATTGAAAAAAAAAAAAAACAAATGAAAGAATAAATAAATAAATGAATGAATAAATGAATAAATAGATAAATAAATAGATAAATAAGTACATAAATAAATGAATGAATGAATGAATAAATAAATAAAATAAATAAAAGGATGAATGAAATGTTTTGCAGAGAACTTTGGGATCTGTTTCGGGGTCTGAACACACACTTTGAGGTCAAAACAATATTCATGCATTTGTATAAAAGAAGTGTCAAGCAGTTGAAATTAAGTCACGTAATAACTCCGTATGCGGAGAAACTACCATGTCCCCTATTTCTGTTCATTCTTACCACTTTAGTATCGTTAGTTTCTGACAGGGATAAAGATGGCTGATGACAGACTTCCACTGAAACTCACTACATGCTTTCATTTACAGGCACGAGACAACAGAAACTGAGTGTCTAACATCAGATGCTAACTGAATCACTTTCGAGTTGAATATCTTTGGGCAAATCAAGGAGTCACGTGATCGTCGTGGTCGCCTGAATTTTAAAAAGAACAACAACAACATAAACAACGACAGCAACAACATGATCTGAGATGACAGTGTGTGTGTGTGTGTGTGTGTGTGTGTGTGTGTGTGTGTGTGTGTGTGTGTGTGTGTGTGGTGAGTGTGTGTGAGTGTGTGTGTGTGTGTGTGTGTGTGTGTGTGAGTGTGTGTGTGTGTGTGTGTGTGTGTGTGTGTGTGTGCGCGCGTGCGTGCGTGTGTGTTTTACGACTATAACAACGATGGATCGGAGCTACAGTTTTCAGCACAAGTTTGAATACCCAGAAAAAACGAGTGGCACGGCTATGCAATGCCCGAAGTTGTCTGCTTTCCGTCTCAAGTGAGTGGCTATACACTCTCAAAGGCAAAGTGGGAACACATGCAAGAAAATTAAGAACAGATTATTTTGTTGACGAAATTGGAAAAAAAAAACCCACACCAACTTTTTTTTTTTTTTTTTTTTGTGCCATGCCCTTAACTGTTGTTTAACTGTGTACATAGTTAACATGTAAACTCTCTCTCTCTCTCTCTCTCTCTCTCTCTCTCTCTCTCTCTCTCTCTCTCTCTCTCCGACACAGTCGCTTTCTCTCTCTGTCTCTTTCTCTCAAGTACACAGATTTCTCTCTTTCTCTATCTGTCTGTCTGTCTGTCTGTCTGTCTGTCTGTCTGTCTCTCTCTCTCTCTCTCTCTCTCCTCTCTCTCTCAGACACACACACACACTCTCTCTCTCTCTCTCGATTAATTTTGACAACTGTGGTTACCATTGTAATTGACATACTCGGTTTGATGTGTCTTGCAAAAACAAGAAAACGGAGACAAAATGCAGTGTGCTTTGTGTGTCCCATTCTCTGACATTCAACAACACTGTAGGCTACATACAGTGATGATGCAAACGTCCAAAGCAGTTTCCAGCCAGTCTGCTTCTGACAGACAGGAAAGAGAGTTTGAGAGCAGAACATCAATCGGCTGACGTCAAACACTTCAGTCATAGTTTGTCATGACGTCATGATCCACTTGACCACTTGGCTGCATTCTTCGTTTTGAGCGTCCGCTTCACATGGGGCAAAACCCTTACAATGAAGTTATGTCTGTCTGTCTGTCCGTCTGTC
>CM065716.1:32806411-32808911 GCA_033310375.1 Conus canariensis | reverse complement strand
CTCCTAAATCTTTTTTCGTTCAGTTATATACTAATTGAACAGCCACAAACACTCATTCCACTCGTACACATACATCCTCATCCACAAATCATTCCTCAACTCCCCAGCTCCCCACCTGCACCCCCTACCCCCGCTCCACACACACACACACACACACACACACACACACACACACACACATACACACACACACACACACACACACGCACACACACACACACACACACACTCTCTCTCTCTCTCTCTCTCTCTCTCTCTCTCTCTCTTCCACTCTCCGCCATCTCCACCCTTTTCCATTCTTTTGTTTGTTTTTTTGTTTGTTTACCTCCGTTTAATATCACCCATGGTGAAAAGACATCAAATTGAAGACACACACACACACACACACACACACACACACACACACACACACACACACACACACACACACAAAAACACAGAGAGAGAGAGAGAGAGAGAGAGAGAGAGAGAGAGAGAGAGAGAGAGACAGACAGACAGACAGACAGACAGAGACAGAGACAGAGAGACAGAGACAGAGAGAGAGAGAGAGAGAGGGAGAGAGGAGGAGGAGAAGGAGGAGGAGGAGGAGAAGAAGAAGAAGAAGAAAATAAAGAAGAAAGAAGAAGAATGATGATGATGCATGCAGACAATGAAATATCATTCAGCATCTGGAAGCTCTTCACGCCTCTGGTATTTAAAATTCTGCACTGAAGCCACTTGAGGTGATGCTTCAAACACACACACACACACACACACAACACACACACACACACACACACACACACACACACACTCACACACACACACACACACACACACACACACACACACATACACACACACTCACTCACACTCACACACACACACACACACAAAAGAACACACACACACACACACACACACACACACACACACACACACACACACACACACACACCACACACTCACACACACACACACACACACACACACACACACACACACACACACACTTTCTTGCCACTGGGACGAATCTGACAAAGACTCGGAGACTCGCTGAGATTTAAAACACACATGTCTGCATGGCGTATCACCACCCTCAGCTAACTTGAAGTGCCTTCCACTGTAGAAAGAGAGAAGAAGGGATGTTTGCCACACGTGTTCGGGCGGGGGGGGGGGGGGGGGGGGGGGGGGCGGGAGTGAAGAAAAGGCAAAGACAAAAAGAAATAGAAGTATTGTCGATTTTCTTTTAACCTACAAGAGAAGTAAACAACCTATCTCATGACATAGCAATGCTCTCTACTCCGAGAGGTGGTCTTCTCTGCCTGGCTCACGCATTCGCTGTTTTATTCATTGTTTGTAGCATTAACTGATCGATTGTTTAATTGATTCACTGACTGATTTTGAGAGAGAGAGAGAGAGAGAGGGAGGGAGGGAGAGAGAGAGGGGGAGAGAGAGAGAGAGAGAGAGAGGGAGGGAGGGAGGGAGGGAGGGAGAGAGAGAGAGAGAGAGAGAGAGAGAGAGAGAGAGAGAGAGAGAGAGAGAGAGAGAGAGGCATACAGGTACGTCGAGAAAGACGAACTACGTTTTCTTGATGGCTGTAAATTATTTGACCAACAACGTAATGACCTGATGAGGAGGATTACAAAAGGAGTTTCTTTCATTACAGACCAAAATGGAAAAAAAAAGAAAAAAAAACAACAACAACAGAGAAACATACAAATAGATAAACAAACAAACAAATGAACGAACGAATGAACAAACAAACTGTCACACAAACAAACAAACAAGCGAACGAACAAACACGAAACCCTTGGAGTTTATGTTAATGGACTGCTTCCAAGCTGTACTTGCAAACTTTATTCTGTTGTGTTTCTTTATCCTTAGAGAGAAGCAGGATGCTGATGCACTGTATGCTCTTTCTTTTTGCTAAGTATCGTGATCATCTTCTTGCAAACAGTGACGATGCTGGAATCAATGTGATTTTGAAAGCTTTTACCTCATCACCTGTACGTACCCTGCAAAACCGCTGATTTTTCATATGGTGATAATAATATTGTGCTTGCTTTTGTACATGAGTACAGGCAGAGACAGACATACAGAAACAGAGATAAAGAGAGAGAATCGAAAGAGTCAGAATGCATTAAAAAAAAAAATCCTCAAACATATCAATGCATCAGGTACATGACCCATAATGAACTCGTAAATTACAGCTCAGAACATTTTGTCATGTTTCCTATTCGAAGCTAATTTACATTGAATCCTTGCTTGTTCAACTAATTTATACTGCAATAAAATTCAGCTGGTTTGTAAACCCGTAATAGAGTCGGCTAGTAAATCAGTACCATTGGCAAACAATGAAATAAAATTTTCAAGCATATCTGGGAAAAGCACTATCAATTGTTTCCCTTACTGACGGTTCTGTTTTTGGCCCGGTCATAAATAAACAAGGAGAGCAAAAGAGGACTGCATATTACACCTAGTTTTCAAACCTTTGAGACATTTAGACGCTTCTTTTTTC
>CM065716.1:32788911-32791411 GCA_033310375.1 Conus canariensis | reverse complement strand
GATGTTTGAGTTTACCGTTATAGCCGTTACTAACGGCCCATAATTGTTTTCTTCTTGATGGAAAATCTCAGAAAGTTCTTGGCCGATCTTTCTGAAAATTTGTAAGTATGTTCATAATAGGTCACAGACGATGGCCGATGTTTACCAGAATAGCCATTACTAACGGTTACACCAGCCCAAGACGGTTTTTACTCTTTATGGAATATATCACGCGTATTCAGCATAAACTGGGAGTACGTTTATATGCTTTGCATCTTGTTAAAGAAGTGCTGATTTCATTATCTACTTACAGTGTTGTTCTGGCAATTGAAACTGTCTTGGAGCTTCAAAACTAGTTGAACAGATTATATTCTGCAGCATATAGGATAAATCCTAAGGTGAATATGGATAAAACTGACATCTTGTTAAGGATGGGTATCTGTGAAAGATGATTTTATGGAGCTCATATAATTGTAATTGTAAACATTTGCAAGTCTCGGGTACATTTTGTCTTCAACAAAGCTGCTTTTCATTTGCCTGCAGTGATCAGAAAGGGCTAGTAGTAGTATGTCTCCGTCTGTCGTAGCTGACCATGGATAGAGTAATTCCGACTTAAGATTAGCTATCTGTCTGGGCTGTCTGCTCGACCCGAGTAGCGTCGCTGTGGCTGCAGAGACCGATGCGAGAGTGGCAGTCTCTGTCGCAGCGGTCACATCTGTATGTTGGCATTGGTTTGTTGGCTGTCATCCCCTTTTTGCGGCCTCGCTTTTCTGCTGCAGCAGCTGTCAGTTTGTCTTCGCCAACCTGCAGCTGTTTCTTGAGAGTGCTTCACCAGCTGTTGCGGTCTGCTGCGAGATTCTCCCAGGACTCAGTGTTGATCTCAAGCGCCTTCATGTCTATTTTGCAAACGTCTTTATATCTCAGCTGTGGGAGGCCAATGCTTCTCTGCCCTGTGGCAAGCTCTCCATAAACATCTTTTGGGATGCAACCATCGTCCATGCGGCGAGCGTGGCCTAGCCAACGCAGTCTCAGCAGGGTATACATGGTAGGGAGGCCAGCGCGAGACAGGACTTCGGTGTTTGTCCCCCTGTCTTGCCAGGAGATGCTGAGTATACGCCGGAAGCTTCTGAGGCGGAAGGAATTGAGCCTTCTCTCCTGACGAGTATGCGTGGTCCAGGTCTCACTGCCATACAGCAAGGTGCTGAGAACGCAGGCATTAAACACACCCTTCTTTGTCTCTGTGGTCAGCTTGGGATTTGTCCACACCCTTTGTGTGAGGCGAGCAAGTGTTGTGGCTGCCTTCTCGATCCTCTTGTCGATCTCAGTGTCAAGGGAGAGGTTATCGGTGATGGTGTACCCACGGTAAGTGAACTGATGGATGGCATCAAGCTCATAGTCATCAATGGTGATGGCTGGTGGTGACTGCGTGTCTTGACCCAGGACATTTGTCTAATTTTGGCTGACAGTCCTTGTCCTTGGAGGCCTGGGAGAAGCGGTCCATCAGCGACTGCAATTCCCGCTAGGTGTGGGTCGCAATAGCGGCATAATCGGCAAACAGCATATCCTTGAGGAGGGCTTCGCGGACCTTTGTCCTTGCTCTTAGGCGGGTGAGATTGAACGCCTGCCATCTGATCTGGTCGGCAGGTAGATTCCATCTTGCTCTGTGCTGAATGCACGCCTAAGAACGAGTGCAAAGAAGATTCCAAAGTGGTGGGGGCAAGGACGCAGCCTTGTTTGACACCGCTGCGTGTGTCGAAGGGCTTG
The DNA here is from genome assembly GCA_033310375.1 of Conus canariensis. Taxonomy (NCBI): domain Eukaryota; kingdom Metazoa; phylum Mollusca; class Gastropoda; order Neogastropoda; family Conidae; genus Conus; species Conus canariensis. The sequence continues at coordinate 32,789,668 of CM065716.1, read as the reverse complement.
GAGAGGTTGCAGTTAAAATGCACAGTCCCTTTCATGTTGGAGTAGGAGGACTCAATTAAGCTGTGCACTTTAGGGGGGAGGGGAGGGGGGACGGGGGGTGGGTGGCAGCCGATCTTTTGGACAGCCTTGAAAAGACCATCTCTGCTGACAGAAAGGGCTATAACTAGGTTAAATGCACAAGTTTGAAAAAAAAGTTTGATTTTTATTTAGATGTTTGATGCCAAGGTAAGACGCATATCCTTAAACACGTATACTGAATTATGGGCTTTCGAGAAAGAGTATGGCACGGAGAAATAACATTTCTTTAGCGTGAAAATGTTCTTACTCCAAATCATTTGATTACGACAAATGCGGCAGATTTTGCATAATTTCAAATTTGTGTGAACATATACAGTAGAGTGGTTTGAAATGTTACCTGATATATACTATTAGCCATTGTCTATAGAATGTTGTTTAACTTGGATATTGATGAAAAAATAAAGTCGGCATCATGCATTAGAATGTTCATGTAACATTGGTTACTCATTTCCTGGGGTAAGAGAATGTGTTAGTTGCTCTAAAATTTCTTGTTTTAGACAACAAAGAATAAATTATGGATGGCCGGACAAAACTAGTCAGATTCAAAGCATTGAAAGGTTTTATTATACAAAATGATGAAGAGTAACTATCTGGTGGAAGTATGAACTTTTCTCTCTTTAAATACGAAAAGATCTGCAAGGTCTTCATTCACGAAATTCAAATTTGGTTCTCAGGTTTT
>CM065716.1:32778911-32786411 GCA_033310375.1 Conus canariensis | reverse complement strand
AGCTGAAGTAAATCAGTACGGGAGCTTCCATCCTACGCTCCTCAACCCCCGAAAGTTCACTGCAGCACTGGCTGCCCCCCCCCCCCCACCCCCTCCCACCCACCCCTGCCCCTCATCAGCCATTTCCCCACTACCCCCGACTCCCATCTCTTCTCTCCTCCACGTTTAAAGTTCATGGTCCCACTTCGTGACACACTTGAACGCACCAGTCCACATGTTTTGATTCCTCTTTTGATGGTACCAGTGCAAGTCGTAGCTGTCTTGGGTATTAATCATACTGTAAAATCACAGTCACCCAATCCAATAAACAGCCTGAAATGGCGCGGCATTTTGAAACAGAAAGTAATAGTTGACCCACCTATCACAGCCGAAACTCCCCCACTCTAGATAGAATTTGACAGCAGAAGAACCTTACAGAAGCTTCCCCCCCCCCTCCCCTTCCCTCTTAAAACTAGCGCTTTGGCCCTGACTCTTTGCACTCTAAGTGGGCCGGGCCACATGCGAGTCATGACTCCTACATGCTCGTCTGGCGCTGCCATGTTTCCAACTCAAACGTGGCTCATTTGTCCTCCAGAGTGCTTCTTCCTCTCTATCTACGCAATTAGATGTCCTCTTGTGTAGGTGTGCGCGGAAAGAGGAGTTTCTGGCGTTTGACATTGAGATTCCGTGCAAATTCCTCTTTTGAATAATCAGCATGGACGTTCTTGTTACTGTGGTTTGAATCCTGGCCTTTTACATCTCCCTTTTTCTTGTTTCGTGGATCTTCATGCCGCGCACGGTGGATTATTTCCTTCCACAGACACATGGGAATTCCACTTAGTCTTTGTGGATTTCCGGTCGTGATCGTGTCATCGGCGATGGATTATTCATCCTTTCCCCCTTCCCGTCATATAGCGCCCACAAAATTATTTTCAGTCCATATATATATATATATATATATATTTCAGGCAAGTGACGAATACATAGAACCCGAACAGATCTGTTTTTTCCTTTTGAAATTTATTTCTGAATATGTACACCCATCAAATGTTTTTTCACCAGTATGCCAGCTAACCCTAACACCATGCCATGACAATTCAAACAGTTTAGCCATCCATGAAGTTCCACGATAGTAAACACTGACTGAAGTAATGACAAGGGAGAGAACCAGTCACATTTTATTTCTTTAATACCGCATCATCATCCGATGTTTTTGACGTACAGTCGTCGCTTTTTCTTCTTCTTCTTCGTGTTTTCTTATCATGTTTGTTATTAGATCCACAGTCGCAACTCCATGTTGTTCGTCTGTTCCCACTTCTGATCAAATGACAACAGAAATGGAAAATATATGTTCTGCTTTACACCAAAAATCAACTCCAAGTATAAACTAATCTAGCGTCAGAGAAAAAAAAAATCAGTCCGGAAGAAACAACGGACAGGAACGAAGAAACGAACGGAAGAAGACAGAGAAGAATAATTGAAAGAAAGACATACAGAAACATTGAAGAAACACAGAAGAAGCAAACCCATTTTCTCACAATGAATGTATCCATTTTTTTTCGCCCTCAAATCAGGGCTTAAAAAAAAGAAAGGAAAACAGAAAAAAAGGACAAGATGAGAAAATAGAAAAATGGAGCTGGTGTAGGCGGTGCCTTACTGGCAAAACAATACCACTCTGGGCAAATGGAACAAAACAAAAGAAAAATGTAAGCTTCCGTTTGCTCGGTGGGAAGCTTGTATGTCGCTTACTTCCTCTCTCTCTCCCCTCTCTCTCTCTCTCTCTTCCCTCCCCCTCTCACTCATTCTCTCTCTCTCTCTCTCTCTCTCTCTCTCTCTCTCTCTCTCTCCCTCCCTCCTAACTGCCTGTGTTGTGCTCTTCTCTCTCTCTCTCTCTCTCTCTCTCTCTGTGTGTGTGTGAGAGAGAGAGAGAGAGAGAGAGAGAGAGAGAGAGAGAGAGAGCGTATTCATGAAATCTTAATTTTTCACTCTCGATTTTAAATTGGCGTGCATTAGGTAATTTTATAACTACCGAACATTCTTGCACGTGTGTGTGTGTGTGCGTGCGTGCGTGCGTGTGTGTGTGTGTGTGTGTGGTGTGTGTGTGTGTGTGTGTGTGTGTGTGTGTGTGTGTGTGTTGTGTGTGTTTCGCGCTTTAACCTCATTAGAAAAAAAGATCCTTCATATACACATCCATCCTTGTTAATGTTATTAATGCAATTGCTATCATCATCATCATCATCATCATCATCATCATCATCATCATCACCACCACCATTATCATCATCAACATCATCATCATCATCATCATCGTCGTCGTCGTCGTCATCGTCATCATCATCATCACGGTTATCTTCATTAATATCAGAATATCTTTGTGCTTGGATGAAACGAATAATGAATAGTCTCTGAAATCATTTTTGTAACTCACTGTCCCTAATATCAGTACATCCCGTCTAAATAAAGTAAATCACTCCCGAATCCAAAGTAAGGATCGAGCTAAACCTAAGGATATTTGCAAAACAACAACAGTGATCACGAATTCGTTGTCATCAAGAACTGTCATACAGCGAAATGTCACATAATCATATTTGCTTCCTTTTGAGCAGTTGAGGTCATGGGACAGGATCGTCCATATTGTGTACCTGGACGATATACTTCACAAACTGGAAGTTCATCAAGTTCATAGTAGCTTTTACAGGAGACTTAACAAAAGAAACAAAAGAGAGTGAGGGAGCGAGGAATACAGAGACTAGGAAGCGGGGATGGGGGCTGGAGACAAAATGAAATAAAGACGCCAGCAAAAGGTGAAAAAGGAAGACATCCAGGAAGGTGAGAGGCAAGAGACAGAGAAGCAAGGGCAAAAGTCAACGCACGATCTGGGGCCGCGACGGCTCAACGGGAATCTAGTGTCACAGGTTTTTTGTCTGTTCTTCTTTTCTCTTTTTTTTTCCTACCTTTTTTCCAAACGTTTTTTCTTTCTTTTTCTCTTTTTTTTCCTTTTTGCCTGTCAAGCACCTGTCGTTTCATTCCTTTTTCTTTCTTTCGTTCTTTTCTCATGTTGTCTTTCGTTTCTTCTGTTTTCGCTCATTCCTATCTTTCTTTTACACCCTTTCGATTTAACTTCCTGTGGGTTTTTTTTTTCATTTTCTATTCTGTGTGTTTTACTTCTTTACCCTGTAGTTTCCTTCTTTCCTTGATTTTTTTTTTCATCTCTTTGTCTGAAAAACACCAACACCAATTACAGCATCAGCAACAACAACTATCGTAACATCGACAAAACAAGCTGCGACGTGGATGTTTGTTTTCCTTTCTTCTTCTTTTTGCTTTCAAAACCAACAATAGAGCGCAGACCAAACAAGCAAGACACAAAAAGATACATTTTCTGTGGGAGCTGCTGTGGCAAGATGCAACATTGAAACAAAACAAACTTTCGTCGAAGCGAACACCAATTCCACTCTCTCTCTCTCTCTCTCTCTCTCTCTCTCTCTCTCTCTCTCTCTCTCTGAATGAGAGTTTATTGCTTTTTATCTTTATCTCTGTACAAGCATCGCTCTATCTCTGCCCCCCCCCCCCCCTCCCACTCTCTCTCTCTCTCTCTCTCTCCCTCTGCTCCCTCTCTCTCGCTCTTTCTCTCAATGACAACTCTCTCTCTCTCTCTCTCTCTCTCTCTCTCTCTCTCTCTCTCTCTCTCTGCCTGTCTGTCTGCCTGTCTCTCTGTCTCTGTCTGTCTGTCTCTCTCTCTCTCTCTCTCTCTCCCTCCCTCTCTCTCTCTCTCTCTCTCTCTCTCTCTCTCTCTCTCTCTCTCTCTCTCTCCAACACACAATAAAGAAAATAGTACTTGTCTATTTGTCTACCACTACCTCAATCAGTTTTTCTTCATATCTGCTTTTTGTGTTTGTAATATCTCTACATTTTTCTTTGTGTTTGTGTATTTATATGCTGTTTTTTTTAATCATGTTGGGCTCATTTCCTTTCCTTATTCAACAAGAAATCTGTCTTCCCACCATCGTCACCTTAGGCTAGGGTCTGAAAGTAAGAGGTCTAAATGCATTGCAGATGTGTTGTGATTTCTTTGTTCCATTCGTTTTGGGGATCTACTAGCTCTACTTCCTTTATTCTCTTGCTTCAGCACCCAACTGAAACTATCGATTTCTAACTCACAGCTTAAGAAGTTAGGGATTCAAGGCTCTTCACACAGTCCCTTGCAGATAGCTGAAATGAATCAATCTCAGAACCTCAACCCTACAGTCCTCAACCCACGAAAGTTGAATGCAGCACTGGCACACTCCCCTTCCCTCCCCCTCCTCCTGTTGCTCCCCCCCCTCCCCATCTCCCCCTCTCCCCCTCCCACCACCAGTTCAAAGTTCCATAGTCCCACTTTGTAAAAAAAAAAACGTGAACACCCCGGTCGATATGTTCAGATGCCCGTCTGGATGGAACCAGTGCAAGTCTCAGCTGACACTGAGTATCAATCAAAGCGTGGAATCACAGACTGCCGATCAAATGCCTGCTTGAAATAGTGCAACATTTCGGAGTAGAAAGCAATACTTGACCCAACTATCATGGTTGAATCCCCCCCACTTTAGGGATAGTTTGACAGCAGGGGGTCTTGAGAGAAGCCCCCCCCCCCCCCCCCCCCCCCACACACACACCCTGACTCCCACACTCATACTAGTATTTTGGCGCGGAATTCTTTGCCCTCTAAGGGGGCCGGGCCACATCAGGGTCATGACTCTGACATGCCCGTCTGGTGCTGCCGTGTTACGAACTCAGATGTGGCTAATTCGTATTTTAGTGTGCTTCTTCCAATCTTCCTGCGCATTTAGTTTTACCCTTGTGCACTTGTGGGTGGCAAGTAATTTTCTGCTGTTTAACATTGACAGTGTGTACAAATTCCTGTTCTGAATATTCAGCATGAATGTCCTTGGCACTGTGGATTGAATCCTGGCCTTGGTGTCTGATTATTATCTGCTGGCTAGCACAATCCGCTCCTGTTAATTCAAGGTCATCATACAGGCTTTTTTTTTTTTTTTGCTATGTAGTTTTTTATACTGCACTCAGTGAACATATCGTTCCACAGACACGTGGAATTTAATTATTCTTTGTGGATTTGCGGTCGTCATAGTGGCATCGGTGATGGATCATTCATTCTCTCCCCTGTCCTTGATACCAGGTCCCACAAAATTATTTTTGTCTATTCTAGCAACTGGGTAAATTTCCAAGCTGGATAGACCTGTTTTCCTGTTCAAATGTCAAAACATGTACACTCATCAGAAATTTTTTTTCGCCAGTATGCTAGTTAGCTCTAGCACCACGCCAAAACCATTTAAAGAGCTTAACCAAGCATGGAGGTCCGCGATAGTAAACAGTGACTAATGGGGAACAAGGGAGGGAACCAGTAACATTCCATTATTTGCCACACCCATTCGTTGTTTCTGACGTAATGTGCTTGATTTTGTTTTTAGTAGACGGTGTTTTTCTTAATACGCTTGTTAAAAACATCCACAACTCCACGTTGTTTGATTTCCTCCCACTACTGTGCAAAGGACAACAGCGTTGGAAATCATATATCTTGTTTTACACACAACATTGGAAATCATATATCTTGTTTTACACACAACATTGGAAATCATATATCTTGTTTTACACACAACACTGGAAATCATATATCTTGTTTTACACACAATTAACTGAAACTAAGAACTAATCTAGCAGTCAGAGAAACAAATCAATCCGGAAGAAACGACGGAGAGAAATGGCGGAGAGAAGGGGAAAAAAAACACAGAAGACTAAGAGAGACATACAGAAAGATAAAAGAAAAAGCAAAAAAGAAACCCATTTCCCCGCAATGAATGTATTCATTTTTTTTTCACCCGCAAATCAGAGCTTGAAAAAAGGAAAGAATCTCAGAAAAAAAGGGTATTGGAGGAGAAAACAGAGATTTGGGGTTGAAGTAGGTGGCACCGTGCTGGCAAAATTATACCACTCTGGGCACTTGTAAGAAAAGTAAATAAAAATGTAAGTTTCCATTTGCTCAGTGGGAAGCTTGAATGTCGGTTACCTACCCCCACCCCTCCCCATCCCCACTATCTCCCACTCTTTTCCAACCGCCTCTGTGTTCCGCTCTCTCTCTCTCTCTCTCTCTCTCTCTCTCTCTCTCTCTCTCTCCCAAACGCCTCTGTGTTGTGCTCTCTCTCTCTCTCTCTCTCTCTCTCTCTCTCTCTCTCTGTCCGTCTCTCTATCTATCGCTGGCTCTCCCTCTCTGTCTCCCTCCTTCTCTCTATCTCTCTTCGTATATATATATATATGTTAAAAATATTTTTTTTTAAATGAAGTATTAAAATCTACAAGCTTGTTTCAAGCCTTGCTATCATCAGGATATCTTTTGGGGGGCACGCCAACGATCTTTTATGGCGTGCGGGGCTTGATTTCAACTCTGTGTGTGCAGGCGGATCTCGTTTGCTGCACGTGCGGCCTGTGGTTCTTATTGGGGCCTGTTCAGATGGAATGTGCTAGCAAAGATTTCCACTTGTGCCTGCAATTGTTTACAATTTCTACTTTTGTGTTCAGAGTTGCTAAGTGTGGTCTACATAATATCAACCATTTTTCTGTGGAGCATAGATTACATCTTTTTGAAATATTGTTGTATGGTGTTGCTTTTTTTATGATTTTCCATGATATGTTGTAGTCTATTTTTTTTTTATCTTTAAGTCTCCAAATGTATTTACTCAGCTCTGTTTGATTTTTGTATTTTTCATTTTTGAATGACTGTTTGTGGTTTGCGTATCTGGTTTTGAAAGTGTTTCCAGTAATCCCTATATATGTTTCTTTTCAAAACCAGATACGCAAACCACAAACAGTCATTCAAAAATGAAAAATACAAAAATCAAACAGAGCTGAGTAAATACATTTGGAGACTTAAAGATAAAAAAATAGACTACAACATATCATGGAAAATCATAAAAAGAGCAACACCATACAACAATATTTCAAAAAGATGTAATCTATGCTCCACAGAAAAATGGTTGATATTATGTAGACCACACTTAGCAACTCTGAACACAAAAGTAGAAATTGTAAACAATTGCAGGCACAAGTGGAAATCTTTGCTAGCACATTCCATCTGAACAGGCCCCAATAAGAACCACAGGCCGCACGTGCAGCAAACGAGATCCGCCTGCACACACAGAGTTGAAATCAAGCCCCGCACGCCATAAAAGATCGTTGGCGTGCCCCCCAAAAGATATCCTGATGATAGCAAGGCTTGAAACAAGCTTGTAGATTTTAATACTTCATTTAAAAAAAATATTTTTAACAGATGTTGCTCCCCAAGGGGTTGAGCATTTTCAGATTTTTTAAGGACATTTTATATTGTTCATGATATATATATATATATATATATATATATATATATATGTGCGCGTGTGTGTGTGTGTGTGTGTGTGTGTGTGTGTGTGTGTGTACATATAGATATGTATATGTGTCTGTGTCTGTGTGTGCCTTTGTCTCTGTGTGTGTGTG
>CM065716.1:32758911-32773911 GCA_033310375.1 Conus canariensis | reverse complement strand
TTCAGAGGTGAAAGTCACAAAAAAATTATTTTATCTCTTTTTTTTTGTTTGTTTTTCCGTATAGTCCAGTACAGTAAAATCAAGGACGAAACAAATAAAGCTGTCGCGACCTCCTACAGCTTCTGGAGAGCTTGTGGTGTGTGTGTGTGTGTGTGTGTGTGTGTGTGTGTGTGTGTGTGTGTGTGTGTGTGTGTGTGTGTGTTTATTATTATTATGAATACTTATATCGCGCTTATCCTCGGCTAGAGACCAAGCTCTAAGCGCTTTACAGTCCACACTCGTTTTACACAACGGGTTGCCTACCTGGGTAGTGCCAACTGAAGAGCTGCCACCTGACGTTTCATTCAGTCGTTTTCTGTGTCATCCAGTCAATTTTGTTCAATATCGTTCACTCAATATCCTTACTTCCTTAATTCTTTCCATTTCTCATGCAGGTTGCATGCTATGTGTAACGTGTCATCCATATCAACGGCCTTCTCTTCCGAAAGTTGGTGACGGGATTTCACATGTGTGCGAAATGTTATGTGTGCGTTCACACTCAGAACCTCGGTTTATAGTCTCATTCGAAGGACTGTACGGGAAATGGAGTCAAAAACCAATGTTAACTCCGAGGGGAAAATCCCCCTGTACCGAAACGGCCCGGCGGAGATTCGAACCCGCAACCCCAGGATCAGCAAGATTACGAGTCTGGAGCTCAACCACTGAAGTATTCTGGTGAGTGTGAAAGGGTGTAGAGGTTAGTGGTGTAACAGGAGTGATTATGACAAGAACTGCATCCAAGTTTCCCCGTACTCTACAAATACGTTGACAGTGTCATTCTATCAAATGACGCACTCAACGCCTTCTTCCAAACAATCCTGGTAATGCCACAAGCTGTCATCTCTTAGATCCCGTTCTGATTACCGCGTGCCTTGAGAATATGATGTAAATATGGTTTTCAGCTCCATTCCTTTTAATTCCAGTCAAATGATGCCTGTTTGCTGCATACGCTTTATAAATGACTTTGATCTTTTGGAAGGCAGTTTAAAAGATCTTAAGGAACCCGCCAGGAGTTTGGAGAAATCATCTAGCACACACAGAGTTCAGCCAGAAAATAGGAGAAGCCTGGTCAGTGTGACATTTTTTGTGTTTAGAGATGAATATAAATGGATTGTAATGATGAAGTTTTGCTCAGAGTTTCTTGTTTTTTTCCACTTTTCTTTCTTTATTTCTTGCAACTTTCATCCTACCTGCAGAAGTGTGAATAATGCATCAACTGAGGTGATTTGTATCACTTGTTACAAGTGAAGTCAAATCCGAAGGGGAAAAAGGTATTTGTGCATTCCAATAGTTCGGGCCTGTGAGCGTGGACAGCAGCCCCACAAAGAAGGTCAGGAGAAGGCTGGTCCTGGCCATATGCGCCACGTGGAGACTCCACGTCACCTGGAACACCAGTCTGTCGACATACCTGTAAAGATACAAACTCTGCTACTTGGCAACACACATCCTTCTTTGTGGATACAAGACATCCTTCTTGGATACTATCAAAGATCTCAAGAGAGAAAAGAAAAACAGAAGTTCGGAAATAGATGCTTAAGGCATTTTCTCTGCATCTCATACACGAACTATGACCGATGACCATATCTGACCACAAGTAGACATTTCCTCTGGCAGGCATGAACCTCTGCTGGCTGGGAGCTTGTTGCAGGCATTATCTCGCCAGAACTCGCTGACGAGTCAACACAATAGACAGGAGGATGGGTGTCCCTGAGACAGATCAAGTGAAGACAACAGAAAGATAGGGAGGTTCACGCTGAGCCAATGCTGGACTTACGGCTGAACGGTCTCCGATGAGCATATTGTGAACGTGCTAATTGTATGATTATTGTATGATGATATGCTCAAGCAAACTTGTAGGAATCTATGTCTGCATTTGGCGAAACATAGCTCTGGCCTTGACTCCTAACAACACCTCTAGCGTATTGTCTCTAGCATGTACGACGAGAACACATGGCTAGATTCGTGACAGTCCAACCATCCATCACGACACCCGTACACTCCACTGTTAGGAGACAATCTTGACGTCGCTCTGAAAGCGTTTTCCTTGGTGATGAAAGGGAGACATCAAATCAAGACTGGCGCTAAACTGAAAACAATGTGCATCTATCTCTGGTGCTAAACCGGCACAAAATACATACATCTCTATGCAGTGCATCGCATCCCCTACCCTCTTTTCATTCCTCTCTTCTCTGCCTCTCCCCCCCCCCCCCTCCCTTCCTCTCTAACATACCACCTCGTCTCCCCTTTCCACTTTTAACTTTTTCTTTTCAGTAATTCAGACGTTATGTATACGATGTGGTCACAGTTTTTCTTCTTTTTTTTTTTTTTTTAATAAACTTCACTATTATCATTAATATTACTTTTTACTATTGCTATAGTTGTTTAATTTCTCCTTGCCACGCTAAGATGGTCACATTTACAAGTTCCAGATCATCTTTTTTCTGTTGATTTCACTGGTACAGAGAATTCATCCCGCGGGGAAAAAAAACTCTGGGAGCAAAAAAAAAAAAAATCAGAACATCAGCCCCGACCGACTCCTACTAGAGTTCCATTTGCTATTGATCCTGTTGGGAAGACGGAGTGCACAGTCGAGATACAGTCACTCAATGAATGCATCTCCAAGACTGTTGCTCAAATATCCCGACCAACACTGCAGGTGTCATGATACCTCGGGCCTGGCTAATGCCGGGATATACTGTGAAAGTAAGCGAAGTGTACATCTCTGTCACGCAGTCTCAGACCAGAATGAAATAGCATCAGCTTCATCGTCATAATCCTCATCGATCAGCATCGAACAAAAAAAGTCTCAAAATCTGTGGCCATTCATTCCCTGCTGTCACAGTGAATTCAATTTCGAGCTCACCTACACATCTACGCCCTTGGTGAGGTTCGGTCGGAATCATCCGTTTCAGCAAATTCATAGGGACTGTCGTTGGACATACGTGATGGCGCCCTCCGGGGGAAGAGCTCGCTCACACTGGCTCCGCGACTAAGAAACTGCTGTAGTTAGTAAGGGCGCTTAGTCTGTGGAGCCCTGCTCATGCTAGATCAGCACAGGCGTCACTGAACACCACGGAAGTGCCTCGGCAGCAGTGCTGTGATGGTTTGTCTCATGAGGACTTGATAACTTGACAGTCATTGCTCCCTCTGCACAATGCCGGAGCTGCGCCGGGACAGACCAGGAGGAAGCTGCGCCAGGACAGACCAGGAGGAAGCTGCGGGGGGACAGACCAGGAGGAAGCTGCGGGGGGACAGACCAGGAGGAAGCTGCGCCAGGACAGACCAGGAGGAAGCTGCGGGGGGACAGACCAGGAGGAAGCTGCGCCAGGACAGACCAGGAGGAAGCTGCGGGGGGACAGACCAGGAGGAAGCTGCGTGGGGACAGACCAGGAGGAAGCTGCGCCAGGACAGACCAGGAGGAAGCTGCGGGGGGACAGACCAGGAGGAAGCTGCGCCAGGACAGACCAGGAGGAAGCTGCGGGGGGACAGACCAGGAGGAAGCTGCGCCAGGACAGACCAGGAGGAAGCTGTGCCGGGACAGACCAGGAGGAAGCTGCGCCGGGACAGACCAGGAGGAAGCTGCGGGGGGGGGGGGGGGGGGGGGGGGGGAGGGGGGGGGAGCCGGGATGAGCGGCGTGAGTGCAATGCCATTGAGGTGGCATGGAAAATTAGGCAGCCCTCCTCCCCTACCTCCCCTAACTCCCGCCACCCACACCCCACGAAAAGGAGAAGAAGAAGAAGAAGAAGAAGAAGAAGAAGAAGAAAAAGGATGATGATGATGATGATGATGATGATGATGATGATGATGATGATGATGAAGGAGAGGAGGAGGAGGGAGAGGAGGAGCAGAAAGAGCAAGAAGAAGAAGAAGAAGAAGAAGAAATTCGAAGGAGAGAAGAGGAAGGGGACGAAAGAAACAAAGAAAGGAAGAAAGAAAGAAGAAGAGAAATATGAAGAAAAAGAAGCATTAGGAGGGATAGCAGAGTAGCGGCAGGATAAAAGGAAGGGAATGGGTGAAATTGTGGCTGTAAGTAGAAGAAAGAAAGGAGTGAAAGAATGGGAGAAACACAGACAGGAGGAAAGCAATAAAAACGGTGATAAAGGAAACGAAGGGAAGGAAAAGAGCGGAAAAGAACAGAAAAGAAAAACGAAAGCAGAAAGATAAAAATGTAAGAAGAGTGGAGGAGGATGGAGACAGAGAGCGAAACAGCCAGACCACCTTCCTGAACAAACCCAAGCTTTCTCCTTCCATTACATTCTATCTCAAGTCCTCCCAGAAACCAACGCTACCCAGACTCGTCTCCCAATTGACGACAAACCTTCCGTAACCGAAAAGCAGCACTAATCAAATACCACCGTCCCAGCCTCTCATTCTCAGACAAACACCGATATCAGCCGTAAATCCGTGTCCAGACGATCCCAGGGAAACGGATACCATCTATGACGTTACAGACCACAAGTTCGCAATCATTCACCGGAAATCAAAGGAAAGGACTGTGAGATGAAGAGTTAACCTGTACCGGTTGGGTCCCTGTAGACTGAGACGCTGAGGGATTAGGGTCTGTAAAGAGTTAATCAGGAGAAAAATCTGTTTAAATTGCACTTGACATCTATCTCCGGTCAGTGTCCTTTGATGTCTAGTTGCGGGTTTTGATCTTTTCCTGCTTAATTTGAAAACCTGGGCAAAGTAATTATCTCACATCAGTGACATGATTATTGGTCGGCTGGTTGAATCGATCACAAATGTCGTGTTTGACTTCGATTACTTTGTTAGCTGGTGGTTGGTTAGTTGGTCGATTAGGTTGCTGGGTTTTTGTGTTTTTGTTTTGTTTTGTTTTGTTTTGTTTTAACTTCGGTTTATCGTTTGGGATTTCGCAGATGGTTGAAAACCTGGTTGCTTACTGCCTAGCGAGTCTGTTCACTGGCGAAAATATAGAAGGCATTTCCAGCATTGACCGTTTGGTAGACTGACTAATTTATAACTGCTGGGTGGGTGGATAGGCAGATAGTTTGATGGTTGGTTGCTCAACTTGTTTTTATCATGTGCAAACCTTTGATCGGTTGGTTGACTGCCAATGCTTTGTCACCAGCGTTTGGTGCTTGTCCAGAATTTCTCCTAATATATAAACTTGTCTGATCTAATTAGTTTTCCAACCACTTTTTTTTAAATTCTTGAGAAAATTATATCATAAACGTTCCCCTGAAAGCAGTCCATTACACGTTCATAACAAGTATAACAGCACAGTGAACCTACATCACTAAACGTTTCATCATCAAATTATTTCATTAAAAACAAAAACATGTTTGACATCGCCCTTTGACTTATCAGGTAAAATGGGCATTGATACATGTATTGGAACACATCAACATTGTCAAAACAAGCAAAGCAGAAGGCACCACAAGTCACAGTTTCATGCTTTTCTTACACACAGTTACCGGGAGTGTTTTTATTGCGAGTCATACCACTAACACATACACAGACGTGCATGCCAAGAGACAGACAGACAGACGGAGAGCACTATACCGAGGACATCATGAACTCCTATGTCCTTTGGACGACATGTTCTCAGAAACGTAATGTTAAGGACAAGATGATTGAAGATGACAGCTTAAGGACGAGATGACTGTGGACAAAATCAGAGACGGAATATTGAGGACGGGGTGACTGGGAATTAAATGATGAGGAAGGGCTTGGATGATTTGTCCGTTTGACCTCCCAGGACCATTTGACCTCCCAGGACCATTTGACCTCCCAGGATGAACTGACATAACTATCGCTAAAAGTGCACGGAGTCATTTCGTTCTTCCGGTTTGTGTTACTTCGACCTTTTTTTTTTTTTCAACGCCATCTGGCAGGAAAGAATAAAATGGCGGAACATAATTGAAAATGCTTTTCTTTGTGTGACATCTAACCCTAAAAGAAAACATTCATGTGATCGGATTTTAAACGGGAAGAAACCGCATTGGACAGAAGGTTGTTTAAACTTGGCCCTTCTTTTCATTTGTCTTTCTCTTGGCGAAACTTAAATGTTTATTCTGGAGGAGGAGAAGGAGGATGAGAAGGAAGAGGGGGAAGAGGAGGAGAGGAAGGAAGAGGAGGAGGAGGAGGAGGAGGAGGAGGAGGAGAGAGAAGAGAGAGAGAGAGAGAGAGAGAGAGAGAGAGAGAGAGAGAGAGAGAGAGGAAGAGAGAAGGACATTTTTTTAAACACTGAATAGGCAAAATGTTACGTAGAGAAATAGAAATAGGCTACGTAAAGAAGGACCAAGCGGGATGTCCCCGCCTGGATTGCTGGATGTGTGTTCTGTAAATTAATTACCTTGCTTATTCGGGACCTGAGGGAGATGGAGATTGTCGCTGAGGTGAAAGACCATGAACCAGCCATACATGACGGAATACAAAGGAGGGGGGGGGGGGGGGGAGGGCTGTGCAGTGGAAGGTAAAAGTGTGTTAGTTGTGACTGGAACGTGAAGAGCACCTGAAGATTAGGGACTGTAAAAAGTTAATCAGATACGATAAATACACTACTAGTGTTGTTGTTGTTGTTGTTGTTGTTGTTGATAATGATGATGATGATGATGGTGATGGTGATGGTGATGATGATGATGATGATGATGATGATATAGTTGCTGTCGTCATCGTCGTCGCTGATGCCGTTGTTGATTCACACAAGCCGACGTCTGTTGGAAACAGTACTCTTTGCTATGCTTATTCGGGTGTTGCTCGATTCCCCTGTGAGAAACCCACCCAACTGGAATGATTGCACAATGATCTTTGACTTTCTCTTCCACTGAATGGTTGGTTGAGTCTACTGGTTGTTAGACTGAATACTCAATTGACTGGTTGACTGCTTGTTTCAGTCAGTCAGTCAAAAATATTGGCATTGGATGGTTGGTGAGGCGGCTAGACTAGATTGTTCTTGCCGCCTCAGCTGATTCCTTCCTTCCTTTGTCGGTCCATTTGTTTCTTCCTTTTTCTTCGTTTCTTGATTGAATTAGTTGCTTGTTTTTGTATCAAGTACTTTTCTAGATGGTAGCTGACTGGTTGGTTGGCTGGTTGGTTTCATATCTAGTTTGTTAGTGTAGGCGCAACATAGTCAATAGGCTGCTTGGTTCCTCTTTTAGTTGTTTGATTAGTTGTTTTCAGTCATATATAGTCTTTTCAATATTGGTCTGTCATTTGGCTAGCTGCTTAGATGATCAGTTAGGCATTTAACAGGTTGATTGTTTCTCCTATGGATAAACACGAACAACAAAAAACAATGATCATAAATCAATGCTGGGACCACTGCTTCTCTATCAACTCCAAATACCACCAACCAATCCGTAGTCAAACGATCTTGTTGACATGGAAATTGTTGTTGGCGCTATAGAACACACGCCTTTCATCATTGACCGGAAATCTAACGAGGTGATCGTATGATATGAGGTTAGATGGTGTGAACTGAGACCGGAAGAGGTGAATGGAGGGAGGACTGAGAAATACTGAAAAATCAAGGATAGTCGGGCACGTCGAAAACTGCTAGCTTCCTTCCCCTGTTGACGTGTGTCGCTTGTACCATAGCTCTTAGACGCTTGAATGTGTTTGTTTTTTGACTGGAGAATACTGCTAGCTCACCTCCTGTAAGGAACTCGCCGACGAGTGATATTCATGCAATGATTTTGATTGGATGGCTGTTTTAACTAGTCGGCGGCTGGATGGTTGTTGGTTGATTGTTGGGTGATGGTTTTGCTGCTTGTTGCACTATGACTGTTATTTTCGGTGCTGGAAAATTGTTTGGTTTCCTGGGTAGCTGGGCTAGTTGGCTACTTAGCTGGTTTTTCTCTTCATCAATGTGTAAAGCTCCCCAGAGTTTATTAGCAAGCAAGTTACAGTCACATTTCCGTGATTAAACCGAGCATCGTCCGCAGATCCACATCTAAAGGCCTTCGTGAAAATTGAGATTGTCGCTGATATTACAGAACACGATTCATCATTAGCTCAACAACCGGAAATTAAAGGAGCAGAGATGGCCGGAGAGAAGGGAATAATGGAGAGGGGTGATGATGAGTGCGGGGAGGGGCAATCCTGACATGAAGAATAAAACAGTAAGAGCTGAGTTTGGAAGAGGAGAAATAATGGGAACTCAACGACTGCGAAGAGTAATGAGGCACGGCAAAAACTGTTGTATTGCAATAGCTCTAGTTGCTGTCTGTCTCGTACGAGTTCTTTAAAATGACAGTTATGCCGCGGCATTTTCGTTGTATGAAAAACGTGGACAAGAGACATGATTTTCACTGGTTGTTTAGAATACTATAGAGTTGCTGGAATGCCAGCTGGTTGTTGGGCTTAAAAAAAAAAGCCAAGAACATTTCCAAATTATTTAGCTGTTTGATAAACTGTTAACAAGCTGGGTGCTTTTTTTTTTTGTTTTGTTTTTTTTTTGTTTTTATTGATTGATCGGCTGAATGGCTAACTGGCTCAAACAGTCGGCAGCCTTGGCTGGCTGGTTAGGGGCCCGAAGATGTAAGAAGACAGCTGGATGGCTGCAGTGTAGTCGGTCGACTTCAGATTTCTCCCGTCGTTGACTATTTTCATCGTGTTCCATTAAGCGAAGCCGCCAGTACAGGTCATGTTAGGGCTGGGATGACTGCCTGGTTTGATTGTGAATTATTTGGTTGTATGGATGAATCAGTTAAAATGCCTTCACCTAGGGGTCGTTTCGTTAGGTCCTGAGTTCAATATGCCCCAGTCTCAATGCGTCCTAGCTTCTAAATTACAGGTTCCACACGTCTCAAACGCGCGAGGTTCCAAATTATGGGTGAGATACTTCCCAAATCCATGCGACTCAGGTTTTATTTGTCCCAGGCTCTAAGTCAAATGTACTAGAAGAAAGTTTCGGGTTAGGATCAGGGTTAGACGGAGGGTTAGAAATAGGTTAGGATTAGGGTAAGGAACATCGGGCCTATCAGACCTACACGAAGGCTGAACATAAGAGTTGGGGTTAGAAGTGGGAGTAATGTAAAAAAATAAGTTTGGGTTAGGGTGTTTGTCTGAGTTAAGGGCCTCGGACGCATCGACATGAGTCATAATGAAGCTAGGACACAGTGGAGCACGGGGGTATTTCACCTGTTTACACTGTTGATTGCATGGTCCTCAACAAATTGTACTGCCAGCTTCTATCCAGTATCGCAATGTTGTTTCAGAACCATTGCCATTACCTTCTCCTGAGGCCAGCTGCAGGAGTGCCCAAAGCAGAGATAGCCACTGCAGGAACCTTCATTGAGCTGACAAAAGCTTTTCACTCAGTCAGCAGGAGGGCAATCTCAGTGTTTCTCAAAGAGGACTGGCTGTTTACAGAAATTTCTCCAGACGATAAACTCCTTTCATGAGTATCTGAGAAGCACCGTCTTGTTGGACAGCTCAGGGTGAAGTAAAGTTCTGTGCTCGAACTTACCCTCTTTGCCATCTTGTCCTTGCTTCTGCCCCACGCCTAGAGTAGCTCCGCAGATGATAGCGTCTATTTCTGCAAATGAGATGATAGACGCCGTTCAACATTGCTCGTTTGCTTGCAAAGACAAACGTTTGGCGAGTGCTTCTAAGACAGACGATTGCCGCCTTACTTTCTCATCTTCAATCAAACCTCAGCACCACCTACGGATCGAATCGAAGGGACCTCAAGGAAATTGGAATTCTCGGTGGCGTTACGGACCACAAGTCCGCCATTACTGACCAAGGGAGGTGAATGTACAATGAAGAGTTAATCAGTGTAAACGCAGGCCAGGCGTAAGAGATCGGTTGCAAAGAGTTGATTTTTTTTTTTTAAATGGTGATTACTACTAACCTTTCTTCCTTAGTGACGTACTACAGCTACCAGAGCAGTTTGATAGTCTGTTCACATTTACCACTGATAACAGAGCTCTTTGATTGTTTGTTGACGTCACCAATTCGAACAAGCGTTTAAATGATTTGCTTAAATCTGATTACGGCTACTAGTGCTCTGTGAAAGTTTGACGGCATCTAAATTTTGTTGACATTTAATAAAGCTTTCCGATCTTTTGTTCGTATCAATCACTGCTTCCAGAGATACAGGACAGTTCGTTGACATCTACCACTTTCTGTGATAATGTTTTTGACTTATTATACTTCTGCCAGACATCTTTGACAGATTCTTGATCTCCAACAGGTCAGCCAAGGCTTTCACTGATTTTCTTTCAACTATCAAACTGCTCTCCGATGATTTGTTGACGTTCGTCATGGAGGAGGAGAGAGAGAGAGAGAGAGAGAGAGAGAGAGAGAGAGAGAGAGAGAGAGAGCAGGACAGACAGACAGACAGACAGAAGAGAGGAGAGAGAGAGAGAGACAGAGAGAAGAGAGAGAGGAGAGGAGAGAGACAGAGAGAGAGAGAGAGAGACAGAGAGAGAGAGAGAGAGAGAGAGAGAGATTAAGAACAAAAAACATACAAAGACTGAGAAAAGATCATCAATGAACTATCATTTACCCCATTCGCTCACCCTGCTTCTCACCATTAAGGACGAACACTTTCATAAATCAAAGAAACAGACAGCGCTTAAAGTGCGTACCTCTTAGGATTCCACTCTATCCTTCTCCTTTCGTTTAGCATCTTCATCAACGTCTTTCATGCCACACGTATACGCAGCTGACATTACACCCGACTGCCACCTTGATAAACGACTCGCCTGGATACGAACCGCAAACCTGGGAGTCTAGCAGCCAGTGTGGCAGACAATTACAGAGTCTTCCCATCCCCATCACTGTCTGAATCTTGTGAGCAAGAAAGAAGCAGACAGTGTCGATGAATGGAGTCGCTCCCCCTTTAAATCTTTTCCCTGAAGACAAAAGATGCGGGGAATACTCTGTGTAGGGCATGATTCTACGTTTTCGCTTCGTTTCTCTGGGTAGTCGGGGGAAGAGAGGGAGCGGGGTGGGGTAGAGGAAGTGAGTTGGGGAGGGTTGCAGGGGTTGGGGTCATAAGTTCACTATTCAGGTAATGTTAAACGTTACAAGCGTTCTTGACAGTTTACAGAGTCGGCAAGATGGATGTACCAGCCCAATGCGTGTCGTCACCCTGTTTGTAAATGCTTCATTCGGCTTCTTGGCAAGAAAGGTAAACTACTGATAAATGTATTCAGATGTACACATCATTCACTTCCACACCTTCCACAGTATTCAGAAAGAGAGAGTAAGAGAGAGAGAGAGAGGAGAGAGAGAGAGAGAGAGAGAGAGAGAGAGAGAGAGGCAGAGAGACAAAGAGACACCAGACAGAGAGACAGACAGACAGACAGACAGACAGACTGACTGACTGACTGACAGAGAGAATTGGAGAGGGGGCACAAGCGGGTAGGGACAGGGGATCTGACACTAGCACACTTACTGACATTCGCTTTTTATTGCACTGGTGTCAGTAAAACACATGAAAGTGGGAAGCAATGACTAAAGATGCAGATGCATTAAATGACTGACGATGATTAAGAACTTGGGCGAAAGTTTAGATCTGATAAAAATGCAAAACTACGTGTATAGGAACACAAATATATATGCAAAGTAGTAACGTAGGTATTGTAGCTCCAAAATGCATATCTCTCTCACCAGCTATTACTACGAGTTATAGAAGTCAGTCAAATGCAAGATGCTATTTTGTTCATTTAGAATCAGCCCACGACAAATCTTTCGCAGATGATATTGATCATGATGGCGATGATGGTGATGATGTCGATGACGATGATGATGATGATGATGATGATGATGATGATGATGATGCTGATGATGATGATGATGATGGGGGGGGTGTATATGTGTGTTTGTGTGTGTGTGTTTGTGTGTGTGTGTGTGTGTGTGTGTGTGTGTGTGTGTGTGTATGCGTGTGTGTGCGTGTGCGTGTTCGCGCGCGCGCGCACGGTTGTGTGTGTGTGTGTGTGTGTGTGTGTGTGTGTGTGTGTGTGTGTGTGTGTGTGTGTGTGTGTGACTGCGCACGAATATGCGTATGCGATCTCTGAAATTTCTTGTCAGCTGGCTAAATCCGGCATCTAAGATTAGCCGTTAAAATAGTCACATACAGAACTGCATCTGGTATTTCACAGTGCTTAACTGCAGTTCTGCTGTTTCATTTTGTTTTGTTTGTTTTTGTTGTGATACTGAATGACTGCCATTCAATTTTTGTCCTCCATACGCTAAATTGAGTTAAAGCATTAATGAAACTTTAAACTTGAAATGTGTGTGTGTGTGTGGGGGGGGGGGGGGGCGTAAGTGTGTGTGTGTGTGTGTGTGTGTGTGTGTGTGTGTGTGTGTGTGTGTGTGTGTGTGTGTGACAGAGAGAGATAGGGGAGTGAGAGAGAGAAAGTGGTGTGTGTGTGTGTGTGTGTGTGTGTGTGTGTGTGTGTGTGTTTGCA
Organism: Conus canariensis; assembly: GCA_033310375.1. Taxonomy (NCBI): domain Eukaryota; kingdom Metazoa; phylum Mollusca; class Gastropoda; order Neogastropoda; family Conidae; genus Conus; species Conus canariensis. The sequence continues at coordinate 32,761,485 of CM065716.1, read as the reverse complement.
TACGTGTGTGTGTGTGTGTGTGTGTGTGTGTGTGTGTGTGTGTGTGTTTGCATATGTGTGTCTGTGTGTGTGTGCGCGCGCGCACAGTCCACGTTTACAGACCCTGCAGCCATGGAAATTGAGTTTGGTTGCTCTCCCAGCCTCCTAGAATACCCCACCAGAACCACAATCCTCCAGATTCCACGCCTCCACCTACACTTTCCACATTCACGATACTCTGTAGCGCCTGACCACAATTCAGTATTCACTATTGCTGGTGAGTCCACCAGGGAGATAGAAGGCAGTGCAATTAGACACTCTGCGACAGCTGTTCTCACCTTTGACGGTTGAGGTAAAAAAATCTGGCTGGCACCAAAGCTGTTCCAGCTCCACCCAGGTTCAGTGTCTGTGTACATCTTTCTCTGTCTGCCCTGTCTTCTTTAGCCCTGCATCACGCTACGGAGGATAGTTTTAGAGAGTCGTCTGGAACAAGTCACATACACATACCACTCCAGCTTTTTCAATGCAGTCAAAAAGGAATATTGCTGGCAGTTGACAAATGAAACTAGGATCATTATCAAAGGAAATCAAAGGAGACCCATGAAGTATCACTATTTCGCCTTAATAGCGTTTTCGCAGCAAGGAGATACAGAAGGTTGTTATAAGAACTGCAAACGGGGTAATTGACGAGATAAAGGTAAACAACAAACAAGTAGGGTAACTCTCGCTCCTGCAAGAAAACACAGCTCCAAAGGAATGCCGCTTACGACACCGAATCGCCTAGCAGACATGACAGCATAGAGCACACAGAACAAACAAGGAAACATCCCCCAAAAAGGATGTTCCAAGCCAAGTTTTGGGGAATATTTCCTTGTTTGTTCTGTGTGCTCTATGCTGTCATGTCTGCTAGGCGATTCGGTGTCGTAAGCGGCATTCCTTTGGAGTTGTGCTTTCTTGTGGGAGCAAGAGTTACCCTACTTGTTTGTTGTTTATTGTTTACTGTACCCTGCCTCATTTCATATTTACTTTCGAGATAAAGGTATCCAAAATGAATGCAAGCATTCAAAAACATATTTTCTTCAGTGTTTCTTCACAATTGTGATATTAGAGGGCAAACAAATGGACGGTGGTGGTGAAGGGACAAGCTAGGAGGTAAGGTGGGCGCGGGTGAGATAAACCCATTGTTAATTCACGACAACTGTCCAACGGTAGGGTACATAATGTACTGCACAATCTGACGAAGATCAACTCCAAGTAATATGAAATGTCACCAATATTGTCACCAGTCTCTTTATAGTCCACACTATCATTATAACCATCGGAGTCAACATCAACATCTCTGCACTGTATGCATCTGTTTCTCGAATTAATCATCAGCAATAGCAGCAACATTATCATTGACACCATTATAGTAATACGTGCAATTTGGCTGTCATCAAAATCGTCAACATTAGCATCCCGACTACATTTATCAGCATAATAATCGTAATCATCACCATCATCATCACCATCACCATCATTAGTCATCATCATCATCATCATCATCTTCATCCTCATCCTCATCATCATCATTATCATCATTCAACGCAGTCGTTGTCATCGTCGTCATCACTATCTCCATGCTGCGTCATCTGCCTGACCAACTCTTGCCTGACTGCCAACCAAGGAATTGGTCTGTAGATGTTTTAGTTCAATCGACGCACACTTCTTTCTCTCTTTTTTATGTAGATTGCTACCACTCCTGGCCTGGCTCAGAAGGCTGCACAAAATGAAGAACAATGACAAATTGCTGGCGAAATAGAGAGAGCGAGACAGACAGACAGACAGACAGACAGACAGAGCTGGTAGGAGGATGAGGAATGGAATGGACCTGGGGGGGGGGAGGGGGAAGGGGGGGAAGAAGCTGGAGAGGGAAGATGGATAAGGTTCGAGTGGAGTGTTCTCCGGTCTCCTTTAGAGCTCTGAAGTGTCTTCTCCATTCACACGGCACTTGACTTGGCAGCCGTGAGTCAGTGCCTGTGCTGTTTTACCGAGACCTCACGGCCCTGGAGTCAATGTCCGGAGGGACAAAGGGTAGTCAGGAGGAGATGTATCTGTTATTAGGATTGTCGTGTAGAAATTGTCGTTGCCGCCACCACTGCCGCTGTTGGTGACGTCAATGTATGCATACGAAAGTGTGTGTGTGTGTGTGTGTGTGTGTGTGTGTGTGTGTGTGTGTGTGTGTGTGTGTGTGCATGTGTGTGTGTGTGTGCATGTGTGTGTGTGTGTGTGTGTGTGTGTGTGTGTTTGAGTGTGCATGCATGCAATTGTCAATGAGTGTGTGTGTGTGTATGTGTGCGTGCGTGCATATGTGTGTGTGTGTATGCGTGTATGCATGTGTGTGCACGTGTGCCCGCACAAGTGCATGCATACCTGCATTGTGTTATGTGTGTGTGTTTGTGTGAGTGTGTGTGTGTGTGTGTGTGTGAGAGAGAAGAGAGAGAGAGAGAGAGAGAGAGAGTGTGTGTGTGTGTGTGTGTGTGTGTGTGTGCGATTCTGCGTGTGTGTCTGCATACCAAGCAGCCTTCTATATGTTTTCAGAAGATTGTAATTACT
>CM065716.1:32746411-32753911 GCA_033310375.1 Conus canariensis | reverse complement strand
AGTTCCAAATTAATTCCCTGATTTCATTTTTTTTCATGCCAGACCTTGGAGAGAGAGAGAGAGAGAGAGAGAGGAGAGAGAGAGAGAGAAAGAGAGAGAGAGAGAGGGAGAGAGAGAGAGGGAGAGAGAGAGAGAGAGTACCCTCTTCCCTATATCCTCCATTTCACATTCTGTACCCCAGCCAACCCTATCCCAAACCTTTGACCTCTACTAATACCTCCTCTCCACCTCCAACTTCACCCCGCCTCACACACCACACACACACACACACACACACACACACACACACACACACACACACACACACACTACCACCACCACGTACCACCACACCACACCCACACCCACCCACCACCTCCGCACGCACACACACACACACACACACACACACACACACACACACACACACACACACACACACACATGCGCGCGCGCACGCGCGCACACTCACGCGCACACGTCAAGCCCCCTCCACAGAAAGACTTAATTAGTAGCACGTCCCGTTCCGAGTGTTCCTCACCGACACTTGATCGATCTGCCGCTGGATGCCGATCACTGCGAGCCGGATCGATGAAGCAATAACACTCCAATCGCCCCCTGTCCAGCAGAGGTCAAGGAACCCCCACAAGTGGCAGAGATTGGTTCTAGAGCCTGCGGGGCCTCCAAGACACAGACAGCCGGGAGGCCGGATACATTAACACAAGATGGCATCGTGGGATTGGTTCTTTAGGTTTGTATTAAGATCTTCCCTTAAGCGTCTTTTTCTTTCTTCAGATATTAATGATTGAAGGTAAACTGGTATGTTAAATGATAAATTAGTATGTTAAATAATGATAAATCAATCAATGTCTATGTGAATACATTATTTATTCACGTAAAAACATAAGACAGTGGACACGTTTGTGTATATAAAGGAAAGACTGAGAACACTTACTTTTTACAAGATGACGTAAAGCGTGGTGGCACACAGATAGAAATGTCACAGACTTTCCATTTTGCCCAGTAGTTAAAAACAACAAACACTCAAGGGCGAATTTTCGTTTCATTCTAAAACCTTTTCCAATCTATAAAAGGGTCGCCAAATGGCATTACGTAAAACGACCTATTTTAACTCCAGACTCTTGATTTGAGAGGTAACGCTATCGCTTAGCTGTCAGCCACAGATCTTGGCTGATCTCCTTTTTGGGGGAGAGCTGACCAGATCCAATTATAGTGGTTTCCAAGTGGTAGGTCGAAGTGGCACTTCACATATTGATCACTAACCTCACCCACTTTCAGAAATCACGTTGTGCTCAGAAATAACTATCCAAGTACCATCAGGCTTCATGTCCCACTCACAGAGAATACATTTGAAGCATAATGTCCTGCCCTGCCATAGCTGAGTTGTTAATACTTAAAAGATCCTGCTAGTAACGGCACGATTGCAGCATCACAGGAAACCCACTAAAACACACGATCTAAAGTGTGGCCCGAGGGACTGATGGAAGGTAATTAAACCGTTCATTTCTGAAAAGGGCATGCCCGATGACAAAGCCCCTCCCACGTGCACTGAAGGCAGTGCCAAGGTTTACTATGCACTTGATAAAGCCAGCGTGTTCAGCTGGTACTTAGTTTAACAATGTTCCGTTGAAAACGAAGACAAACCTGTTCCTAGAACAACAGATTTTGATGGATCAACCACCTCCTTTATATTTAGTTTAAAATGGTCCTAGACATAATAAAAGGACTTGATGGGAAAAAACCCCTGTTGACCAGGATACGTGGGAAAGAGAGGGGGAGGGAGGGAGAGAAGGGGAGAAGGAGGGAGGGAGGGAGGGAGAGAGACAGAGAAAGAGAGACAGAGAAAGAGAGACGGAGAAAGAGAGACAGAGACAGAGAGACAGAAAGAGCCAGAGACAGACACACAGACAGACAGACAGCAGACGGACAGGGGACAGAGGAATAGACAGATGGATAGACAGAGAGACCGACAGATAAAGACACAAACAAGAAGTGTCCAATAATAAAAAAAACAACATTGTTTTATTGTCTGTACAACATCACTTCCTTTCGGACAGACAAATATATAGTCATGAAGAGAAGAAGAAGAAGAAGAAGAAGAAAGAAGAAGAAGAAGAAGAAGAAGAAGAAGAGAAGAGAGAAGAAGGAGGAGGAGGAGGAGGAGAGAAGAAGAAGAAGGAGAAGAAGAGAGGAGGAGGAGGAAGAGGAGAGAAGAAGAGGAGGAGGAGGAGAGGAGAGAAGAAGGAGCAGAGGAGAGGGGAGAAGAGAGAAGAAGAAGAAGAGAAAAGAGAAGAAGAAGGAGAAGAAGAAGGAGGAGGAGGAGAAGAAGAGTGGGAGACAAAGGGTGCGGAAGGAGGGGGGTAGGCATGGGGGAGGAGGGAGGGAAAGGAGAGAAAGAGAGAGGATAAAAAGCATGTTCTAACCGGCATTATTAACACACAGGTACATTTTCATCAATAATTAACAGCCAAAGAGACTGATTTTCTCTTAAATGAATACACAAAGTTTCAATGACTTGCCCAAACAGGAGCAGAAAGACAGATTGGTAGGAAGGCTCACATAAATCAGATGGAACGAATGATACAAAGAGAGAGAGAGAGAGAGAGAGAGGAGAGAGAGAGAGAGAGAGAGAGAGAGAGAGAGAGAGAGAGAGAAGAGAAGAGAGAGAGAGAGAGAGACAGAGAGAGAGAGAGAGAGAGGAGAGAGCGGGAGGGACGAAGGGAGAGATAGAGGGAAAGAGAGAGAAAGGGGGGGGGTCTATAGGTTTGCTCAGATCACTAGAACACAGTCATAATTGCGAACTTATTTTCCCCTATAGCAGCCATCGAGTCCCCCTTTATTGCCAACAGCAGTTACCAAGATCTCATTTACGAGTGAGGGCAGCCACATAGTTCTCCTTTATATGCCGACAAACATTTGACTGCGATTCCATTCATAGCCAACCTCTCTCTTGGAAGACTGGGAGACTTTGTACATCCTTCAATTGTATTACACTTTGATGAATCACTTTCCAATGCATGCCAAAATTTAGACATAACACAACTTCTCACGAGGACAACCACACACACACACACACACACACACACACACACACACACACACACACACATACGCACGCATGCTCGCACACACACACACACATGCACGCGCGCGCGCACCCTCCCACCACACACACACACACACCACACATATATATATATATATATATATAATATACGCGCACGCGCGCGCGCGCACAGAGAGAGAGAGAGAGAGAGAGAGAGAGAGAGGAGAGAGAGAGAGAGAGAGAGAGAGGAGAGAGAGAGAGAGAGAGAGAGAGAGAGTTCAGACTTTAGATGGTTGATTGTTCAGACATTGTGTCCATACGATCGAGTGAGTTTGATATGAATATCATTCAGGAGCTTTTCTGTGACGTCGTTACACACATAATGCTTCAGAAAACTCTCTCTCTCTATCTCTCTGTCTCTCTCTCTCTCTGTCTCTCTCTCTCCTCTCTCTCTCTTCTCTTCTCTGTCTTCTCTGTCTCTCTGTCTGTCTGTCTGTCTCTCTCTCTCTCTCTCTCTCTCTCTCTCTCTCTTCTCAACAAAACAGAAAAGTAACACGTGAGAGCGCAAGCGCTCATACAGAAGTAAATGCACGCTACAAAGTATATCCACACACAATCAAAGAATTTTCTCAAGGGAACGGGAGTTCTCGCGTGAAAAATTAACAGGCCAGTAGCCCGGAAACAATACGTGACAACAATTTAGGTAATGAATTTATCCACAATCGCACGTGAAATGAAGGTGATTCAGCATGCTGCTCGGGATTTGAAGGCACAGAAATTTACTTGGCCAGATTCACGGTTGATGTTGGATTAGTGGTATTGAGAATGGATAATTCTTGCGTTCTGTAAGACAACCAATTGAAACCTGACAGATATTTGTTTCGTAGGTCGTCGTAAATCGGGCAGGAGAACAAAAAATGGGTTTCATCTTCTTGAGATGCTAGACAAAAAGGACATGGTATCATGTCCATATTTTCCGAGTTGTTTCTATATCTGTTACAGTTCAGATCTGTTATTCCCAAGCAAAATTTAGTGTACATGTTTCTAACGTAATCTGAATTAGTAACATCAAAATATGGTTCACGCTGTTATAAGCTTTCAAAACTACAATAACGTTCGTAACGGTTGCTGTCAGAGAATTTTAACGGCCAGTTTTGTTTAGCACAATCAGTTAATTGTTGCTTAAATTCCTTCAGAAAGCTTTCTGTGTTTGCGACACCCTGTGAACATCATACATGTCCAGAACCATTTACACACAACATTATTCTGACTTTAGAGGCCTACGTTTCCTCTCCTCTTTCGTCCATTTCTTTAAGCATTTGGATAGCCATGTTAGAACATCTGTTTTCAGGTAATGCACAAAGTCTAAGCCAATAAGAAATACACCGCACTGAAGCTTAAACAAAGAGAGGAAATCGACCACGTTCACCAGGCACCATTACATTTGGTATACTGGGAACTACATTCAACAACCGATTACATGAAAAAATGTACTTTTTCTATCTCTTCTATTTCATCAGTACCCCAAATTTCCGACGCATACAACAGTATTGGTACAATCTGAGCATCAAAGAGCTGAAATAATATTTTTGGGTTAGTACAATTCATTTTCCACATGGTTCTAAACATGTCTACAACACATTTCTTTGCTTTTGTAATAATTTCTTCGACAGACAATTTGCGGCTCAGGCGAGTAGTGAAGCTGAGGCCAAGGTACTTGTAAACGTTTACTACTTCAGCGTTTTCAGTTCCATAATTCCATTTTTCATTTCTTGATGAATGTCCCTTTCTGAACACTATTGTTTTTGTTTTACTGAGGTTCACTTTCAGTCCAAGTTCTGCAGAGAGAGAGAGAGAGAGAGAGAGAGGAGAGAGAGAGAGAGAGAGGAGAGAGAGAGAGAGAGAGAGAGAGAGAGAGAGACTGAACAAAAAATTCCCCAAACATATCTTACCCAAGCACAAGAAATAATCTCCGATTCTGCAGCAGCAGAGAGGGCCAGTAAATCTCCGGCAACTGCAAAATCAAAACAAAGAAACAAACAGGCAAGAACGTGTAACAGGGAATACCACCACCACCTCTGCCCTCCCACCTGCCCTCTCCCTCCCACACCCGTGAAGTAGCTTCCAAGTCTCAGACTGGTCAGCTACCAGGCACCGCAGCTTTGACTGATGAAAGGGGGGTAATATTTCATGCTTGTAGACTACCGTCCTCGTGTGTTGAGAATCGTCGAGTGTGAACTGTGGGTGTGGAATGAAGCTTGCTGAATTATTGTCCACATCGTTCTGGTATGTATTGCCTGGTTTGTCCGGCTGTAAACCCTGTCCCTGTGGTCTCGTGACTCACCAGATCAGGTGCAGCGTATATAGATCAGTCCGAATGTAGTAACACCCCTGTGATGAAAATGACACTGTGCTTCTCTGTGATTCTGATGAGAGAGAGAGAGAGAGAGAGAGAGAGAGAGAGAGAGAGAGAGAGAGGAGAGCAGACAGACAGACAGACAGACAGACAGACAGACAGACAGACAGCAACAACACACACACACACACACACACACACACACACACACACACACTATCTGTCTGTCTGTCTCTCTCCCTGTGTCTTCCCGCCTCTTTCTCTCTCTCCCCTCTCTTTCTTTGCCCCCAACTGCTCTCTCAGTGTGTGTGTGTGTGTGTGTGTGTGTGTGTGTGTGTGTGTGTGTGTGTGTGTGTGTGTGTGTGTTTGTCTACTATCACAAATAGTGGATTGACGTTAAATGAAGGACACACACACACACACACACACACACACACACACACACACAACACACACACACACACACACACACAAAAGAGGCAGGCAGACAGACGGGTTAACAGACAGAAGACCCACAGAGACAGAGAGAGAGTGACAGACAGACAGACAGACAAACACACACACACACAACACAACACACACACACACACACACAGACAAACACACACACACACACACACACACACACACACACACACACACTCACACACACACACACACACACACACACACACACACACACACACACACACACTGAGAGAGCAGTTGGGGGCAAAGAAAGAGAGGGGAGAGAGAGAAAGAGGCGGGAAGACAGAGGGAGACAGACAGACAGACAGACAGACAGACAGACAGAGAGAAAGACGGACAGACAAACGGACAGAGAAAGACGAAGACAGAGACTGTGAGAAGAGGGTCAGTATGGGTATGCACTGAGTCAAAACAATGGAAATGAAAACGGACAGCAGTGGTCTAATCCTTTCACAAACGCCAGTGTCCAGAAGAAGACACATCGTAAAATACCTGATGGCATGAAACATACCATTGAAATTCCCATGACAGAAGGACAAAAAAAATTGCAAATCCAAACAGCAGAAGGGAACAATACCAAGACCAAAACAATACTCAATGAAGCAAAGACAAATGTACCATAACATGTCACAATGACAAATGGGGCAACATATCATAACAAATCTCTACAACAGAAGGTAAAACACAGCAAACATGCCATAACAAATCATAATGAGATACGGGCAAATGTATCACAATAAAAGTGACAGAAGGGCAACAACACAATAACAAACGCCGATTACCAGACGCGCAAACATACCATAACGTCTCAATAACGAGAGCGACAAACATACTGTAACAAATTTCAACGATAGAATGGCAAATGAACCTAAACAAATTCCGATTACCAGGACAAACAAACTCCGATGACGGAATGACTATTATCATAACAAATCCTGAATACTGCGACAATTGCAACATAAAACCCACAGTAAATCCCAATGACGTAGGGGCAAATGGTCCATGAAAAATTCAAATGGGTAAGACAAATATATCTTAACAAACACCATTAAGAAGACATATCTTAACAATCCTTTCAAAAGAAAGATACACATTCCATTACAATTCCGAATGACAAGAACAAAAATATTGCAACGAATCCTATTGAGCGGACAAACATTCCAGGCCAAGCCTTCTTGATCAGACGGACAAACATATTATAATTCAAAATAATCAGAATGGCAGATAGAGCACAAAATTACCCGTGCCCAAAGGCATCCAGGTACATGCCCATAGCCACCTCTTTTACAAGTTATCCCAGATTCATAATGAACGAAAAGGTCAGACTTCACGATGAGATTTGACTTGACACAGTGCCAGATTATTATGAATGAACATAAAGTACAACGTTAAGATAAAATAAACCATTTTGTCATTTTGCTTAAGGTCAGAACATCCCATTCGATCCAGATGGAAAGGTGTAGACATCATCTTTGTATAGCTGTTGTTTCCCAACTGATGAAGGGATACATGGAGATCAACAGGCAATGCGTTATCAGAAAGGAAAAAAAAAAGAAAGATAAGACATATACGCGCATGACTATTTCATGCTTCAAAGTCTCGTCAAGTGTGCATCAAAGGGTGGTGGTGG